>JAMAFX010000020.1:0-100090 GCA_023625875.1 Trichocomaceae sp. PYS4502
AGAGCTTCTTGAAGTGAGTCTGATAAGGCTTCGCAGTTAGTGGCAAGAGATGAAGAAATCGCCAGGTTAGCTGCGTCGTCCGCGTAACCAAATCTTTTCCTTGTGTTTCCTAGACGGAATAGGGGCGCTATGTAGAGCATGAAAAGAATACCAGATACTGGGGATCCTTGTGGTAGACCACAGGTAATATCCGTTGAGGGGCCAATCTCTCCGTCGAGTCGGATCTGAACTGATCGCCCAGTAGCGAAGGAGGCGATCCAGAGAACAAGATTTGTAGGCCATCCCTGCTCGCGTAATCTGCGTATTAGTCTGCCAGGGAGCACGGCATCAAAGGCGCCCTTGACATCTAGGGTAAGAAGTGAGGCAGTCATGCCTTGATTTAGTGCTTGCTCAACATCGTGCGTTAGGCATGTGGTCAGATCAATTGCGGATCTTAGTGGGAGAGCTCCAAACTGTTGCCTTGCTAGTACTCTATAGTGTATAGAGATCCATGCCATGTTCCGTGCCACCAAGCGCTCAAGTCCTTTGCCCAGAACTGAGAGGAGAGCAATCGGTCTGTATGATCTAGGTGAGGACCAATCAGTCTTCTTCGGTTTCTGAATAATTGCTAAGATTGCGTGTCGAAAACATTTAGGGTGATAACCAATCTTTAGACACTCTTGGTATAGCATTAGTACCTTCTCCTTAATCAAAGGCCATGCCATTTTGAGTATGCAAGTTGGGATTTCGTCTGCGCCAGGGGCGGTGTTTCCTGCCTGAAGTACTGACTCCTCTACCTGTAACATCGATATATCTGGGAAGTAGAGGCTAGTGGTAGGGACTGCTGGGGAGTCCAGAGGTATATCTCCTGCCTCAGCCGAGTTTTGGAGAAGATTGCGAACTAGTACGTCTCGTTTCTCATGTACAGCAACTGCCGGGAAGCTGTTGGGTCTTAGCGGATCCTTCAGTGGGGGGCTTCGGAAGGAGCCTGTAGACTTGTGCCATTTACTCATATCAAAGACGTCGCCGGGAACGATAAAGACAATATTTTTCGGCCATTTACATGTGACCAAGCACGTGACAGGCAGCCTGCGGCTGCTTAGTCAGAAATAAAAGTCAGAAAATCATTTCAGTTTCTCAGACCATTAGATCACATGACCTTACAGGGCGCTAGACCTAATCGGTATCTTCATCCAATCTATGGTCTGAGCGCGTCCTCGTCGCTTGTAGTACTGCATGTCAACACGGTTCCCAGCACACACCAGCAAAACAACCAATACTAATCGAATCATATTCGAGAAAGGTGCTCTCTAGGTACTGGCAAATCTTTCTTAGCATGCCCTTGCTTCCGTCTTTGGTGCTCGAGAATACGCGATAGTTAGCACTCGACTCAGCTCTAGGAGCCGAGCTGGTGATGGCGGACGTGATGGTGGAGGAGCCGACAACAACGCGTTCGAGACGCGTAATAACACCCTCAACAAGGGTCTGAGAGACCTTGGGCAGCGATAATATCAGCACTGTTAGAACGTCCAAGAATCAATGACCCAAGTGGAATTAACAGCGGTAAAGAAAGCCGCTGGCCTTATTGAGGAGAAACAGAGCACCAAAGACGGAAGCAAGGACATGCTAAGAAAGATTTGCCAGTACCTAGAGAGCACCTTTCTCGAGGTCAAAGGGCTGAAAGAAACCCTCAGCAAACAGGAACAGATGATTCAGGAACAGTCCGAAATGATCCGAGAACAGAGTGTCTCAATTAAAGAGCTACAGGCCCAGCTAGAGGCAACGCAAAGCCAAAAGACAGAAGAATGCAAACAACTCCAGGAGCAACTAGAGACGATCTCATACGCAGGTGTGGTTGCTACCCGACCCCATCAACAGCAAGATGCACTACGCGGCCCGCCATGTGGGAGAATAACATAAAGCGCAAGCCCAGATAGCGAATATTCGACAACAGATTGAGAAAGAGATGCGAGGAAGTGAAGAAACCAAAGCCTGGCGCTGCAGGATGTGTCAAACGCGCTCAGACTAGGTATAAACAATTGTCAAACTACCGAATTACCTAGGTCTAGCGTCCTGCAAGGTCACCTGATTCTATAGTCTGAGAAACTGAGATACACTTTCCAACACTTTCCAACTTGCTCTTCCAAATCGCTACTCTCTCCTCCTTTTACTACTCCTCCATGCTCCTTTCCTGGTAGAGCCCTTGTGGAGGTACGCTATTTTGACAGCCTAACCCGGCTTAAGATTCGCCACTGGTTTCTTGTCAGCTAGAGTCTGCGTGTGAATCATAGCTGAACATGGATATCGATTATGAGCTCAAATTGGAACCCTCGCAAGTTGAATTTCTCGAAACTCTGCATGAAGGGGACTTCTCTGTGGTGTTCAAGGTGCGCGTCCACGAGAAAACATGTGTTTTGAAGGTGGTGAGTCGAATTTATCACTTCAGACAGATTGATACATTGCTAAGCGATGAAAATAAAGTACCATGGTAAAGCCAGGTCTGCCGCTGATCCTACATGGCGCGAAGTCAATATCTTTATCTGCGAATCTACTGCATATAAACGCCTAAAGGAGAAAGGCTTCTGTGAAAGAAAAGTCGTTCCTGACTTTTACGGAACTATGAAGCAGCTAGAGCCAAGTCGTTGGCCAAATCTTCATATGTTTCTTGATGACGCGCTACTTCCTGATGCAATCCTGATCGAATATATACCATGCATACAGGAGTTGAATCTTAGTAATTTTTCGATGGCTCGAATAGCTAAACTCCGGCAGATTCTCCATGACATTCATAAAGTGGGAATCCGTCATGGCGACCCCTACCCCCGGAATATGATGGTCTCCTTGGAACCTGGAAATGAGAGAGTACTCTGGATTGATTTCGACCGTGCCCAAACTTGCCCGGAGAATGGATCGCTGACAGAAAGAGAAAAAAGATCCCTTGCAGGCGAGGATGAGCTGGTGGATTATTTTTTTGAGCATCTGGTAAGCTTTACAGAGATCTGGAATCGCAGCCTTCCTAGTATGCTAATGGGTTTAAATAGCCTAAAGACCATGCGGAAGGGAAGCTGACTCGTACTTGGAATTATTACTATACGTATCTCTAGGTGGTTGTTCTCTTTCATCATAGGCCTTGGAAAAAATAATTAATGCCACTACATATTCTCTCACATCTTCATTTGAGAAACACCTTTTTATAGCAGCAATGCGGAAACAGGCTCTGATTGGCCAGAGGCAGATGCATCTAAGCGCCCATTTCAGCCAGCTGCAGCCAATCAGCGCGCACAGCCGCCTTATAGCCTCTAATGCACTTTGTTTCTTTTTCATCACACTCGATGTGCCTATCACACACCAGCCAACATGCAGGTGACTGGCTCTATGCCGATATCTTCGATTTCTTCAGGATTTCCATTGGCCCGCTTAACAACATGGCTGCGCCGGCCTTCTCCATGACGGGCCAAGTCTTTGCTCGTCTTCGCAGCTCATAAGGCGCGGAATTCCCTCGCTCAAAGGTTGATTCTGAATAGACTCAGTCTGTCAATTTGGAGTGTCATTTTCGTTTTTCATGTTTCTTCTTTCTGCATTTGATCAGGCGTTGAGAGATTCTTTGCTACTTGCGGTAGTATTGTTTCGTTGATTCCCATATTCCCATCTATAGAGCCGGCCTCTTAATCACTGCTACATTCTTCATACCTCTTTTTATTTCAGTCTATTCCATTTACCTCGCTCAAAGTAGACGATGGCGACAAAACCTCAATTTCAGCTTTTTCCATCGCCGGCAAAAGACAGGAAGAATCCGTTTAGAAACGCTCCAGGCAGGAGGGAAGAAAGAAACAAATCACAGTCTCCAGTTTCGCCTGAAACCGACGAGGATCTCAAGTCAGATCTGCAGACTGACTCGGTCCTAATTAAGATCATCGAAGACACAAAGTCAGACGCAATTCAGCCCAACCACTCATCACAACTAGATACACGACAGCTCCAAAACAGGTCTGTTTCTCCGGGCCTGCCAATCAACTCAATGTTTCCGCAGTACAACCACCAGCTGCCTCTAGACCAGCAGGCATACTTTCCTCAAAATACAGACTTAGACAATGCACCCCAACAGCAACAAAGTAGCAGCTCTGCAGGCAGGCCTTTGGCTGTGACACGCTTCTCACCTGGCGATGTAGATGCTGTCTTTGGGCCCAAAACTGTACCAGCCAGCGTGCTCAACTTTCCGACGGAAGAACTGAGTCCGCGGTTCGAGTACTCAACAGGCGAAGAGCTGTTGACGCTATGGGAGTCTGCCAATGGCCAAGAACTGCAGGAGTCTTTAGGGACCTTTAATCTCCGCATGGAAAGGTATACCTTTGACCCTTTCTCCCTACTTTTGTAAGTCAACTTGCACTGACTGTGTGTCACCAGAGTTGAAGATAATACATTCACTTTCGGCGACCCTCGGCTACCATTCTATACCTTGCGGGCAAGTATGAATGGAGTTTCGATTCTGCGGAATCATCCTCTCAAGCAAAACCGCGGAGTCGAAGTTATGGCATTGAGCCTGGAAAGCGCAATCCGTCGGCGGCCACCTCATGATGGTCTGGTTACCGTCATATTTTCGAAACTCGCCGCCATGCTCGCAGTTGAGCAGGCTGTGGAACTGGCCCGACAGCATTCCCTTGCCCCATCGGAGGCCGTAGAAGTTGAGACAAACGCAGTCAGCCGCGCCGCGGCCCAAGAATCATGCCGTCTAATATGGAACGCGCCACAGCGTCGATATGAACTGCAGCATCCATCACTCCTTCAGCAGGTATCTTCACTGTTGCTTGGCCAAGACGGAATCCCCGTGTCTCTAGTGCAGACGGCGAAGCCGGGCATTCTTCACATCACAGTGTCCCCTTCAGCCGAGAGCGACAGCCAGCAACCTCCTGTTATTATGGTCACAAGTCCAAAGTCGCCCAACAGCATACTAGCGGGCAACTCGGCAGCGACATCACGCACATCAACACTGCCACAAGCAGACATCGACGAGCCGCTAGCCTCCTTGGATCTGGACACAATGACACTCTCTATCTGCGCTGGATTGACCACTAGCAAAATTCCATCACTATATGCAATCGACTCTTTGGTTGCAGCCATGCTTGCGGTGGCTATCACAGACGATGCCACCTATCCCGTGCTGGCGAATATGGATCTATACGTCCCCGGCGGCCTGGTTTCGAAGCAACAACAAGGAGAAGGAACACAAGAACCTCTGCATGCAGCACAGCAACAGCGCCAAAGAAATCGAGGCTTCCGCAATTCTATCATCTCCACAATAGCAAGAAGCACGGCCAATACTACCACTACCACTAACACGTTCGCGGGTACATACTACACTACCTTCGCGGAACGAGAAGAGGCCGAGCAAGAAGCCAAGCTGATGACCCAAATCCACGCAAAGGATGCAAAGAATCACGCCAAGAGGAAAAGTAAGAAAGGGAAGCAAGGCTTCCTCTCGTTCTTACGCGGTAGCAAAAAGAATAAGAACAAAACCGAGGCCGGAACTGAAGAATTCGACATGGAGAAATACGGCACTTCCGAGCAGTGGTCGAGCGGAAAGGATGACAAGTTGCCTCTGCTGGTCAGAATGATTGTTGCTGTGGTGGTGTTTGGATTGAAGGCGGTTGTGGTGGTGGTAGTAGCTGGAGTTAAGTTTGCGTTTTGGCTGTTGAATAAATGCCTGGGCAGTGAGTAACTGTATATTTCTGACCATTTGTCTTGCTTCTGCTTCTTATGTTGTTTGAATGGTTGACGTACGTTTGATGGGTTCATGAGTAAATACGTTCACTCAATTTTCAGTTACTTGTTAGTCTCATATTACTGTAAATATGTCATGGGATACTTCTGATGCATCAAATTGATTACAGACCCGGTCATTTGGTGTCTGACATGACATTAAACATTTGCACATCCACTGCGCGTCAACAAAAGACCTGCAGGACTTGGAGGATAAAAACCATAACGCCACCTGGTATAGAGAAAAGTACACTCACCAATATAAACATAGGTAGATCACGTCACTCACAGAGCAACAAAAGCACCAACAATACCAACCAACACACCACCGACGACAGCCATGCTAGGAACGACTTGCGCACCAGCACCATGGAACTGCATTAACGGGTCAGCGCCACTCGGGGTAGGAATGGCAACCGAGGATGACGATGAAGTGGCATGTTGAGCAGCAGACGATGAAGCAGCAGCTGTAGCGGCAGTGCCCGGTGTAGCCATGACACCCGTTGCGTGTACACGGCTGCTCTGGGAGGGTGATTGCATCTCACGGTCGTTTGCACTGCCAGAAGGAGTACTGCCGCGGTGCGAGGATGAAGATGAAGATGCTTCTCCTTCGGGATCGTTGGTGCCGGCTTGGGCTGCGATAGGGACAGCTGCTGGACTGTTGGAAGCAGATTTCGAAGAACCGGTGTTGGCGCATGTGCATGCCTCCCCGTCAGAGCCGTTTTGCGCGCCATTCACGCGGTCTGAGGATGATGTTGACGATGAAGATGGTAAAGAGGCCTGCGAAGCTGTGGCAGAGGGCATAGTTGCACGACGCACTTTTTGCATGCTGCATGCTTCCGTGGCGAGGTTGTCGGTTGCTTTATTTGGTCAGTTAGTATGCTGTCCGTTCGTAGAAGAGTACATATGCGGCTATAGGAGCGAAGATACCTTTGCTCTGCTCAGCACCGCAGGTGGCTTTGATCTCTTCCATGATGGACTTCCGAGCAGTATCGGAGCAGAGACAGGCAGCATCGCCGGTGTTGCAGACGCTGCTTGACAGGAGTGTTTTCATCTGGGGCTTTGTCAGTAATTGCACAGGCGCACGCCAGAGGTATGCGGTCGACTTACAGCACACGCCTGGGCATCTTCCCTGGCGACGAGGGGAGATGTAGCTGCATTAGCAGCAGCGGCCAGGGCGAACAGAGTAATGAATGAGCGCATTTTCCTGGGGGTACGTGAATCGGGCTGCTTGGAGCTGGCGAGTGTAATCGAGAATCACGTAGCGAAATCGATGTTGTCGTTGTCGTCGGGTGCTGCTGAGTATCAGATTGATAATCGAATGTCCGGAGTTTACACTAGATCAGCCGGGGCAAACAAGGTATTGATATATACGATGAAATTTGGTGTTGTTTTCCATTTCCAGCATCAGTGCCATTACAATGCTCGCATAGCGCATGCCAACTGATGACAACTTCGAGGATAATGTTTACAATACTAGGAGCCTAATTTTCGGACAAGCAATGTGCACGGAGTATAGCTGCCTGATAATTAAGGAGGAATGTGATGTGGACTGCCCTATGATGTTGTTGGTCCCATCACTTCCAAATTCGGTTGATTAGGGTTTGCTCCGGAATGTGGCCGACAGCATCGCGACTAGGAGAGCATTACTACGTAGTACGTAGTACGTAGTGACTACTAAGAAGAGTATAATTAAATGAAATATGAACGTCATCACATACCTAGTTAAAATGGCTGTCTAGAGGTACCTACGTATACCTAGGTATCCCATTTAACATCTGGAATGGCATATCCTACTAAGAAAACATCGCAAATAAGGATCGTCTACCTAACTAGGTAGCTACGTCACCTTAAGGCACGGTTATTCAGTGCCTAATACCTGCGTATCTACCAGTCCATGGATCAGCCAATGTAAGCAGTCAGAATGGAATGTCCGATTCAACCCCAGTCTCGTGATCCTGTATGAAAGCTACGTCAGGACATGTAGATAGTAGATACAGCACAAAGAGCAGAGAAGAAGGAAAAGATAGATTGATTACTTGACTGGAATGCTAGATCTACAAACAGGTCATAGAATATCAAGATCAGCAGATATACAAGAATAATAAAATATATTTAATCCTATTGGTTTCCCTGACCAACCACCTATATTTCCTCCCAAGGTACGACGTACCTAGCTATGTCAAACATCAAGTCTAAATAAGATATGTCTATCCACCAGGTCGTCTCGTCTATGTATTGACCTCTCCAAATGCCAACAAAAGGTATGTCGCATGTAAGTTAATGCAAAGTACAAAAAAAGTATAAAATTGTAACAAGAAACAAAGGGTATCAACTCCCATGTGCTCAGATATTTCATCCCAAGAGCATCATATGCAACGATGATAGAATAACAAGAAGAGGCCGTCATTGGGAAATAGAGAATATAAGAAATAACAGCCCTGTCCCCTGCCCGCTGGCTATGGGATCTTTCAGTTGAATGTGTTTTTCTTTGTAGCTCTCCATCCGTCCAGTCGAGGAAGAGGGCTTCTGGATCCCGTGCGAGTCGCTGGCCGGTCAAAGAGTCCTAAACCCTTGCTTGCGAATAATGATAGACGAGTCTTTTCCTGGCGGACAGCCTCTCGCCGTTCCTCACGCAACGAGTCAATGCGCCCTTGGCCCACACGATATTTCCTGCTTAGACTCTCGTCCAGCAACGCATTCGCGTCAAGCAGTCTTTTAGGGATAGTCTGGACTATTTGAAAGACTTCCATGGGATCGGAGACTGACATAATCTCGCGTTCGCCAGCCTTAAATATCCCCAACGCAACACGGAAAAAGGTTTTCGAACCCTCGTAAAATAGGCAGTCCCAAACCCTGAGCGTTGTCTCTAGGGGTAAACTGCCAATGAACATCGACATGAGCCAGTTGGTGAGGCCGAGCGTGATGTCAGGCAGACGCATATTGACTGTCAAAGCTGGAGCCTTGGCCCTGGATACTGTAGGCGTGTTGCTGACCAGTTTCGTGTATACGTGCGGTAAATTGTCTCGCAATAGGACCATCAAGATCCACATATCCACATTGGCGCCCTCCAAGCTGATTTCATGTGTGGCCGGGAGCAGTTCGGATGTTATTATATGCAGCATCCAAAAGGCCTTCTCTTCCGGTAGGAAAAGAAGTAGCATCCCCGTGATGAAATTCAGCGATTGCGTGTATCCGATACGGGGGTTATGAAGTGCAAAAGCATAGAGAACGCGCCTAAGGGACCTGATCATCTGTGTTTCTACTATCACTGAATTATTTCCGTTTTCGGTCCCACCATCGCCACTACCAACACCGGCCATGCTATCTGTTATGTCCGGCTTGAAGTGAACATTATCGGGGAAGGTCCGATACAGGTCTCTCTCAATGTGTTCCTTGTCAGTATTGATGGGCGATGACATGGCCTGTTCCACTAACATAGCGTAGTGTCCAGGATGAGGATGCATATGCTGAAACCCGCCTGCATAATAAAACCAAGCCGCGCCTCGATATTCGCTTGGGATGCCCTTTCGAACATACCTTTTGAGCAGGTTGGACCTGGGAGGGAAAGTAGAAGGGGCATCAGTTGGAAGCCCAGATGACTCCAGTAGCTTCACCCACTTGAGCCGTCGATGCTCGGCAAATGCGGCATACGGTTTATTCCAGGTCTCGAACTGCTCACGGGAGATATGAAGAGTGGTTTTACGAAAGCCATAGCGGTCTCGATCGTCAGTGCCCGCAAGAAAAGGCGGGGGCACCTTGCCTGCAACTCGCACTATAGTAGAGTAACGAGGGCTGGGGATCGGCAGTTTTGGGGTGTTCTTTAAATCCTTCTTGGCCAGCGAGACGTCAATGGAGAGATTCTTTGAAGGCAATTGTCTAGACAATGCCTTCTTCGGCGCAGTCATTTCGACACTCTCCAGCTCTGCTGGGCCTGCCTGCACTTGCGATGATCCAGCCAATCGCGATGGTTCCATATGTTCATTATTTTCAGGTAGTTCGTGTAGGCTGTTGTCGGGATTCCGCTCATCCTTCAAATCTTCCTCATCTTCTACTTTCTCTTCTGCTGAATGATCATCATCAGGCAGGTGTTGTTGGATTACAGGGCCTTCATGCCTAGGGGTCAACGAAGCGACGGATGAGTGTTTGACAGGCGAAGAAATACTTTCCGCAATAACGTCTAGTTCGCCCACTAGCGTTGCAGATTGCGAAGATGTCGACTCCTCCGGAAGGTCGACGATATCATCCAGATACATTCCAATGGCATCCTCAACGGTCATATCTTCGTCCTCTTCACCAAAGTAGCCGTTTGGGGTATCCGGCGACATATCCGTGATGGAGCTACTCTTCGTTAATATACTGCTGCGCTCCGTGCCGCTGGTCTGCTCGAAGCTTGAGAAGGACGTCTGTCCAGAGTTCTGGCTGGAACGCAACGGGTCACTATATTGCAATATGTCGGGGGTAACGCGGGGAGGGAATCGAGGTAGTGGGCGGTTATTCAGGGTCGTATCCGGGCTCCGGCGCTCAGGGCGAGGTAGACGACGTTTACCGTATAGAGAAGAGCTTGACATGGAAATACGCAGACCGGGCCGACCTGACTGCACGCGAGGCACGGTGTGAGGGCTGTCGGTCGGTGGTAAGGGCCAAGTAATTTCTTCTCGTTCCCTCGCACGGTGGTCGCTCGGAGATGTTAGTGATTTTGTCGGTGGGGACCTAGGAACGGGCATGTCGTTATTATATTCGGGTATATTATCATGCAAAGGACTTCCAGGCTCTTCATTGCGCAGAAGTATGGTATTTGTGGTGGCGGTGTTGGTGACTGTGTGACTGTGCTGAGGGTAGTGGGCCTGACGCGGACTATGTGATGCGTAACTGTTCGGCTGTGGCAGGGTGGGAGACGCTGGATTCAGATTCGGGCGGTGGCTGTAATTGGGATAGCCATTGCGATGGCTGCTGCTGCTGCTGTTGTTGTTGTCCAGTCTCAGGCGTGGAGGAGGAATCCGACGGCGATAAATGGCATCATCAGCATCACCAGCATCACCGGTGCCCGGAGCGGACAGGGGATGCTGTGTGACCATGGCCACTTAAATATACGCCGTCCTCGTGGTGCATTTGTTAGACGGACAATTGAACGAGGGTTTGAACTTTTGCAGTCTTATTTTATTTTATTCTGTTTGTTTGCTGCGTGGTCGATCATGAAAGAAAGCTTCTTTGTCGCGTGTTGTGTTTGTTTATCCCAGTTCCTTGCTGGAGAGAACACGAGTCTTGGCTCACTCCCTTGTTTGCTCTCTCTCTCTCTGTGAGGTCTCTCGCGGACTTTGAGTTAGATGAGAAGAGCCAATGGCACGATATGGAGTCAGATTCAAGGGTGTCGTGGTGGTTGAGGTCGATGGGATTGGAGGTGCGGACAGGACAAAGGAGTGGCTGGACAACGAATGGAAGAGAGACAGCGCCAGGTCTCGAGAGTTCTGTGGGATAAAGAAAAGAATACGTAGTCGAACAGAAAAGAAAGAAAAAGCAAAAGAAAGTCGACGGGTCAAATGCGGCACTCTGTGCCTGCAGGCGAGACTGGAGGAGAAGAAGAAGAAGAAAAACGGTTGTTGGTTGGTGAAGTTCGGATGTTGAGCTAAAGTCGGCAGCTTCCAACTTTGAACTTCCGAGGTGGGAAGGAACTATGACCTGTATATTTATTTATATATTTATACTATTTACATTTACATTTTTACAGACATAGTAATACGTATAAATATATATTCGTCTATATATTTATAACATCTTTGCCGTCTATCATGACAGTTCTCGCAATCGCCATGCATTGAACAGCCTGCGCGACATGTCTGATTCCACTCACTTTTCGACACGTCCATCTCACTGTCTAGTATCTACTCTCTAGAGCCACGCTGTCAGAGAGTAGCTGACATGTCTCATTCTCGCTGAGCAGTTCCGTTTGAATCAGTATATCTATCCCAGGCAACTCCCGAAATTCGCCCGGATTGTCTGGCTCGGGGGATATCAATGAGCAAAAAAAGACACGAGTAAGAAAGCATGGTGTGTATGCATGTATGAATCAGTTCGGCTGAGAATAAATAAGTGCTGCACTACGTAATAATAATAATATAGATCTGCTCATTGCCTCAAAGAAAACAAATCAATCCAACGCCGTGGAGATGACCATGCCATGCCATGCCGTCTTATCTTGCCTGCAGAGATGTCAAATGTAAAAGAAAGAACGTAGTGTAATGTGTAATAATAAAAAGCAAACGCGAGGAGACACATCAAATAAAGTACATTCCATACCCTGGCCCCGAAAATAGACCGGAAGAGAGAGAGAGAGCTTCAAGGTCAATTCTCCCCCTTGGCAAACCGCCTCGTCCAGTCCCGCGCAACTTCCTCAAATCTCTTTCGATCGTTCTGATACTGCTCCGCAATACGTCCCTCCACAGCGTCGTCCGGCATGGGCTCCACGAGCAACTGCCTCGCAAACTCGAGCACGGCGGCGATGCGTGACGAGGGCTTCCATTCGTCAGATTTCAGCATGCCCAGACACATTGACCCTTTATCGTCGTTGGAGACGTTCGGGTGGTATATTTTGGTGGCAAAAGAGACGGTGGGCGGTTTGAAGGGGTATTCGTTGGGGAGCGTCAGGTTCACTATGAATGTGCCGTCCTGTTCGGTAGATTAGCAGTATGCAACAGAATGGCGTGGAAAAGAAAAAAAAAAAAAGGGAAAAGTATGTACCTGGTAGGGAGTGTCTGGTGGCCCATTCATAAGAACCTTCCATTTGTACAGGTCTGCTTCGTCGACGAGCTGGACAGTGATGCCTGAAGGGGGCGATTCGGTCAGCTCGGCGAGCTCCTGAGATAAGATCCAATGAGCGGCCGCATTCTTTGTCTTGAGAAGAGAGACATACAGACCTTGCTAATACGCTTCAAGCTGCCCATGGTGCTCGCAGAAACAAGCAAGACGTGGTGCAGGGAAAGAGTTGTTGTAGATGAAGATGTTTTGATGTCTTGATGTCTTGATGTCACGAGGGGTTGTGTCACAGCGGGGTAGCTCCGGCTGGCCTTGTTTACTTTAACAGCAACTACTTCCAACAACATACGCAAGATGTGCTCTCAAGGCTTGAAAAAAAGGGATCTATTAAGAAAAAATACAATATAAAAATGTTATTCCCTCTGCAACACTACCATCAACCCCATCACGCCCAGCAGCACCGTCTTCAGCCACGGATGCTCGCTCAGCATGATCGTCACATATCCCACGCCAGGGAAATAGCCGCGTACGCTGCCCACAATGTCTTCTTCGCGATCGAGGAAGCTCTGGCCCCGGGCGTACAGCTCTGTGTCGTCGGCGATGTTGTTGTCTCCTTTTGTGAGCAGTTTTTGGGAGGGTGTGGATGGTCTATTGTACGAGTAATTAATTGATGACTAGAACGAGACGCAGGAAAACAGATGCAGAGAAAGAGATGCAGGAAAGAGACGTAGAGAAAGAAAGAGAAGCTTACGCAAGTGTCTTGTTCTTGTTCTTATTCTTCGTCTTCAGCTTCGCGCTGTCTTCTTCGGTATACGTCCGAACAACGCGGTGGACGATGGGGATATCCTTGCCTATAAATCCATAAGCAGTCATTCGTAACAAAGGTAAATGGAGAAGCTGTACCTCGGACATTGTATACCACGATCTCTCCCACCTCCGCTCTTTCGCCTCGATTCCAGAGAAACAGTAAATCGCCGCGCTGGAACGCCGGCTCCATGGACCCTGACAGCACGACCACGATGGGACTGCTGGAATTCGTCGCTATCGACACGCCTTTCCACAGCATAAACGCCGTGGAGAGCACGAGGGCGAAGTTGAGGACTTGGGCGATCGATTGCCGCGCGTTGGACAGGTTGCCGGCCAACGCGGACAGCATTGTGGAGGAGTTGGTATATGCGAGGAGTATGTGCCTGTGCAGGATGTTTCAACGTCGTTGTATTTGTTGTGCTGTGTTGTGCTATGTTGTGTTGAGTTGATTGTTGACACTGGACAGCGTACAAATTGCGGAGAGGTGTCCTTGACTCCTTGCGGAGAGCCGGCCAATCAGGTCTCACTATTACCTACCTCCATTGTATTCGTTGGAGAGTCTACATGGTGAGCACCAAGTACCTAGTTACGAATAAACTGTCTAGTCTAGATCTCGAATATAAACTATGTCTGGATGCAAGTTACTCAATTGACTTTGTGATTGCAAATATTCTGGCGGACAGCAGCTGAAAGTTGAAACGAGTCAAACGACAGAATAGCCGCGCAGCCAGCCAATCAGATAGCCATCGAGGGTAATATATTAAGAAAGATAGTTAATAACTTAATACTATCTAAGTAATAGAGTGTACGGAGTAAACATATGCACGATGTTTGGGTCGTCAAGCATATTCAGCTGGACATGGACGGTTGGACCAGATCCTCCAGTTCAGTCCGGAGACTCCGTATCCACAGGACCACAGCACACGTAAGTTAAGTCTGCTAAATTCTGACGTATTATTCTTAGGAATTCATTGGTCAATTGACCCAATTCGTGGATGAGTTGTAGATGATCTGTGCGCGCGGCTTGACAGTGTACAAGAGTCAAGGGCCTAGCCCTAATCCACTGTGTATCACTGTATACTGTACAGTGTAGGGACATACCAATCGCAATATACCTATGGAAAAAATATCGTCAAGTACGTATATTATCAGTGCCAGCACTATTCATATCATAATCCCCATCTTCGCTTAATCCAGAGACAAAAAAGTAAACAAACCCCGTACAATCGTGTGACTCCGTTATATGCAAATGCCAACTTCAACAAGCAACCAACATTTTTCGTAACAATCCAAATCAAACAGAGAATAAAAGAAGAAACTTGAGGGTATCAAGGAACGTCATCTAGTGCCATGCCATGCTTGACAAAACCTCAGCAATTGAAACCGGCAATTGCAACTCGCTAGCGAAGATTGAATAGAGAAGAAAGAAACCAAAAAAAATTAACCGAAATTAGAGGCAAAAACGTCCCTGCCGATGCTTTTGTGTGTTATGTAAATGATCAGGTCCGTCGAGAGTTCTCCCATAGCTGGATTGCCGCCAGCGGAGGATCTTCAGCCACCCAGAGGCCTGCTCTTGTGTCTGCTTGCCGGAGGTCTGAGAAGATGCTCTGATCGGTGATGCTGTTCAATTCCTGGATTCGCCCCGAAATGATTAAACTCACGTCATGTAGGAAATATATATTCGGAACGAGAAGAAACATACTTCGCGCAAGATCTGGTCAATCTCCCGTAACTGCGTCATGCTCGCTTTCCCAGAACGGGAAATCAGGTCGTGGCGATTGATGGCCCATCTCCTCGCGGCAGCAACGCGGAGATAGATTCTGTGCGCTTGGAAGCGTCGACCACTAGCGTCGAGGACGACTCTATTCATGCATGCTTAGACTACACAAACTTGAAGATACACACATTGAGTGGAGGACTAGAGCCAAAAAAAAGAGAGAACTCACTGGCGTAATTGAGCCTTTTCCATCTCAGGATCGCTTCCCTGGTCCTCAATGGACATACTCGTAAACCCAGCGGCCAATAGACGCTGTGCGGCCGCCGAGCTCTGTGTAAGGACTCGGAATCCCTCCTGCTGCACGTCTCCCATTGGCACGGAGGCCAATTGCTGGGAAATATGGAGTTGGAGCGTTCGATAGTCATTGATAAGCTCGGCGATTCTCATGGCTCGTGCGTCGTTTACTACATAGATCGTGGCGGGAATGCCGGCATTGGTCAATGAAGAGGGTCTCAAAGCTTCTTTTTTTTTTAAATTTGGGTTGAGGTCTGTTTTGCCTCCAGGGGAAATGGATGGGAACGTACGGCCGTCAGCCATATCTGTATCTGTATATCTGTATACCTGTATATGGATATGGATATGGATATGATTTGATATCTTGAAGATCAGGAGGCAACAAACAAAAGACTAAATTAGGGAGTAACCAGTAAAAGACCAGGATCTAAGGAATGAATTTGCAAGAGAAAGAAAAGAAGGGGTGGGAAAAAAAAAGAACGTCGGCGGTTTTGATCAATTGACAGTCAAAAGAGAGCCATCACTAGAGACTTTAAAGCACAGGATAAATCCGATGAACATCTGCCCTTTAAGTGCGAAAGAAAGTCAAATATATTATCGTCATTCCCTGTGCCCTGTGCACACAGGCTTGGGGAAGAACCACCCAGCAGGAAAGGGGCCCAGGCCAATGAGTGCGGCAGGACGGCACGATCTGATCATGGTGGATCTGATGTGATGATACTCTCGGAACATGCCTTTCTGCTACTAACATAGCACTCGTTTGTGCAGTCTGGGCCAATCAGCTCGACGTCCAGAATAGAGGACTGGCCAGTGCTATGCAACCGTGTCAGCCAGCCATCATAACCGTAGACAGGATGTGTACTATGTAGGTACTATGCGCTGTGCGAGTTTATCGTTCTGGAAGGGTGGATAGATTATGCACGCCACAGGCTGCCAGTCAGCTCAACGTTCGCGCTCTCAGCATTTGAATTCGGTCAATTCAGGTCAATTCAGGTCAATTCACTGAGTATATTTCCTCTCCAGCGAGTCAGAGAAGGTGAATGTTTTTAGCGGCGAACGACAACAGCTGAACCTGGAGCCACGCCTAACCCAGTTGGGGCTAGTGCGCAGCGTGTGGCTCAACTCAGGTCCCGCTGTGGCAAATGCGCTGTTCCAAGGTTACTAAGCAGGAGCTCTCTAACTAGTATCTAGCATCTACGTACTATCTACACTGTACAGCACTGTACAGTGTACATACTCAACTAACGGACTACGCGGTACTGGTTGAGCCTGAAGAGGCGCACCTGAACTGCAGCACTGCATCAGTCAGCGTGGCCAGATCTCTCGACGGCAGCTGGCGGTATCGTACCGCAGAAGGACAACAGAGGAAAAAGAAAACTTCTTTATGGGCTCGCAAACAAATATGAACTGAAAAGTAACTGCAAGTACATATCACATAAAAAGGACTCTAATCCTTCTCGCTGATCGCCTGCAGCCGTTCGTCAATCTCTTCTTCCGTCAGAGCCCGGAACTCGACATCGGTGCCCTCTTGCCCGTCAAGCCGCGGTCCGCCAACAATGCCAATCTCCAGCTCGTTCTTCTTAAAATCAACGCTGAGCACGTTGCTCAGCGCTGAGATCCCGAGTTCAACCACCTCTTCCCAGCCACCTTCCGCGTAATCCTTGTTCTTCAGCTTTTTCTCCAGATAGTTCGCTGCCTCCTGGTACTTGGGCCCCGATGAAACAGCCTTGTAGCCGGAGAAGTAGCCTGCCGGGTCGCATTTGAACACCTGCGGGCCGCGCTCTTCGTCCACTGAAATGAGAGTGATCGCAACGCCGAGAGGGCGCATGTAAGCCTAGCAGCCAGTCCAGTCAGCAATGCACAATCAGGTACTTGTAAGAGTAGTAGCATGTTGTAAGAATCATAGTGTGCAGAGCAGTAGACATACCCTTTGCGTGTACACTTGGTTGATATTGGCGATGCGTTTCGCCAGCACGTCACCAGGCATCTCGTATCCATATTTATACCGGAACTCCGCTGCCTCGCCGCGGGCACGGTCGACGCATGCCCGCGCGTCAGCTATGGATCCGGTCAGGACGCACCCCACGGAGGGAGAGATCTTGAAGATGTGGGAAACGGATGACGGGTCGATCAGTTTGTCCTAAGCAAGTTTCAGCTAAGCTACGCGTGCACGAGCTGGTCTGAGAGTGCCCTGCCACTTACGGGAACCTTCTTTTGCGATAGGACAACGGCACAGTCTTTGCCACGGAGGCCGACGGACGTTATGTTTGCTGCCGTGATAGCCTTGAATGCATATTCTGTGTTTGAGCCATCTGTCAGCTGCTGCTGCTTGATGCGAGGGGATATCGTGTTGGAAAAGCAGATAGATGGGATCAGAGCTACCCACCAACTTGATATAGACGACCGGAGTCGGAGAAGATGGTAATATGTCGGTCGTAGCCTGCGCTTCCTGTTGATTGGGCCTGGTCAGCTCGATGTAGTCTGAGACAAGATTGGATGTTTTTCCTAACCCGACATGATGGTTCTGTGGGCTTTCTAGCAAAAGCTAAACAGGGGCGACCGAGCAGAGAATTTGTCTATGACGAGAGAGCTGGAAAGATGGCACCGAAAGAATGCAGTGAGGATGTTGTTGTGTGTTGAGGAGCTGCAGCTTAAGCCTTAGGCAGCTCCAGCTCATTCTGCCGCCGGCCGCTCACCGCCTGCCGCCTGCTGCTTTCCGTTTCTGTCTTTGTCTTCATCCTTCTTCTTCTTCTTCTTTCCTTTGTGATTAAACAATGTTGGCTTATCTCGTTTTCCAGTCTGTCAGCACGAGGTATGGATCTCTTGTTTATTCTGACGAGTACACGCACAGACAAAGGCCAGATCAGCCCACGCTTGTCTCAAGCTGGTCAATACCCTCACCTCAATTCTGGAAGTCGAAGAAGGAGAAGATCATATATCGAATGTAGAAATTACGCCTAGCGATGTCGGTTTGTGGAAGTCAAAGTCATAACGATGGCCAGATTCGACGGTTCTCGCGCTTCGTTCTAGTACTTCTCGGTGCTAACTAGTTAGTAACTACTAGTAGCATCATCCTGAGGGCTTTCCCTAATGGAAAGAAGCTTATCACCTAGTTACCGGCTATTATATCACCTGCCAGACTCCCTAGGCTGGTGGTATATACTATACGGAAGCTTCCGTAACAGCCTTTCCTAGCCAGTCCCTTGTCTCTTGCTGGCCATACCTGGCATACCATAATAATAATTCTACGAAGAGACGCCAACTCTCGGGGCACTCTGTGCGTAGTACGAACTACGTACAATGATGCAATTAATCCAACTGACTGGGCTGAGGGCTCAGACGATGAGTGTTGCAACTTGCCCGTTCCAAACGTTGTCGGTTGAAAAAGCCATCGCGCAAAACAACGGTCAGGGCTCAGCAATGGATTGGATTGAGTACGGACTCCAAAGTAGCATCATACTAGCATGCATACAAAGTCTCGTGGAGCCACAGGAATTATCCGATTGGACGCCAACATGCCCAGTGCGAAACGACTGGCCAGTGAAAGGCCAGAAACCGAATGAACTGGACGTTGAAGTTCAAGCCAGTGAATGGCTGCATATGCACAAGTCAGAAATAGGAAAGCAGCTTGCCCTACTCTAGTTAGGCATTCTATGGGCAAATCTTGGCTATTCGCCGAGCCAAAGTTCAGCCAAAACTTGCTCCTCCTGAAAAGTATATTGTGCGCCAAAAACACGTTGTTATTGGCAAGCCCTTGACTTGCTTCTTTTTCTTCCAGAGTTCGGAGGATAACTGCATCGTACGGTACAATCGATTCCAGGAGGCCACGTTAACTTAAGTTCTATCTAACGTCGGCTCCACCGTTCAAACGGCGGACAGCGGGACGCACCGTTTTCTGCCGACGCTTATGTGGAGCATCACGAGTACGTATCAATCTTGAATCCCTGTCAAGACAACGTTGACTCGAGTATGCCAGTGATTAGGATGCTACCTAGGTAGTTGTTAGTTAACCACTACTTCGTAGTGCGTACTAGCATGTTAGCAATCCGCACGATCCCGGACCAGGCCGATGTTCATTTCATTTTCAGCCTGCGGGCTTACCTTCCTGATATTGAGGCTGGTACCCCTGACCGTGCCATACTATATCTTGCAAGCTCGGATCAACTCGCCACTGAGCTAGTCAGGATTGGAGGAGTCTAAGGTTTGCCCGTAGCAATCCTAGTGCGATACGATAACATTTAACTTGGAATAGTATATACTACGTGCCCACAGTACGGGGTATACGTTCAAGATTAATCTCTCGGCCGCCCCCATTCCGAACTCCAGAGAACTCACGCATTGGTACGCAACTTCGTACGGAGTACTAGTTAAGAATTTATACGTATATGGATATGGACAAGAGCCGGAGCACGTCTTCCCAAACAGGCAGTCTCTCCTTTCAGAAGCGTGGGCATAGTCCAGCCACCAGCTGGGGCTAATAACCGTTGGGCGTACTCCGTACCGAGTACTGCTAATAATCACCTGCGTTCACCATGACAGGGGCTTCGTGCATGCATGCAGGTGGTATCGACTAAGGCTCTGGTCTCGAGTCTATTTGTCATTTGATGCACGTCCTTGATCCTTGGTTTAGACTTTGGCCACTGTATAATATATTAAGACCCCGGTGTCTGATCACTGATGAGTGATCACTGGCCTGTTTCCCTAGGGTCTCTACCAGTCCTAGATAGAAGCACCTACATCCACATCCTCATCCCATCCCATCCCATCCTACATCCTACACCCAACACCCTACATCCTGTATCCTACAATATCCTCGACATGGCTGAATTAAGCTTCATTCTCCTTCCTGTCCCTGACGAGATGTCAATGTCCGAGAAGACTGCGAGAAGCATCCCCAAGCAGCAACAATATTCATACCAATACGAACAGTACCAACAGTACCAGCCATATCAACCATATCAACCATACCAATCAAAACAGCCAAATCAACCCCAGCCTCAAAGCCCTAACATGCTCTCGCCCCCAGCAACTGTGCAGTCAGCATCCTCACCTCCGGCTTCACCCTCGGCACCAGTCTCGCCCTCATCGTCGCCTGCACCTTCGTCCCCTTCCTTCCAGTCATCACTATTCGACGAAATAATCTCCTATCAACGCATCTGGGAAGCAATCCATCAGCGCACCTTGAAGCAACTACAGTGGATCAAAGGTACCGCCTCTTTTATTTAACAGAAAACCACTGAATTCCCCACTAACCCTTTCTTTTTCTTGCTTATGATAGACGCCGAAGACGGGATATACACTTCTTCCCAGCTCAAGAGCATGCTTTGTGCTTCCTTTGATGCGAGGCTTGTTCCTCAGTGAAACATTCGATTCGAGTGATATTCCCGTCTTACCATATCATGTCTATCATATCATGTCTACTATACATGTGCCGAGCCGAGTGCCGACTCCCTTCATTACTCAGACTCGCTTCGTCCTAGGGAATCCGTTTCTAAGCAGATTATCAGACTCGCTGGTTCCGAGGACTATACAGCGTAGGGCACCATCGAACCATAGCGAGACAGGAGAGGCAGGTGGCCATACCGATCCGCTATGCAGACT
Organism: Trichocomaceae sp. PYS4502; assembly: GCA_023625875.1. Taxonomy (NCBI): domain Eukaryota; kingdom Fungi; phylum Ascomycota; class Eurotiomycetes; order Eurotiales; family Trichocomaceae; species Trichocomaceae sp. PYS4502. Next base: position 20,909 of record JAMAFX010000020.1, read on the forward strand.
GTGGAACAGAGCTGCTACGACGACTACGATTTACGAAACCATAGAGCTGTCCTAAGACAGTATTTTATTGTTTAGTCCGTTTGTACATGCACATATCTATTATCTACCACGGCGGGAGATGAGAACGTCAGGACAGGTAAATACTTTATTCTCATCATTCTCATCAGTAGAGAAAATGTATATATATACATAGTATAATAGCTTGCAAACAAATAACAATGAAAGAGCTCAGTCGCTATCAGAATCCGAGCTCTCACTACTACTCGAAATCTCCACAACCATAGTCCGATTCTTCCTCTTCCTTGCCGGGGCTTTCTGTTTACTGCTGTTTTGATTCTTATTACCTTCCGCTGCAGTCGTAGATGTAGTATCCAGCTCCGTTTCTGCGTCAAGTCTGCCCTTTGAAGAGCTGGTATTAGCAGTACTAGTAGACTTGCTTATCTTTCCCGAGACATTCCACAAGACCAGCTCAGCGCGTTTGCGATTTTCGAATCTTACCAGAATTTCTTCATCGTCGTCGTCACCGTCGGACGGAGCAGCCAGTGAAATACCCTCGTTGAGATCCTTGACGCCCGCATTCAGATTCCCCTTGAACCGATGCACAGCATCAGCATACCTCTCCTTCCACGACTCCGGCAATGCCGCTCCGGCATCCTCTGTAATACTATTACCATCGTTATTACCTAGAGCAACCCCCTCATCGACTTTGATTGTTTCCTGCGCAGCTTTGCGAAGACGCGTCCTGGCCCCTTCACTCTTCAGTCCTTTCAGGTACGCCAGCAGCGGCCGATTGTATTCGGCCGGCACCTGGTCGAGCGAGAATACGTTTTTGAGGAGCTGCGCTTCGCGGATTTTTTGGAATTTCCAGCTTGCGCGGTCGTTGTGGTATTGGGAGAGGTAGGTGAGGATTGGAAGTTCAGGCGATGATGACGATGATGATGGTGTCTCTGTTGGTGGGTTTGATGGTGTGGATGTGGATGGATCCTGCTTGCGTCTTTCTTCACGTTTGGCGCGTTTTTCTTGTTTTCTTTTCTTGCGCTGATGTGCGTCATCTGCATCGAGATGCGTCTCGTTCTTTGCGTCGGTGTTGTCATCGACATGGACATCGACGTCGGCAAAGGAAACAGACTTGCGCACTTTTGCAGTCTCAGTCTTCTGTCCCTCCTCCTCCTCCTCGTCGGCTCGCGGTCGCTTATTCGATTTGCTGCTTTTTTCTTTCACTGCATCTTGCTTTTCCTGCTCATCTTCCTTCCTGGGCATCTTCTTGCTCTTCTTTTCCTTCTTTTCCTTCTTCTCTTTTTTCTCTTTTTTCTCCTTCTCGTCTTTCCGTTTCGCTTTGACGTTTGCCTTGTCCTTGATCCTGTCCCCGCTGGCAGGGGATTCGGATTTACTGACGGACATGATTGTGCAACTTTTCGAAAACAATTGCCCAGTCAGCAATAGCAATAACTGCAAGTGTTGTTGAAGTAAATTTTCGAAGCTTGGGCTTATCCGGCCTTATCTATAGTATAGCATCACGCTAGCCGTTTTGGGCCATCGGAACTAAGCTGTAACTTGAACCAGAGCACAACGCATAACATACGATGCTATAATTTTATATTCTCAGTCAAGGGTATATACATCACAATCAATTACTCGCCATCTACGATTTGGGTGAATTGCCAGCGGCACCACCGCTGCTCGTCGGTACAGCATTCCTACGACTCCTCCGATCTTTATTATTCTCTTTCTCTTTCTCTTTATCCTTGTCCTTGTCCTTCTCTCGAGCAGAAGACCCAGCAGTAGCAGTTGTTGCTGTCGCCCGTCGTCTTCGCACGGGCTCGTATACATCATTAAAGTTCATAACCACGCCCAAAAACCGCATGTCGACGTCCGGCTGGTACGCCAGATCGCCGAGTAGAATGTTGAGGCGAACGCGGAAATCGGCTGATAAATCGCGCAGACGTGTTTGCAGGGAAGAGAGCATATGGTCGTCTGCGGAGAGGTCTGGATTTTGCTCTTGCCCGGAGAGAAAAGGCGACGTTGGGTTGGTTTTGTTGTTCAAGTCTCGCTCCGTCACTCCCCATTGACCATGTGCTGTGCGAGTCTCGATTTTGGCGTTTAATTCTTGCCGGCGTGTAAATTCAGCCACGGAGAAGGAATATAACCCGTCTACGGCGTCTTTGTAGTTCAGCATAATCTTGAGGATATGGTGCAGCTGGCTGAGGAAGCTCTCCTCTGGTTGTTTTGATGATGACGACGTCGCTGCCGCTGAGGTTCGCGATGCACTGGACGAGCCTAAAAGACCTTTATGTGTGATAGAGTTGAGGTACTTTGTGTGCGCCTCAATCAGATCATCCAATGTACAGCCAGGCTTGGAGACGGCGGCTTGCAACTGGTCCCAGCTAGCTTCAATCACCTCGAACAAGATATAGTACTGCAATTGACACACAAAATGAATCATCTCGGCAATCACGCATCTCGCCCGTTTCCAGTCAGACCCGACTTTGTCCTCCACGCTGCCGAGGACCCCTCGAGCCCCGGTGATGCATCTTCGCCACGTACTCTCCAATGCAAACTCGACCCGTTTCACGCGCCACAAAAAGTTGAACACTTTGAGGTACTGTGTTGATCCCCACGGAGTAATGACCACATCTACGGGAGCGTCGATCTTGTATTCAAGCGTAAAACAGTCCCAGCCAATCTCGCCATGGCTGAGCTCCAACATGCGCGCATCAAGACGACGCAGGACATCCGGAGAATCGAATTGCGCATTTGATGACCGAATGGCATGTTCCAATTGAGCTGTCAGCGTATGTCGGTATTGCGAGTTCGCAGGCCGATCCAGGTTCGAAGCCAGAGATTCCATAAGTAGGGCAATGAAGTCACCCTGTCCCAGCAAGAGGTATTTCTTCAAAGCTCGGAGATGTTCAAAAAGTTTGAATTTGGTGTCCATCAGATGGATGAGCCGTGCCATTGTAGTTTTATAAGCTTCGTCGATGGAGATCTCCAGTCTAGCAGTGTCTCCGTAACGGAGTTCCTTGGAGGCCTCTTTTGAATACGCCTCCACCCAGGCAGAATCGCCACAGCCGTATCGTATGAAATTGAGAGACTTGCCAATGAGGAAGACCTTTTTGGCAAAGTCTTGTGTTATGAACGAAGGAATCATTTCGTCGTCTAGTTTATATTTATCTTCCCATACGCTCGACGCAATCCGTCTTGGATCCGTGCTAGGACGGAATTCCGTCTCGAAGACGAAGAACTCCTTATACGGATCAGAAAGCTCACCGTCATAGATCCATTGCCGCAGCATATCGTAAAAGGGGCGTGTTATGTGTGACAGCAATTTCTCGGCGAAATTGCCAACAAAGGGGTCGCCATGTGACGACGAGTAGCCATGTATTAAAGATATGAGCTGGCCGCCTCTTTTGTCTGATAATCATCAGTATATAGCACTAAACGAGGGAATAAGAGGAATAAGATACCTCTAGCCTCTTCAACCATAATACTCATCAACCGCAATGCCATGGTAGCGTCTCGAGTCCACACCACACATCGCTTAAGCGTCACGGCGCCTTTGACCACGCCATTGGGATCATCACTAGTCACGGCTGTCAGAGCTCGTCGAATTTCTCCTTCCAAGGTCGCAACCAGGCCCAAATAAGAGCGCAGCTCAGTGAATATAGCCGCCCGCAGAGCTTGACTCACAAGTCCGCCGTCCGAACTGTCGACAAATCCGGAGAGCTCCTTGTATAGTAAACATGGCTCGGCCAAGGTGTGCAACAGTGATATCATTGGAACAGGCAAGTCGGTGGGCAGTTTCAGAATTGTAGAGGAGGAGAATTGCATATTTGTTGATGAGAGGCCTTGAAGAATGTAGGGCAAATCACGCAGCAAAGACGATTCTGTTTTCCCGGCTGATTGCGGAGGAGTGGCTTGTTGCTGCAAAGGTTCGGCTTCTTCTGTAATTACTGGCTGGCCCCGCCGCTGCTTCTCGGTTGCTATAGTATGCACTGAACGGCGTCGCTCCGGCGCTCCTCCGCGCTGTGACACAGACGAGCTTATAGCAGGACCTTCATCGACATCCTCAGCCAAAGCTCCTCCCCTCCGAGATTTTAACAACAGATTGTCCAAATTGCCATCATCCATTAATGGGCTTCGACTGCGCGCTCCTTCATATGTCAGCGCATCTTCACCATCGCCCTGATCACCAGGACCATCCTGCTCCGACAGTCGGTACAACAGATACAGAATAGCCCATTTCTGCCCAAGCACGGGCTGCGTCAATAGTCGAGAATACAAGTTCGAAAACCGAACCGCTTTGTCGGGGCTCGCGTTTTCGCGCAGTAGTTTCCGTTTGATAAGATCCGAGGCATTATTGATATTTTCCGCCGCAGATCCTCCTCCGTCTATACCGCCGGATTGCTTCTGTTCTTCCTTCTCTGCGGTAACGGCATCTAGAATCCTCCACGCACGGTTGACGCGAGTGTGGAGACGATGCTCCTCGGCAGCTGCGGCGGCATCGTCATCGTCGCTGTAGCCAAGCACGGAGCGGGAGATTGGTGGTAATAGAGAGTCGACGAGCTGGGAGAGGGCGTCGTCGACACGGCGTGGGCGCGTTTGTGCGCGTCGAGCTGACATGTTACTCTTTCTCGATCCGTTGTCAGAGATGTACGTGGAACCATCGGGAGTAGAGCAACTAGCAAATTTGCTCAACCTCTCATCTCGTATATGAGGGATGTAGCGGTCTTGACATTGCTAGCTGCTGACAGATTGTAGACTATCTTGAAATGCAACTGAGCTGGACAGGAAGCGCTTCCATGATGTTGTTTGTTGTCGTCCTTCCTTCCTGTCGCGATGCATGGCTGCTGTTTGCACTGTTTGCTTGGTCCGATACGCCGCGTTTCTAATTCAGACAGCGAAAATTTACGTTATAAAGATTCTTCCCTACAAGATTCGTTATAATTAGGTGGTAATAGAGCAATATCATTGGTCTACTGATTATAATAACCCCACTAGGGTTAAAGCATTCGTTATACAGGGGGGGTATCTCGGTATAACGTAATTTTTAAAAGAGTTTATTGGTTTGTCAAAGCGGGGGCCCCGCTACGTTATAACTGACTCCGTTATAACCAGGTTTTACTGTAGTAGAACCTGGCTATAACGAATGGAAGATCCTCAGAAGTACCTAGGTAAGCTTGACCAAGATAAAAAAGCAATTTGGAATAGATTAATATTAGAGCTCTCCTGACCCCTGTATCAAAGTTGATTAAGTTAATATCAAACATATCTACGGAGGTCGTCCCTGCGTTATATATCCAGGTCTACTGTAGCTCAAATCCTGACCTCTAGCTAGCAATAGCTGCTGCTCTCTAGAGAAACCAGGTAAGGGACACGTGAGCCTCTGGGGATCGGATCCTCGCCTTCGGGATACCCAGGTTTTGACATGTGTACAAACTGGAGTTTGCCTTCGCTTGCCCATACATTCGCGCCCCCAGCTGCGTCGTGGATACTGGGAAATCCATTCTTTGACAGGATTTCCTCGATCTGCGGTCCTCAAGGGCTGCCTCTTTCGCGGTTCATTTGATCGGCTTAGATCATCAATAATGGAACGAAAGAGCTCACGCAAATTTAATGCCTTCAGTCTCTATAAACTTTGTCCAGGAACGACCCGAGGAGAGTTTTGGGAGTATTTATCCTGGTTCTGGTCGCAGAGCCGCATCGGCTCGTGGTACAAAGTCCTTTTCCCCAACGGTACCTACGGACAGGGCGCAAGAATACCCATCCCTCTCACAGCACTAGTTTGGTCAGTGGGAGACAATTATGAACATAAAGGAATATTGATAGAATCATACTGCAATTGCGGCTGCATCAGTGTCAAGTTCGTTGAATAAAATACTCCAGTGCTTCGGTGTCGGCGAGCCAGAGAAAGGCCCACATACAATTCTCTCCTAGCATCCCAAATATGTGGTTAAGCAGACGAAACTCTTCTTCAACAATAGTGAATAATACGCCTGCAGGGTCTATGGCATCCATGGCATCTTCCATGGTGACTGGCAGACGTAGGCGTTAGAAGTTAGAAGCACAGAGGCTACCTAGGTAGGCTGAGGTGCAGAGGACGAGGAAGGAGCATCGCGTGTGCGAGTCATCTGACCTAAAACCGACGAGTAAATACTACAATGGAGATTGAATATTGAAGAATGAAGAATGAATTGCATTCGCACGACATTCATTGCTAGAACGTGATGCTCGTCTACCCAGTCCTGACACCTGGCGAGTAAACTGGTATAGCTAAGGCGAGCAGGCAACGTAACGTAACAGTCTAGGCCGGAAGTAACGAACGAGTAACAAGCGAATCGAGGGTCTACAACCCAGCATCCAGGAAGAAAAATAAAGATGAAGAATAATATATCAAAGACGAGGATAATAGATTCCTTGAACGGAAGGGGCAAAAAGAACACATTGTGAGAATCACATAAAACATGATCATAAAAGGATAGGAAACATCCATAACTCCAGTTAAAAAGATACCGTTCGAAGAAAACCGCCACCAGGGAAGACAAGAACGTTAACAAAGAAGAGAAAAAAAAATCCGGGCGTCCAGTGAATAGAAAAGCAAGTTTTGAGCGCCTCAAGGTAGGAATGTCCACCATCCCAGTTTTGACCTGTCCATTTTAGTCCGATGCATCATTAGAACTCCGCCCATGCCAATGGCCCTGTATCAAGGCACAAATAACAGACGAGAAGAAATTTCGGCCGCCGTGTATCATAAAGACGAGGGAAGAAAAGTATTACAAGAAGTTTTATTAAAAAAAAAAGGTGGGGTTGGGGGGAAACGTTTGGCGGCGTTAAAAATCATCACTTCTGTTTCAGTCGTTTGTCGAAGAGTCTTCGCAGACTCGAGTCGTGTCTATCTGCGAAGGGCCTGAGCGGGGATCGGAGCTCCAGTTTGCATGGCCATATTGCTCGGAATGCCATACGGATGGGCATCAAAGCCAGAGGACATGCCGTTCATGATCAACGGGCCAATGCCCTGTGCTTGAGAGACAGGGCAGTCCTTGTGCGCAAGTAGGAGGGTTTTCAGATTGACGATTTCTTCTCGAAGCTGAGTGACGGTTGCGGTTAGCGCGTCATTTTCGGTTGTGAAAAGTTCGACCTTGGCCTGGAGGTTTGCGAGCCACTGTTTCTTGCGTTGGCGACATTTAAGGGCAGCGACGCTGTAGGATGTTGTTAGAAAGGACCCAAAAAAAATCATGACTGTACATGAGTGTAGAGTACAAATATACTTACCGATTCCTCTCGAGGAAATTCTTGCGCTTCTCCTCGTCCGTCATCTTCTTGGGATCCTTCGATGAGGTGTTGTCCCTTATCTCCTCCTCGTCGGATTCCTCTTCCGGAGTCGCTTCTATAGGACCGCTGCTAGTTTTCGCCCTCTTATTCGCACCCTTGGGAGCCTCTTCGGCTTTCCGGCGGCTGGATTTGGCGGGAGTGCTCTTCTTGCCTTTGCCCTTGGTGGCTGGCTTTGGCTGCTCGCCTTGGGTGTCGGAACCTTCGGCGGTCAACTCTCCAGCGCCGCTGCTTATCGAGTTGTGGGCGTTTCGGGTCACTCGCTTAGTGTCCGGCTGGTTATTGGCAGGGTTGGACGCGGCGAACGCGTCGTTATTGGGCTGCCCTCCCTTTGCGAGCATGAAAAGGCCATTGGCCGCATCGGCAGCATCGTGATGGGTGAAGGTAGCGACGGCAGCCGCAGCGGGTTGCGAGGTGTTCTTGGTGTCCATGTTCGGAAGCGGCTCGGGCTCGCTGGTCGGGTTGGACGTGGGTACATTGAGGCCGTTGCGTTTGGCGGCGTTGAGGGCGGTTCGGTGGAACTCGAGAGTCGAGGGAGTGGCACCACCGCTTTGAAGCTGGGTTAGGATGGCCTGGGTGTTGGGGCTGGGAGCGGGAAACATGGACCCTCCACCGCCGGGGGTCAGGCCAGTGCGCAAGGACGACTCGTTGGGGGTTGGAAAGCCGCGACCGATGCTGTCAAAGTAATCGGTGCCAGCGGGGCCGGCCAGCATGGCAGGGCTCAGCGGTCCGGAGCGCAGCGAATTGGGCCAGCTGTAACCAGCGGAGCTGGCGCCGGGCAGAGCAGGAGACGTGATAGAGGCGACGGGGGGGAGCAGCGACTTGCCGGGGGTTTCGCCGGATGTGTTGCTGAAGGACTGCTCGAACGGGTTGGGCTCGAGGGAGAAGGGGTTCTGCAGGTTGAAGTAGTCCGGGGTCTCGCCGGTGGCAGGACGAGGCGGCGGCGCAAGCGATTGGGGGTCTTCTGCGGGCTTCTGGTCTTTTGCGGTGGTGCCTGGAGAGTCTGCGACGAGTTAATCGAAGTAGTCGAAGTAGTCGAAGTTGAAGTCGAAGTCGAAGTCGAAATAAGAGTGGTCATGGTGAGGTCATGGCGCGCGGCTATTGGCTAGACCCAAAGGGGAAGAAGGAGGAAAGCAAAAGCAAAAGCAAAAAGCAAAAAAACTCACGAACCTTCAGGCTTCATGATGCCGTTGGTATCACCGGCCAAGGGGGCTCTCTGAGCCACGGCAGCAGACATGATTTTTCCACGATGGATGACGGACTGTGCAAAGAGAGGGCCGAGAGACGACGACGCGGTGCGACCGACCTTCCGTCGACGGGTATTAGAAATCCGCTGGCTCAAGGAATGACTGACTAAAGGGGGGGATTATTTAAGAAAAATAAAGAAGAAAATAAAGAAGAAACAGAAGCCAAAAAAAAAAATTAAAAAAAATAGCGAATAGGAATACAGAGATACGCAAAGGCTTGACTTGACGACGAAGCGTGAGTTGTAGTTGTGGTTGTGGTTGAGGTTGAGGTTGAGGCCCAGGACGGTGACGCTGGCGATGATGCAAGCAGCAAGAGCGAGACTTGGGAAGGAAGAGAGGGAGAGAAGGAAGGCAGAACGTGACGTGACGTAGCCGGCTTCTTATTTCGCGAGTCGCGCTAGTCTTGGCTGGTGGCGAGACGAGACAATCCGGCTAGCCTGGACTGGCCCACCCGAAATAAGCATTAAAATTCAAGACTCGTGTCAGTGCTGACTGCTGAGTATGCGAATAATACATGTATCTCACTGATTCAGATTATATTCTATTCTATCCTATCTATATATAATACATGCAACATATCATATTATATTGTATCGTTATATGTTTGTGTATGGACAAAAAATGAGATCACGGTGACGACGCAGGAATTGCAACCCCCCGGCCCAAAACAGCCTAGCGCGCGACTCTCAGTGGACCAGACTCGCGAATCAGGTGCCGAGTGTGCACTCTGATTGGCTGGCCCGCCCATGACGCAATGCAGCCAGCGCGTCCCCGCTGGCGTGGCCTGATTGGCTGCCCGAGTCGCGACTGACAATGCGGGCGCTGTGATTGGTTCTTTTTGGCGGTGAGCGTCAGGCTTCTAGCCTTATTTGGTATAGACCGAATGAAAAACCAGTAGAAGACTGGAAGTGCCCATGCCCATAAGAGGTCGAATTCGAGAGACGTTCGTAATCCCCTGGTAAAGGTGGCGGAGTCGTTAAGGGTTGGTGATTAAGTTCATCTGGTGAGAAGACTCACGAGCGTTTCGATTTGCGCCCTTAGCATTTTTGCATAATTTTTTCCTATAATTTTTTCCCATCCTTGATCGGTAAATAGTTACGATCTTCTACAGGACCTAGGTATGCTCGACTCTTATGATCCTTCTTGAAGCGCCCGATCTATCTGGGCTCCCGGCTAGATTTGAGTACGCTGAGCACCTTCTCAAATTAATAGGGGAATAGCAGACCAATGGGTATCTTGCGTTCTTCAATGCTTTTCCTAAATGCTAAGGCAAGCGTATGGTATACAGTTCATGTTTATATGTTAGTCCAGGTCTATGTTCCCCTGCATCCCGCCCACCGCCTGCCAGAACTGCGAAAAGTCAACCCCCTCCGCCTCAAACATCTCCCTGGCCTGTAGCATCGCACGACGCTGCCGCTCCGCCGTGAACCCGCCGGCCTGCGAGCTTTCGTACTGGATCAACTCCACCCAGCGGAAGAAGAGGTCCTCCTTGCCCATCGAAGCAAGCCTTTCCTGGAATGCCAGCAGCTGGTCTCTCTGCTGTTCGCGGTCTTTGGTGCCCTCGTCCGCAACACGCCAGATGAGCCACCCGTCCTCGTCCGTATTCACGAGGACAGCCGTGCGGAATTCGTCCAATTGCACCCCGCGGCCCTTGCTATTCAGATCAACCAGCGCGTGCGCCCGGACCATGGCCTTGTAGTCCAGATCCCAGTTCGCGTCGATCAGGAGATACCCGCTTTTCGACACCCGCTGGGGGGCTATGGCAGGAGTAATCACCTCGCTAATCACCTTCTCGTCCTCGTAGATCCAGCCATTGCGCTCTAGCTTTGATGACCAGAACGTCCGGCTCTGTCGGACCACGACTTCTCGTGGCCGGAATCCGACTTTCCGTCGCCAGTATATAGGGCCCAGGATAAACCGGATGGGCCAGCCAGCAAAAAAGGTCACCAAGAAATAGTCCAAGGCGAACATCAACGTGCGCCGGAGGACCATACTGGTGGCTGTTGGCAGGGGGTAAGACGTCAGCTGGGCTACTGGTACTTTGAATCCCAGCGCTGTTGCTATGATTTCCGGGTAAATATATAATGCATGGTACACGCGGTATGCAATTCCGAGCGCGATGGCCGTGTTGAGAAGAATCGGGAGGAGGAATAGTTGCTTTTTAAAGTCTGGTGCTTCTTTGTCGATGTGTATGAGATAGACTTCGTTGGGGGAGAGCACTTCGAGGAAAGGCTGTAAGGTAGAAGGCGCCTTGACGAAGGGAGTTGGCGGTTTTGCTTTGGATTTGGACTGCTTGCCTTTGCCTTTTGCCATTGACCTGTATTTGATCAGTTTATATCATGCAGAATCGAATGCAAGAGATATTAAATCATAGATAATCTGTGAATCAGAATACAAAGAGATGCATGAAGTTGTGTGAAGTTGAGGTTGAAGTTGAGCAGGGCAGAACAAAGTAGTTTGGCACCTTTCCTCTTTGGGACTGGCCGCTGATCTACAGAATGTACAGCATCACCATAGTAAATACTAAATACATATAACAATAATATCATTATCACAACATCAGATCACATACCAGGTACTAGCTACTAGTCACTAACCACTACTAGTTCGCATACCTGTGAAATGGGCTAGTTCTGTACACTGCGCAATGTCTGGTCCAGTCTCTCGGCGCTGGGCACAGCAGGACCTCCCCTCACGCCCTGTCCACACAGCTCACCTCAGCCTCGATCGCGCGTACTCGTTTGAAAGAGAATCTACTCGACGATCCCACACAGCTCTGAAGAATGGCACGCGACCGCGAGCCAGCTCTCGCCTGCCCAGAACATTAAAAGACGCGTTCGAAGCTACATCGCGAACAGCCGCCATGGATGATCCCACAGCAATGCCTGATCGCACCCCCAGCCCAAGCAGCAGACGCCAACGATACACGACGCTGCCTTCCCCTTTAGCAGCAGTTACCAGTCCTCCGCCCGGCGAACTCCTAGAGACCTACCAGCGCATCAACGATGCAGACGACCTGGCCGACCTGGTCTCGGAGGACGACCTGGACATACAGCCCCCAGAAGCTGTATCGCGAGAAAGCTCCAAAGAGCGTAGGCGGCGTCGAGAGTCCCCTGGATCCCTAAGTCTTGGTTATACACAAGGTGAAGACAGGGATGCTAACCTGGGCCCCGTTTACAGCTATCTGGACGACGCCACAGATGACTATGCGCGAGGGAAGTTGGCCACATATAAACGCGATGAAGAGCGTTTGAGTCGCGTAACTACGAGCCAATCGCCGGTGTTCAGCAAGGCCAGAGTTGGCTCGAAAGCAGACGGCCTCCAAAGACGTGATTCTGATCCGCCAGTTACAGAGGAAGCCCGCGATTTTCTAGGCGGAGAAGATAGCCTACATCCTGGGTTGAATATACCTAAATCCTGGGGCAATAGGTCAAAAAACCATCGACAATGGCTAAGCTCGTTTACGCGACCTCAAGGAGAGACCCCCGGGCGCCCTACCGAACGGGAAAGAAAAACAAGAATTGAATCCAGGAGCCGTTCTCCTCGGCTTAGCAATGCTTCTCCTTCGCGAAATAGCAATGGATTCAGAGAAGGACGCGAACAGAGCTCGGAAAGATCTCGTCTGGGGGCTCCTCCTTCTGATGGGCTTCACAATCATTCTCGGGCTAGATCACGATCGTTAGGGAGGGGTGGCCTAACAGGCGATGCCATACCAAACACGCCTGTTACCATCTACCAGTCGACTTCCAGAGATCGGACGCAAAAGACGCGGAGTGATTCTCGGGATCTTCTCCGCAGACTGGCCCGCACTGACAGTCCCAATCAAAATAGCACTCCAGAACCAAAGAAGCCGACAGAAACGTCGCTTCCAGAGAAAACGCCTGTAGTGATAGGTGCCTGGGTTGACACTCCGATGACAGTGCGGAAGCCAGACACGAACGAGGAAGACGAGACTAAAGAAATCGATTCTCCAAGCAAGCCGACTTCCAAGTCTATGGTCGTACCAGTATTACGTCCTTCGGGGTCCGCCAGTGAGCTGAAAACTGGTGCCAGTGAGGTAAAAACCAAATCAACTGATTTAACCAAGTCCGAGACCTCTTCGGCTACATCTGATGTATCCTCCGAAAAGCCCCTAGCCACTAACGGCGAGAAGAAGAACCCACACCCAGAACTCATCAAGCCCAAGATACCAAAGAGCGCACTCGAGGGTATTCTTGAGGATGCAAAATCCAGCGCGGATCCCTTGCACTTGGATTTGGGCGATGATACGATCAACTCCCTACAGGGAATCATCAACAATTCAGACCCAAACTCGTCGAGATTCATGCAGATGAAAGAGGAATCTCTCACGAGAGAACTTGACGCAATTGAGTCTGATATAGACCTGCAACCAACGAAGGATAAACCGAAACCACTACTCGACAACATGGGCTCGAAGTTACAATCCATCATCTACAGTATTCGGGACGCTCGCTCGGGTCTGAATGATCTACACGACGCCCTCACACCGGGCGACAGCAATGAAGCAGCAAAACATCTCAAACACTGCGAGACATGCGGCACTCCTCCTCCTAAACACGATGGACGCATCTACCTCGCCATCCCCATCCCTCGCCTCTGGCGTCGAGACCCCATTTCGCGCCATTTGCGTCTGACCCATCTCGGCTGGCTCATCCTCATTTCGGGCTTGTGGTACATCTCCGAATGCACCATGTGCGACTATTACTGTCACCCAACCATCGCCGAAGTCTGCGACGGCTATTGTCTACAGCCAGACGCTCCCCGCTTCCCTTTTACGCTGCCAACAATGCTATGGCGCTGGTCACATCTTTCCAGCGTGTTGTCTCCAATCATTACCATCCTGATTGCCCTTTTCCGCCTCTTTGCGCAGGTCCTCGGGCTATGGGACGGGTATGTGGACGATAATTCCTTTTCGGACTTTCCGTCTTCTTCATCTTCATCCTCATCTCCATCTGTGGATAGTCTCGAAAGCCGAAACGGCCTTTTTGGTCTGTGGCCCGTCGCCGTCGAAAAGGTAGCGACCTTGTCGTCTACCACTGCGGTAGCCGTTTCTAGCATGCCGTCTATTTTGCAAACGGTCATTGAGGATCGTCCACACGTGGTGGACGATGGTAGCATGGATGATGATGATGAGATCTTGTAGTCTCTTTTTACAAGCATTGTATCCACGGGAAGGTATCAGAGTTACTGGCTGGCGGCAATGGTCTTGTTCATCATGGTTATTCAAAACAGCCACAGCATAAGGAGTAGCAACAGGTCTTATTTTAATTCATCTATTCAATCCAATCCAATCAAACCAACCAGTACCTAATTAACCTGTAAGGATATCATATCTTCGATACAAAACGAGAGCAGAACCGATGCTACAGCCGGAAACTTTTTGTAGTAATAGTACATAGTTTTTTCTCTCTTTCATTTTCCTAATCCAGACTCTGTACACAAAAATGGGAAAGATATGCAAGATATTTCGACGGTTTAGAAATTGCCTACAAAAGAGTCAGCTTGTAAATCGAAACAATTGTCCCTGCAAGAGATAGTTACCGTAAGATTGCGATCCTAGACCAGCAGGATGGTGATGAGAAGAAGAAGAAGAAGGAAAAGAGGTAGGAATGTCTATCCTACGAATCAGATCCACCATTTTCTCCGCCGAGAATCGTCCCGCGTTGTAGGCGGATGCTGGCGGGATGATGCTCAGGAGATGGACGACGTCTCGCGGTAGAGGTGCTGCTGAGGGCTGCGGAATGTATTGCCCGCCGTTGGCTTGTGCGAGAGACGCGGTGGTGGTGGTGGCAGCAGTGTTGGGGCGTTTCAGTGCGTCCGGTCGACGTCCTCCCGATAGCCCCTTCAACATGGGGGATTCGGCACGAGCGAACTTTCGAGGCCGATTGCTATCGTCGTCGAAGTCGTCTGATGGGAAGGGCCGTTTGGGTGAGTCCATGGATGAAGAAGGGATGTCATAGGGGTACCGTGTAGGTGTTCCCTGTTGATATGGGTCCATTGTCGTCGTCGTCATCATGTAAGAAGAAGATGCCGGTCGAGGACGGATTTGAGAAACAGAAATGATCGGGCGTGCTGCAATAGGGTTAAAAGTGGTCGTGGAATGGCGATGTGCGAATTGAGAAAGTGTAGGGTCCTCGGGGAATAGCTCGCGCATTCGGTTTTCAAGATTGATGACCTGGGCTAGGTCGCCATATCGTGACTCGTAATCATGGAGAAAAGTAAAGATGGGTTTGGTTTTGGCCACGTTTTCTGGCTTGCTAGACAGTCTTCTAACAGTCATTTCGAAAACTGCCCGGGCATCTAAAGGATCGTCATCAGCCAACTATCTCTGAAGGGAAAAAATGGGAGTAGACTTACTGGTAACATCGTTAATGTCAAAAAGATGCTTCAAGTATTCAAGAGCAAAGTTCTCATCATCCGGGAACAATCTAGCCCCCCGTTCAAAAATCCTCGTTGCAGCCGGGTCCTTATAGCAGTGATATTCTATTAGAGCACTCGCAATGTAAACGTCGCTGGTGATACGCCCCCGTTTACGGGCCTCAGCAAACACCTGCCTGGAGCCAGCAAGTTCTCCAGGCTTACCTTTGCCCTGAATACGACGCATGGCACGCATCAAAGCAATCCAGGCGAATGAAATCATTTTGGACGTCATGCTGATCTGGGCCGCATGGGCCCTCTTTATCGCGTCGATTTGGCTTTCTTTCGCCGCTTCTTTCGCCTGCGCTTCTGTACGGCCGTCCTCATCCTCGTCGTCAGCGACAGCGCCAGCGGCAGCAGGCTGATAATCGTCAGACTCGTTGGCAAACTGCTCTTTGATTCGCGCGATGTCTTGCTCCTCCCGCTCCCGAGCTTTGCTATTGAGTTGGTACAACGCATCCAAGAGTTTGTCAAAGACTTCTCTCACTTTGGCGCCACGCTTTTGAGGATCCTGTTCCGACTCTGTTTCAATCTCTAACCTATCGGCTCGTTTGAAAGAAAGAAGGCAGCTCTCCGGGTTCGCCTCGATGCCTTGCTTAAGCAGGTCATTCCCTTCAGATTCCATGCCACTTTGGAAACAAAACTCGGCAGCCTCAAACCAGATCTCCGGAACAAATCTTAGCGCCATCAATGCCTGCTTGAAGGCGTACATGACCCGGTTCTTGTATGCTGATAAATCCTCCTCTTTAAGAACCAGGGGGTCTCCTTTCTCCCAAGCAATCCATCGACGCCATAACCCGACTTGCTGCTGAAACTCGCCGTCACCATCAAAGCCAGGCGCAGGAGGCATTCTTGGAAGTGTTGTCCGTTCAAGATCTCTAGTCAGATTCTGCAATTCCGTATAAGAGCTTCGAGCCGTCATATATGCAGGCGAGCGCTCTTGAAGAAATTTCCGACCCTATTCTACGTCAGAACGATGAATTGATAGCTTCAGAAAAAGACTCTGTTACCGTGAGCTTGTTTAACCCCATTTCGAACTGGTCATAGTCCTTCCAGAGGGTGTTAAGTGCATGAGTAGGCACGCAGATAGCCCTTTGATAGGCTTTGCGCAGTAAATCCATCTTTTGCTGATCTTGCCAATTCGTACCACCGACAACACCAGGCCCCGTTTTTATAAATTCAATATAATCCGTCCACAACGATGCTGCATCCCTATCCGAGCCAACCTGCGCAAGGGCCAAGTCATATGCCGAGGTGATAGTTCGTCTTGCTTGACCAGATGTGTCTGTGGTCAACGGGTGCCGTCGGCGTATGTAATCCAAATATACATTCCACAGTTGCACATTGGGAATACTTAGCAGTGTGCGGTTGAATATCTGCTCTAGGCGCTGCAGCTCGTTGTTCTCCGATTCCATGTTGACATATTGGACCCATTGCTCAGCCTGTACAGTTTGAAGTCAGTCCTGATCGCTTTCCCAAGCTCATTGCACATGACCGATAACTTACAGCCGACGGAAAAACCTTGAAGAATCGCTCGTATACTTCTCGTGCGTTGTCAAGTCTGTTTCGACTCCGATGCTCGGCGATCAATTCAATCCAGGCCAACATGTCGCCACGGGGGTCTTCTTTGATTCTATCTTCCAATAAGCCGATGCGGTCATGGGGCAGGCGATTCCGAGCAGCCGCAGCAGAAATAGCTGCCAAAGGCGTGGGGGTTGGCGCATTGCTATCAGTACTTTCTCCAGCTTGTTGCACCAGTTCAGAGTACAAATTGTGGCCAGTCGGTAGGGAAACGGAAGAAGCAGAATGAAAAGGAACAGCATTATTAGAAACATCTTTGGAACTGGCCATATTCATATGATCAGGCACAAGGGGTTGTATTGATACACCAGATGTAGAAACAGTTTCATTTGCATTCTGTTCAGAGAAAGGACGCTCAGACGCGCTTGCAGAAATAGGCCCACCATGCTCAATAGTTTCCAAAACTCCTGGTGGTTCATACTCTGCCTCTTCCTCCTTATCCTCTTCCTGTCCGTCATCTTCTTCATCCTCGTCATCGTCGTCAACAACAAAGCCACCTATGGTCTTGGTCTTCGGCTGTACATGCATAGTAGATGAAGGCTCAAATACAGAGGTTTGCGAATCAGGTTGGGACGTCTGTGCAGAATTTTTTGGGGGCTTAGCAGAGCCGTCTTCGCCAGGCTGGTAAGAATCCTGAGGATTAGACTGGGCAGCGGAAGAGGAAGAGGAAGAAGGAGATTCAGCGGCAGTAGTGTCATTTGCATTATGTTCTGCTATAGAAACTGAGTACTCATCATGTAATGTACGCGATGGATCATAGTCTTGTTCTGAGTCCGACAGACCGGCGCTGCCTTGCGCAACCCCAGCGGGATCATACTCGTTGCTCATGGCTTGCGCCTGGAAAAACGCCTGCTCGGCGTCTTCCTCGGCCATGGTCAGAGCAGCGCAGGGCGCACCCAGGGGAGGCGGTTTCACGGCAGCAGTAGACAGTAGGCCGTAGGCAGCAGACTAGTACTAGCTGTTGCTCGTGGAGGAAGTCAGTAATGCTTGCTGGCAGGCAGTTTCGATAGGATCAATAACAAAGGACTCGCACCAAGGAATGTAATGTGGATAGTCACAGTGGATTAATGCTCGCAGCTAGTTGGGTGGGGATGGCACAGATTCCTGCCTGGGCATTAACTATTAAGGGATATTGCTGTAGAATATGGAATATGGAAGGAAGAGCGTCAGTAAGCTTGTTATTGTTTGTTGGTGAATGCGGATGTCGTTGGATTCGCTCAATATAAAATCGGAAGAAGAATGAGCGCCCGCGTCACGTGACCGCGGCCGCTAAAATCAGCAAACGCCAAACTTCAAAGCGCGAACGGCGCAAGGAGCGACGCGTCAAGACTTGCTCTTCCATTAATATTTAAGACGCTCCCTCTCCCCCAGCTCAACTTTTCCTCTGTTGATTCTTGCATGCTGGCGACGTGATCTCTCTTGACATCCCTCCATCTCACCATCAGTATATTATATTATTCGTTTCTGCAATCCACATCCAACCACAATGTCCGTCGTGTCACTTCTTGGCGTTAAGGTGCTAAACAACCCCGCCGCTTTCTCGGATCCTTATGAGTTTGAAATCACTTTTGAGTGCCTGGAGCAGCTGCAAAAAGGTAATGCTTTGTGGTCCCTTTTTGATCTTTTTTTTGTATTTCTTCGCTGACCCAAATTTGCTCGACAGACCTTGAGTGGAAGCTCACTTATGTCGGATCCGCCACTTCGTATGACACTTTCACCTTCTTTCACCGTACTGCCAGCTAGTCTCGCTAACAAGGCTCACTAGATCCGAACATGACCAAGAATTGGATTCCCTACTAGTCGGCCCCATTCCGGTCGGCGTTAACAAGTTTATATTCGAGGCCGATCCGCCAGACCTGAAGAGAATCCCCCAGACCGAGATTCTCGGCGTGACGGTGATCCTCCTCACCTGCAGCTACGACGGTCGAGAGTTTGTGCGAGTGGGATACTATGTGAACAACGAGTATGACTCGGAGGAGCTCACCGCAGATCCCCCATCCAAGCCTATTATTGAGCGCGTGCGGCGTAACGTGCTGGCTGAGAAGCCTCGTGTAACGCGATTCGCCATCAAATGGTATGTTTTTACTTAAAAATACTAGCATTGGACTGCGGAGATTAGAAGAAACCTGACTTTTTTTAGGGATTCGGAAGAATCTGCTCCAGCTGAATACCCGCCTGAGCAACCAGAAGCAGATCAACTGGAAGACGACGGGGCTGCTTACGGTGCTGAAGAAGTCGAATTAGAGAATGCACTCCTCAAGGAACTCGAGGACGCCGAACGCCAAGGCGACGGCGAGGATCATGAGATGGAAGGCGCTGAACCGGCTGGCGCCGCCGCAGATGACGACGCTTCAGACGCCGGTAGCGAGGATCTGGAAGCCGAGAGCAGCGGCAGTGAAGAGGAGGATTTAGATGAAGAGGAAGCCGCAGATGGCGATGACGATGTTGAAATGGCCGACGACACCAATACTGGTGCTGCCCAGCAGCCTCATCCCCAAGCCGAGGTGATGGTTCACTAATATATTTCTATCGATATTTGGATCAACGTACACAAACAAATACCGTGGAGTTTGGGTTCTACAAGTTGTTCTTATTTCTCGCGATTTTTTTTTTAAATTTTTCTTCTGTTGTCTGTAACGATTGCATGCCTCGATATATTTCATAACGACATTTTACCCCTTTGATTATAATGCAAGCTGCTTTTCTTCCAAAATTATGCACGACAGATATAGTTAGCCCATGTTTTGATTATCCACACATCCCTTGCTTTAGCAAAGTCAATACTAGTATTTATTTACTATGCCCTGTACTATGTAGTATGTAGCCTCGTTGCTAGGCCTACTCTGGTATGCGTTTTCGACAATGCTAGTCATTCTCTTGAACGATCGATTTGGTCTAGATTGTGTGTACACTGTAGGTAGCTATGGTCCTATGGTGCAGTTACGTACATACCTCGGCACCACGCTCAGTACAGTATACATATTATGTCGATGTTGGAGAACAAGAAAGTTTGTCAGCTTCATTGCTAAGATATCATTCAGATATTGACACTATCCAAAGGTGTAATTGCAGCTTCATAAAATACGTATACTCCCTGACACGATAGTTAATAATGTTTACCCTTCACCTACATAGGTAGGCAAGTTTGAAAAGAATATGTTATAATTGGTATACGCGTAGAAATACATCATGAGAAAGACTGAAGTTACAAGTCCTCGCCGTTTCGTCGAGTATAATAATAATCGGCCAGACTAGAGTCCGAACTTCGAGCCCAGCACTATAGCCACAAAAAAAAACGTTCAGCTCAGTCATATAGAAGGAAAAGAACAAACAGGGAGATACGTACTACCGAAAACCGCCTTTCGTTTCTGAGTTGAAACGAAACTGCTGACATCATCTGCCCAATTGCTGCTGCTTTCTTCTAATCTATCCATGGTGTCACCCATGATATTGATTCGTTCTGTTCTCTCTTGGACTTGACGCTGCATATAAGCCCAATAACTTTCGTTTTTGTCTGAGGATGATGTTGATGGGGATGATGGGGCATTGCGCCCTTCTCTCGCTGCTTGGCGCCGTTCACGTTCCTCAAGCTTCATCTGCTCTATCATCCGCTTAGAAGGTGGGCGATCCGGTCCACCGACTGAAAAAGGAAAGAAGAATCAGCTATAAACAGACAATAATGATGACTGCTAGCTATAGTGCACAGCGCGGCAAAGTAGCATAGGGGAATACGTACTGAGTAAGTCCATATCTCCGGGCGAGACATATTGGGTTCCGGAGATCCATTGGAAGTTCGATATTGTGGGCCTCGTAGGCATTACAGCATTTGCATTGAAAAGTTTATCCTCAGAAGGTGGACTAAGAACGATGTTAGTTTTTGTCTCTATCAAGGAGAAAAACAAAGAGAAGGAGACACACAGAGAACAACCAGAGCCCCAGACATTGACAATGGCAACCTCCGATGGCCCAGTCCAGCCAATAACATCGCCCGAAGAAGTAATAACGGCTTCTGAAAGCCGTCGCACATCTAGAATGTGTCCAACAGCCGTGCAGCCAATCTCTTTCAACCCCGGAACAGAGTAGGCGCGAGCGTTCCCATCTCCAAAGAGACCAACAAGGCTATAGCCCCGGCCTTCTATCTTCACATAGCCAGCGGAGTCGCAGAGGTAGTCGCCCCAGGTTTTAGAAGCTCCTTTGTTAGTTGCTGGCTTGAAAATTCGGCAGTCAGAGAATGTCACAACTACAACCACCCCATTGACCTTTACACCGTGCCGGAGGCCGGCAACGGCACTTTGAGAGGCTAATGCATATTCGCCAGAATCTGCGTTGATCGGATAGATCCCAATGACCCTATCTTCGAGAGAAACCGAACCGACAAATGCAACAGAATATGTGCCATTGTTGGATGGCAATATCTTAAATGTAGCAAAATTGCCGCGATTTGTCCCTACAAAGCAGCAGATACTCGAATAATCTATATGCCAGATTAGTATATATATATACTAGAATCATTTCTCTTTGCATGTTCTGTCTTACCTTCGCCATCCAACGTCAAAACGCCGAATTCGATACTCGTAGGCCATTCCAAAGGTGTACTGTCAGTACGATTCCTGCGAATACTACCACGTTTGTTATTCGCTTTGATAAAGTCGCGTACATCGGCCTCATAAATAATTGCAGGGCCACGAAGATCTATGATAACGAGGTGACCTTCTTCGAAGCCGGCACAGACAAACCCAACATCGCTATGCTTGATAGCAGACACAGGCCCCTTTTGCATCTCCAAGAGACTCACTGGAAGCAGTCCATCCCTCAGATTTGGATCGGTTCGATGACCAATGTTTGTAATGTGGCCCGGGCCTGCATTCGCACCTGGAGCCTGCTCAGTCCCTGCATGTTGGTTTTTCCCCCAGCGGAAAATGACAACTTCCCCGCTACTAAGGCCTGCTGACAGTTCACCGGAGGCACCAGAAAAGGACATGTGAGAAACCTTGGTATTGACGCTGCGTGCAATAGCGCGGGCTAAGTCGACTTGGATAATATCTCCATTTTCGATCTCGTCGTCGTGTCCCGCATCCCATAGTCGTATGGTTCCATCTGCATGCGCAGTGACAGCCACACTGCGGTCTTCGAATCGTTTCATGGGCTTCTTGCCCTCAGCACCACCTAGGAGGAATTTTGGCCCCTGAGCTCGCTTCTCTTTCAAGCCAAGCCAGTTGTTTCGGCTAACTGGCGTCAAGATCGCTTTGGTAACAAAAGGGTGGACGAAAGATAGTGAAAGGTGAAGCATATTGCTCGGAGATATTGGATGTCCATTAGGAAAGCTGAGAGTAACCAGCTCACCTGTGGAAAGTAAAGCAATGACGGCAATTGGGTCCTGCGCCCCGGAGAAGTATGGGGAAGAGCGAGGTATTAGACAAAAGTCGGCAACTTCAGCACCTGGTGGAAGATGCAGGGTGTGACGGCTTTTGGGGTTTTCGAGGTAAGAAGAGAGGATTTGCCATGAAGACGTTTGATAGTTTGGAGTTGGGCCCAAGTCCAGGAATGTTAGCCCTTTGTTTTTGTTACCGGATGGGCAGCCACCTGCGATCAATATCCCCGTATTATCTGGGTTCCCCTTGGCGCACCACGCAATCTGAATTATCGGGTCTTTCACAGTGCACGTCCCAGAAGCAGACCCGGATCTTCCGGGTCGAGATACAGGCCGAGATCCAGGCTGGGTGATGTTGGCGTCGTCAATACTTCGCGCCATAACCATGCGACCATCTTTCGCATCCCAGAAAACCAAACTTGTATCCTCATGTACTGTGAGGATGAAGGTATTTGTAGGATGCCATATGGCTTTGGTCAACTTCGGTTTTCGCACATCGCGAGAAAGGGTTGGGTCAGAGTCTCCTCCGGGGGCGCCGGGGGGCACTTCGTATTCATAAAAGTTCTGAGGGAGGTTTTGTTTGATGGAAAATATAACAGCGCCTTCTGGGTAGCCAATTAAAAGCTTTCCTATATCTCTCGGTGCAAAGGCCAAGGATACTACGGGTGCCACCCTCACATGTGGGTTTCGTTCATGCCATAAGTTAGGTAATCTGAATGGCGTGGGGTTTAGTCGGTCGATATCGTAGGCAATAATCTCTCCTGCACAAGCGGGCATAAACAGGTAAGCCACGTCGCGTAACACCCTACCTAGACAAGGAGAATGGAGGTTATATTATACCATTTTGAAGACCTAGCATGACATATTCTATGCTAGGATCAGTTGCTACTGCGGTCACATGGCGTGGAGGCGCAAATGAGCCCAGGGTCTCTTTGGTTTCTAGTGAAAACACGGACAGTTCGTTCTTCGAATCCACGCTGACAAGCTTGTCGACGCAGAATCCTAGATACCTAGCCGATGCCTTGCGCGGCAGATTGAAGACGACGGAAACCCGCCGTTGGCCGAAGACGTAGATTTGACCGCTTCCGAACTGCGTGTCGCTGGTGCCCACGGCAAGCAGGGACTGCACGGGGTCATAGGCTATGGCGGAAATTCGGGAATTGATGCCATATCGTTGATACTGGTCTCTTTGATTAGCCATGCACGGCGGCAGAAGGAAATATGTATGGAGTAAGGAAAGCAGCGCACCTCATCAAGGGCGAATAGCGTAGGCGACAGGCCCTCCGAAAGGTCCTTTTGGATGCCGGCCTGCTTGCCGCGTAGGAAGTGAGCCATCAGGCACGCGCCGCTGGGGTTACAATCAGACAGATGCAGAGTCGAGCTTGCGATGATGGGGAACAATTCTCGATCAGCAGCGAGAGGGGTGACGACGTGACGTAGTACGAGGCCTAGTCGAATGCCTAAGGCTCTAAGGCCCTAAGGCCCTAAGGCCCTAAGGCCACCAGGTGGGGCCGTTAGTGCGTCTCCACACTCTAGTCTAGCTTCTTCGGATTCTGGAATAAATAAAATTTATTTCTATGCACATCATAATTGTCATTAATTCTGCTCATGCTACATCAACTCTGTTGCAGCCATACTGTGCAAGACGCTAGTCAGTTTACGCCGCGCATACATCTCTGTCGCATTGTTGCTGTTGCGATAGTAGAGCTCGGTGACTTTATAGACATATCTGTA
Source organism: Trichocomaceae sp. PYS4502 (assembly GCA_023625875.1). Lineage (NCBI taxonomy): Eukaryota > Fungi > Ascomycota > Eurotiomycetes > Eurotiales > Trichocomaceae > Trichocomaceae sp. PYS4502. The sequence goes on from JAMAFX010000020.1 coordinate 44,606, forward strand.
GCACGAGTATCTACAGGGCTGTGGTTAGCTCGTTGATCGATATCTTGAGACACGAAGAATGAATTAACAGTGCACACTTACAACATCAAACGAATAGATTGATACTTCCCGCTCGAAGGGATCGGCCCAAACCCGGCAAGAAAGGCTTCCGAGGGAGACTCAAACATCTCGGCCATCAGGACATCGCCCCATATGGCGCTCCCAAGGTCCAGAATCCCGGATAGTTGTTTCAAGTCCGGATTGAGGAGCACGTCTGACGGGCGGCCAAAATTGACAACTGCCAATTGAGGGACTGTGATCTCGTCAAGAGCCGGCCCAAGGCGGGAAATTTCTCTCCGGATTTGGTTATAGGGGAGATGGATCATCATGTCCTCTGCGTCCCGAAGCACTTCTTCAAAGAGTGATATAAACGATTCCCGCCAGGAAGAGCTTCCTGTTCCTGCCGCGACCTGGCTGAGCGAGCCAAAGGCTGTCGACACCTGTTGGCTGATGGCATGGATCAACGATCCTAGATGTCTATCCAGATTTCGGCAATCTTCCGGGGACAGCTGGCTTCGTATTTCTGGGAAAAGGGTGCCATTGATGTACTCCCTCACAAGGAAAGAGGCACTGGACGAGGGATCATGGGGCATATAGCGAAACAGCCTAGGTATGCATGGATGGCCAAGTTGCGCCAGAACTGTGAGAGCGCGCGCTTCCGTCTCTAGCGAGAGTCGTTCTCTCCGTAGCAACGGCAATGCTGGCAGCGGAGAAAATTTGACGACGAGGCGATATCCATTGGACAAGTCGAGCTGATAAACACGGTGGACATCCCCAGAGAGCCTGTGCGTGGCACGGACACGAACGGTAGGTGGGAATAATAGTTGTACGACGTTCTCAAAACGAGTATTCTCAGACATAGCATATCCCCCCAAAGCGGGAGCAGAGAGATTGATATCATGGGAGGCTTTACCGAGGGAGTAACCCTCGGAGATATCTAGCGAAGGCAACCGCATCTTCGCCACATTGGTCTAGGGAGAGGTATATCATAGGCAACGGTGGAGAATGAATATAATAGGGCGTCAGGTTATTCAGATATCGAACAACATGGCCTACCATCAAGCGGACTATACTTCATATGGCGCAGAAGAGGTGCTTAAATAATAACGAAAACCAGCGTTCTCTACTGGGCACACATCGTGACGGGGCTACTCTGAGAGAAGCCATGGCTATATAATAATGCCTCGTCTGGCAGTTGCAGAAAATTCGTCTCAGTTTGACTCCTCGGCCCCACAGAATTCAGGTATCAAAGCACCGTACGGCGTAGGATATGGCGTTGATCTCGCTAAAGGCCCTTGATAATGGGTCCGATCTCACAGGTCTGTGTACTCCGAGCTCTCCGTGTTTTCTTGAGAGTACGGATATCCCGGTGGTCGGTGGTAAGTTGGAGGGCAGCAAAGCGGGCCATCTGATGCCGGTGCTAGCTGTATACGGAGAACAGTCCTGGCCAGCAGATGTGTTGTTCTACGCGGCAGAGACGCTAGCCATACGATATACAGCAGATATACGTGTACTCGTAGTAGTAGAGGGACCTCCGTAACTCCGTTGCTGGGAAGATTAATTTACGATTGATCTGGAACATACTCCGTAGCATGTGCCATGTAATGCTGTATGTCTTGCTCGCTTGTCACAGCCCAATCGGATCCGCGCATTGGCGAGGATGCCCGCACTTACAGGCCTGAGGCAGCCTTCCCATGTGGCATGCAGCATCCGATTGGCTCTACTCGACTCTATCAAAAAAACCACGAGCGTGCAACAATCATTAATAATCGTCTGCAAGTGAGTACTTAGTACTTACTACTCGCCGTAGTACTCGGTGCTACTTTTGTCAACGGTCTTCGCCAGACGGTACAAATGGGGCTTGGTTTCGCTTATTTTCTGCAAAAGCATGCTAGCAAGCACAATGCACAATACTACGTAGCTGCTTGATTAGGCATGCATCCGAAGTAGTGTATGTACTATGTAGCAGTAGTAGTAGTAGCTAATCATCTTGCAGATCTGGAAATTTCCGCGGAATGGTTTCATCGACATGTGTCCCGTAGCCAGGACGCACGACTCTTTATCCATTGACCAGATATATCCTGGTTGCCGTGTATTGTCGTATACCGAAAATTAGCACTGTTGCTGCAGTTCCCGGTGCTCACGATTCTGGATCCTGTTGTGGCGGTGGTTGCGGCTTTTGCGTTGGGTTGTAGATCTCTGACAAATTAAAGCGTTTGAGCTCATCGTAATCACTCCCCACGACACTCATACCGATCGTGCTCTGTGTTAACCGGTCGTATTAATAAGGGCTTCTCGTGCCATATATATAATTCAAAGACACGATGTGCTATATTTACCTGAGCAATCTCCACTAGGATCACGTGGTCATAGTCCTTGAGGTCTACTTTGTGGTTTGGCCCAACTGCAGCCGCTACTGTTCTGATGATTGCGTCTCTGCTGAATGAATCATTATTGCGAATAGTAGGTCTGATTGCGTACTAAGGAAACCACGTCATCGGTTAGAGCTTGATAAGGAGCACAGAGTACAGGTAATGGTATATGGCATATGGCATATGCTGAGGAAGAAAACAGGAAACGCTAACCTTCTTCGATACACCGTCTGCATGGAAGTGGGGTTGCAGAACCTCCTTGGCGAATTCGTACAGGTCAACACTCAATGTCTTTCGAATCTGAGTGATAGGCGTCATTCGCCTGATCCATCGGCTCTTCCTCAGATCCGGGTTCGCACGGGCTTCTACACATATATCGTGTACCAGCTTCACCGGGTCAATCGATTTATCAATTCGGAAGAAATTCACTGCCAAAAAAACATCAGCATCAAACACACTCTCTCGGAGGACATAAGAGGAGGAATCAACTTACTGCAAGGTATATTGTTTGCTGTGATTCTTTGGAACGGTCGAGGGGCGGAGGATTTTGGCTTCAGGCCTTCAACTTCCTTTTTGATCTGGGCCTCAATGTCATCGCTAATATCATTGTCGTCGTCATCCTCGTTGGCAGGCACTTCGGAGGAAGGCTCTTTGTTGTCCGAGGCCTGACCAGAGTACTGGATTGCATTGCATTGCGTGAGTATTCGTATTCAGCGCGGTCCTTCCCTCGCAATGGGCAAAGGAGCTAACCTGAGTAAACAAATCCACGGCTTCAGCGGCGCATCTGTTCTCCTTTCCCAGATCGCATGTGACAAAGATACCCGCGTCGCCAGCAGCGAAATTGACTTGGTATGCTGGCCCACCCTTGGATTTCTTATACCTATTTTCGTTCTTTCTCCTCCAGGTCAGTCAATTGAATGGTTGCCAAAGCTATAGTCATGGGATAGCGCATCGCCCACCTTTTTGGCCTTTGAGACCCTATGCTTAAACTTTCCCATGTCTCGTGTCTCTTGTCTCTTTACCTGCTTGCATGTTAGTTCTTGCTTTTCTATAGAAATCCCCCCATGCTGTATACCTAGAAAAGAGCCTGAAACCGAGATTATACAGCGAGATACCTAGGTACACGAACGAAGTTCTGAGAAAAATAAAGTTGGTTGCCCTACCACATCCGTGCCCCGCTTTTCTTTTGATTATGTAAGGCTACTGTATCAAATTCAACGACATTTAACTAGAGTCTAGAACAAGGCTACAAGCGTTACTTAGTCGACTGCTTATCACAGGAACAAATATCTCATCACTGCGTTCACTGTTCAGTAGCTATACTAGTGCAAGAAGTAAGAACGTGCATCAATGCAGCTATATATAAAGGCCACGGTACGCGTAGGCTCAACTACCTAAGAGGACTAAAGTACATCACGAATCTTTGCATACAACTCAGTTTCCTCGAAATTGTAACTTGGATCAGGCTCACAGAAAGGATGCCGAGAAAGGAGGGTCTCGGCAGTCGGACGGTCGAAAGTATCACTATAATCACAGTTAGATGCAATGCAATTAAATTTCACCGAGGCGTCAGGCGAGAATATAAATAACTCACATTGTAAAGCAGTCATACATAAAAGCCAACGCCGCAGGACTGATGTTCACAGCCACATCCTCCGGTATTGGCGGTGCTTGACTGAGACTGCCCAGCTTAAAGATCGCTCCTATCGCTTCTTCCCTACTCCATGGCCGACGGCCGGCAAACATCTCTAGAACAACGCAGCCAAGTGACCATATGTCGACCTTGGCACTGTAACCTTGGCCCTGGGACTGCACGACTTCCGGAGCCATCCAGAACACAGAGCCCTGCATTGAATTAGACGCATCGTTACCGTAAATATTGTCCGTCTTCTTCGAAATTCCGAAGTCGGAAATCTTGCACGTGCCATCCAAGTCGAGAAGAATGTTGTCTGCCTTGAGATCACGGTGAAGAATACCCTGGTCGTGGAGATACGCCAAACCACTGAGAGTCTGTCGAGTAAGTGACTTGACAACCGACTCTTCAAATTTGCCATGTTTGCGCAAACAACTGCCAATAGAACCACCAGAAATATATTCAAGATAGATAGAAATGGACAATTCTCCACGCTCGCAGCCAAGATATTGCACGATGTTTGGATGTTCAAGATGCTGCATCGTATCGATTTCCTGATCCATAGCAGCTACCATCTCCTTCACGCGATCTTTATCTTGGCCAGCGATCCTGGGGTTCACTTCAACCTGTTTCACAGCAAGAACTTCTCCAGTATCAGCATTCATGCCAAGATAAACTCTACCGTACGTGCCTTTTCCAATAAGTTGACCCCTAATGATACGGAAGGTTTGTTCTCGTTGCGGTACGCTACCTGACGGAGCGTTCTTGTTTGGGACTAATGGATCCAGTTGGCTCAACCGACTGCCAGGCTTTGGACTGATTTGCATGATCTTCGCACCAAACATTTTTGTACTCTTTCGTCGAAGTATGTCACCAGATCTTTTGTTGTTCGGGCCTGCAATACTTTTCTTCCGGTTGATTTCTTGTGCGCCCCGGGCGACTTCACGTATAGACTTCATACGACTCAAGCCGCCTGCCTTGCTAAGGTTGCGGTGTGCGACGGAGTACTTCGGATTTGGCTCGCTAGGACCTTGCATATCAGATCCGTGGTTAGGGATGTTTGGCGGTGATTGAAATAAGGGCGGTGGTTTGTCTTTGGCGGATGGGTAAATTGGAGAACTTGGAGGGGAAGTTCCCGATGCTTCTAAATAGGGCTCATCGAGATCGATATTAGGGAAGAAATCGTCAAGGTTGTCGATGACGCCTTCCACTGGAGGACGGCTGGCCCAAATGTCATCTCTTGCAAAGGAATCTCTGCGACGGTACCGTTCCTCATCAGGGGAAGGTAACGTATTTGCAGAGTTTGACCCACTACCGGAGCGAAAGTCGTGTGGAAACACTGCGGAGCTAGGATAAGATGGTGGAGCCGGTATCTCATCACTATCATGTGGAGATTTGAAAGTCACAGACAAGCCCTTATTCGATCTTGTTGACGTGTTCACCGTGAGAGAAGGTTTCTGGGATTTCGGAGGCGTATCGACCGAAGTACTTTCCTTGTCTTTAGAAGAACCTTTATTCGTCGAAATAGGAACTGCAAAGAGACCATCGTCGGAATCATCATCGGAATCATCAGAGTCTAACTGAGGCGTACGAGCGGCGTCAAAATTGACTGTGGCTTCTTCAAAATCATATTCCGGTCCAAATGATTTTCGATATTGCAATGAGGTAGACTTAAAGGAAGAAGAAGACGACGAAGTCCTCCGCGTTGTATTGGATTCGGTGGGTGTAGAGCATGTCGCGATCGAAGGAGAACTGGTAGAAGTGGTCATGGGAGAAGCTCTACGACCAGCATTCTCGGATCCCACAACGAGATCTCGCTCAAAGTTGGTAGCAGCAGAAGGATTCTTTATCTCTGGAGAGTCTTCCTCCTGAATCAATCTGTATTTATGCGTTTCGGGTTGTTTCTTTGGTGGCACACGTGTACGCTCGGTGGGCTTTTTACTGAGAGAATTGACTTTGGTAAGGGTGGTCGATTCAGATGGCGCAGACGGAGGCTTCCGTTGAGGAACAAGGCCCTCGTGGCGTTTGTCCTCGTAAGGAGATGTACGTGGCTGATCGAAGTCGATGATGCCTTTACTCCGGTAACCAGTCTCGCCATAATTTTCTTTATTGTGAAGCTGAAGGTCCGCGGGCTGCTTGGACTTGAAATAGGCGTTCTGTTTTCGTTCAACCTCCCGCTTATATTCCTCATGACGAGCCGCTAAATCAGCATCATGAGAACCCTCGTCACGCGAAGTTTGATGCAAAGATGGTGACGGATGGGCGGAGCTCGTTTTTGAAGCAGTGTGATAAGCACCATGAGGCGAGCTAGATGAGGCGTGAATGTGCGGAGAACCACGGTGAAGTAAATCGTCCTCCAACGGTTTTCTGGGCACTTGGTGATGTGCCGAATTGGGAGATGATGAAATCTTTTCAGGAACCGACACACCCAAACCAGTGGATCCAACAGACAAACTTTCACGAACATAAAACTTTAATGATCCTAACGGGTCTGCTCGCGCACGCCGGCTAAGAGCAAGCATTGAGTCATCCAAAAATTCGTCGTGCTCTGTTTGCCCTAGCTCCGTTAGTGCAATTTGAACATTGGGCCAATCTGCAAGACCTAGATTTTGGCAGATCAATGCTCGCAAACTTTCCGCCGTTTCAGCATCTGTGATGTCTACAAGGCGATAATTCAACCCATCTAGAGTTGCCAAGGTATATCTTTTATGCTTCGTAGATGACCTATATCGGGCTGTGCTTTTCTCGTAATCGGAGAAGGAAGAAGATAGAGGACGCTCCGCTAATGACAAGTCACTAGTGTTGAAGGAGGTCTTGTTGAAAGGGCTGTTTAAGCCATTTTGGCGCGTAAACGAAGGGCTCGTCGGCGAGTCCAGAAGTTGGTCTTCTGGTGACGGGTTTGACGAGTCGTGATAGCGGGATCTCTTTTTGAAAAATCCTAAGAAGCTCTTACTAGATTCCTTGTTGTTGTCTTGCGGTGTAAGACGTGAATTATCTGGTACTGGTCTTCGGCCCTCATAAAACCGAGGCACAGTAGAACCCCCGCGTGCAGAAAGCGATTCAGTACTATTTCCACGTTGATGCTCAAATCTAGCGGACGTTACATCCCCTGTCGATGACGAGGCTAATCCCGAACGGGCAAGTGAGGCAGGCTGTGCTGCTGGACTACCGCTTTGAGGGCTTTCTTCGTATGCTTTAAACGATGGGGTTGAAAACACGCCGCCCTCGCTGGTTGAAGAAGGGCTCGGCTTTCGCAATTCGTCCAAGCCAGTAAGTGCAATTCGGGAGGGCTCCGAGCGGGAGTGTACGGTTGAGTCGCCATCTCCAGCATCTTGTTTCTGTATAGCGGGAGCCGTACCGGAACGAACTTGTCCATTCTGCCTATTGTGCGTAAGAGGTGGTAGTCGATGAGCAGGATGTTGGCTGTAAGTATTGTCTGGTACATTTGCCGCGAATGGAGGAAACGCAGAATCCCATGCTAAATTAGGAGAATTCTCCAGACCTCCTTCCGTGGACGCACTAGGTATTAGAGACTGCGACTCTCGTCTCCTATCTGTAAATGCGGGCATATCGCTCCCGCCGTCCTGTATTTGACGAATGAGCTTCCTCATCCGTTTGCCTTCATCACGTTCTCGGGCAGAATCCCAGCCAGTTCCGCTCTTCTGACATTCTTTGGTTAATTGTGGATAAACAAGATGATGCATCTTTCCAAGGTTACCGCGACCATTTGACCCGTGGCCAAGCTCTAGAAAATCAGCCCCTTGGAGCTCCAGTGACTTGAAGGTCTCCTGCCAGTCTTTGGAAAATCCGTTTCTTGCAAGCCAACTAACTACCCTTTCAAGGGGCCATTGTACAGCAGCGTCATTGACGGAAATCCCGCCAAGGGACGCACCACTAGCGTTGTGCTTGTGACTGGTGGTCCGAGTTGGCTCATTGCCAGGATTCTGCAATGTGGCCGTTGCTGGACCCGGCGACATTCTCTCGTGGTGATCTCCTAGCATAAGTGAAGGAGGCAAGTTGCGAGAAGGAGTAGCAGGGACATTCGCATCCCTCCTATAAGAATTTTCCGAAGGCATACTATCCCAGGTGGTAGCACTTGGCCGCACTGTAGCTGCAGAGTGCCCATAGTTTTCATAAAGAGGTGGTATACCTACACCTGGGCCAAAGGTCTCAGTGGTCGGCATGTAGGTAGCAGAGGTGAGAGGCCCTTCAGAACGTGGAGGGGGGATGGGAATGGACAACGGTGTGGGCTGCGGACGAAGATATGCGGGATTTGCCGGCATCAACGACGGGTGAGGTGGTGGAGGAGGCAAATTTGTAAAGTTCTGGGGCCGCCAGCTTTGCCATTGATTTGAAACCGAGTAAGTAGACCCTGGCGGTGGTCCAGGCGGCGGAGGAAGAACAAGGCCATGCTGTGTTGAAGGTCGCGGCGGGGGAGGAGGAAGAGGAATTATATGGGACTGATTTGGTTGGGATAGCGGAGGTGGAGGTGGAATATACTGCGGTCGTTGATCCATGATAGATAGGAGTGGTGAGCCGGTCACGCAACAAGATCACCGCGACTAAACCCGATTATTTCAAATATCGGGGAGATTCTAATCACATCCTCCAAAGTTCGGAGTCGCACGCGTAGCGAATGCTGGCTACTCCAAAGGCTTTAAATGGAAAAAACAAGGAAATCTGGACTGCCCATGTGGCCAGCCTCATATTCGGGCGTCTTCGAGGGGAAAAAACGTATTATGCGCGGAGCTGCAAAACTGGGACGGCAACAAAGAACCACTGATGTCGTCAAGCTTTCGATGTCGAATTTCCGTGTTAATGATAGTAAAGAATTGTGATCCGCCAAATCAATCAAATAGATGAGATGATCACCACGGGGTATATAACTAACAATCCCAGTAACCAGCCTGGTGTTGATAAGGCGCACACGAACTGCAGTTGGGATAGCGGTCTAGGGTATTCTCGAGGGAGGATCAGTGGCGTAAGAGTGTATAAGATTATAGCGTATGGTTCAGTGCTGGAGCGAGAGATGTGCCTGAGATGTCGTTTTCACACAGGTTGAGTCTTGACCGACCGTTGTGGTGTCTAATTTCTAGGCAAGTCCAGCCCGACATCAGTCATAGGAAAATCACGTGTCTTACAGTTTTACTCAAGACTCAATCAGGCTTAGCTTCAGCCCCCTCGAACCTTCCGTTTGGGCAGCGGCCGGGCGGGTCCTGACCCGAGGGAGCCGCGTTGTGGTTGGTCCATTGACTCCACTCAGATCTGCAAGCGGGACAATTCCTCGTTCTGATTCGCTGGTCCGTCTATATTCAAAGTGAATGAATCTTGGCCAATCACATCTCGAGAATTTCCACTTAACTACATTGAATCTACAAGACTACAACTACTAAGGACAAACGCACGTCAAAAAGTAAAACGATTCATTAGTTTGAGTAGAGCAATTTTGTTCTAATATGCAAAGTATTTTCTATGAAAGATGCAGCGCAGAATTACCCTCATGACCAGTAAACATGTTCTCCAGACGGATTAGTAAAAACATCTTCAAATAGTGGTGAGCTAGTATCGATCAGCTAAGCCCCATTTCTTTTCGCGGCGGCTGCTGCGGTTGACTTGAGTGATGCCGGGGCATCTCCTTGGGGCATGTACAATTCCACGAACTGATTTTCAAGTCAGTTTCACTGCATAACAATCGTTAGGCGGTCAGTTGAGAAAAGACTTACCTGCAAGCGGTCGCTTTCGGAAAACTCCTTATTTTGGAACAAATCAAGTAATTGCTGTCTGGTCTTGATCTGGTGCGTCTGGAAATCTCCCTTTTGTCCACCGAAAGTCGAAGGAATATCAACAAATTTCCATGGCTGGATGTCATTATAAGTTTCGTCCCACCCGTGAATGTATCTCTCAATAGTATAGCCGTTGTTGCAGATGACGAAGCTATTTCAGGTTAGTCATTTATTGCGAATAATAGCATGATGATATAGGGAGGGGCCCGTACATGATAGGCTTCAACTTCTTCCTCAGCATGGTGCTCACTTCTTGCGCAGTCAGCTGGAAGCTACCGTCACCGACAAAGAGAACAGTGCGTTGATTAGCGTTGCGCTCTTCTGCGGCCAGGGCTGCACCGAAGCAAGCGCCTACAGAGTATCCGATTGATCCCCAGAGGGTTTGGTTTATAGCAACCACGCCTTTAGGGAAGCGTGTTTCCCATGCGCCAAAGTTTGCAGTTCCCGTCTCGGTTATGAAGATATCGTTTTCGCGGAGCCACTGGCCAACGCTTGGCCAGAGCCATGCATGGGTAATAGTTTGATCGTTCGAATTCTGTTCGCTTTTCGGAAGGGCATTGGAGAAGTGGGGAATTTCGCCAACGTTCACCTTTCCTAACCGATCGATCACCTTGCGTAGCACACCTTTCATGTTGATATTGGGATACTCGGAGTAGCGTATCCTAACCATATTGCTGTGGAAGTCAATTGTTTTAAGCTGCCCAATACGGTAAGTAAAACCGGCGGTATTGAAGTCTGATTTCATAGCTCCAATACTGAGAATTAGGTCGGACTGTTCAACTCGTTCTTGCACGCCATTGTTGGAGCCGTCGCCTGCGTACACTCCTCCGTAGTTTGTATGGGTTTCGTTCACGGCGCCTTTACCCATCGGGGCAACAAACGTAGGCAAGCCGGATTTCTGTACGAGATCGTGCACCTCATCAAGGACACGATGGCGGATGGCACATGCATCGACCAAAATAATCGGATCCTTTGCCTCGTGCAAATACTTCAAGACCAGGTCCACCACGTACTCCTCCTTCTCGGGATCATTTGGTTTTCTCTGCAGGTCCAAGGGAGTCTCAAGGCGCTGGCCCTCAACTTCCTTCAGGACCATGTCCGTGGGCAGAGTGACGTAAACGGGCCGGCTTTGAATCCAACACTCTCGGATAGCGTTATCGATCAAGGTGGCAGCGTCAAGAGGATCATCTAAGCGAGCGCTTGCACACGATATTCTCGCACTCATATCTGCAAACACATTGTAGTCACCATTTCCAAGCGTGTGGTGCAACAGCATGCCATCTCTTTGGGAGGCGGTGTGAGGCTGGCCAACGATATGGACGATGGGGACGAATTCTGAGTATGCTCCAGCAATTGCGTTGAGTGCCGAAAGCTCTCCAACACCGAAAGTCGTGATCAGGGCAGCCATCCCCTTGACTCGGGCATAGCCATCAGCAGCATATCCTAGGATCATCATAAGCATTCGATCCAACAAGAGTCTATTTTCTCCATATTCCTACCAGCATTGAGCTCATTGCAGTTTCCGACCCATGACAAGCCGCATTTGGGCAGATAATCCAGAGCTTGTAGGTTGTAGTCACCTAGAAGTAGACGTCTGTTAGAAAACCATGTTTGCCAGACATGGTGGCACAAACTTACCAGGCACTCCATGAACCGAGCGAATCCCCACCTCGTGCAAGCGCCGAAACAGATACTCGACGACGGTGATGGGCTGTTTAAGTTCTCTTGCGACTAGTTCCGAAACCATTGTGAGTCTGAAGCAAGCAAAGTCTGTGTATGTATTTGTAGGTGTATGTGTGTATGTGTGTATGTGTGTATGTGTGTAGTGTAGTGTGTAGTGTATGTGTGTGAGAGAGTAAGAGAGTAGTGGGAAGAATGAGAGATATATAAGGGAGTTACTCAGTACGTCATGATGTAATGTCTCGAGATGACGCACACGTGTTGCCAATCAGGAGATGCCGACAAATGCAATCAGAAGGTGAGTGCATGATGGAGCGATAGGGAACGAGAAATTCGCGAAAATATCGAGAGCGCTACGAGCACCTGAGGTACCTAGTTACTACTCAATTTTAGAATCATACGATGGCTGCAACTCGCAGTGGACTGATGGTCGGGCTACCAGAGTACCCGGTGAGAGAAATTAGAATCAGCGATTTAGCCGCGATCTACCGCCAAATCCTCATCCTGGTGGGCCAATCAGACGCCGGGCAGCCACAAAATAGGAAAAACTGCTAAGAATAGCTTATATTGATGTCTACTTCGTCTAGTTCGATTTTCTGCTCTTATTTTTATTTTGCTATTCTTCATATGATGCACTGACGTATCGCAACTAAGAAAGCATAGGCAGGTCGGTTATCATCTCCTGGCTTTTTAATACTGTCAGCCAAGGTTTTCTTCTTGATAGCCAATAAGCACTTGTTGGTTTTAGAATTAGTATTCAAGCAGTCCATGCAATTCAATGCTTGGGGACCATTCTCCTGTAAGGTCCCACTGTGGCTTTAGGGTACCGTTCCAACCACTCGACCTTGGTGAAGATCTGTGCTTGACTTGTGAGAAAACTCGTTATACTGTCGTTCAATTCTGAGCCATGGAATCAGCATACTATCGTTATCTGGCTCCATGAGAAGGAAGAATCTCGAAGAAGAAGAAGAAGAAGAAGAAGAAGAAAAACGTACCATGGATGGCCATATCCTTCCTCGCCTGTAGAGAGTAATGGTTTCTGAACTCGTGAACCAGAATCAGATCTTCCGGTAATTTTATTCCTTTTGTCCCTTCAGAAACGCTTGGCAGCAGAGAATTGGGAGATCGCACCTGCTGGAACGGCATATATTATGGTAGTAGAGGTTTTATCAATGGATCGAGCCAGTCTCTGCATTGTCGGAGAGTTCGGCCGCATTGATGCGCCGTTAGGAACTAGTTTAAAGAAAACATTGGCATGAGTTTATTTTGGCTGATGCAGGAACATGGATCAGAATCCTTGCTGGTTACAAAGCACGGAGTCACCTGCTCCGTACATTCATATGTGGAAGGATCGAGAGCCAATGGCCTCGCTCTTCCCGCCACTGTCAGAATATCGAACACACCATTGGGCCTTGTTGGATATGGATATGCTCGTAGTCGTACCGCTTTCCCATTGTTTATTCTGAAGATCTCCTCAGGAATGTGGGTGAAGGACTTGATGAATCGGTTGTTCGACATCCCAATGGCGTTGTTTGTTTACAGTATCGTGTCTGACCTGGCACAACCCACTTCCAAGGTTGTGAGAAGAGTCAAGTCCATCTATATACCTAAAGGAATTGCTCACCGGTGTATCAGGATGTTACCTAGGAAGGACGCGGCCAGTAGCAGGGATACTACTATATCCTCAATATACTCAATCGAGACTTGATCATGACTACCTAATTTGCAGGATAAATGTCACGTGCAGACTAGTGCAAATGTCTCGGCGTCGTCCCGACTTGGCGTTACGTCTCAATACGCAGGACGCAGCCAAATTTGTTAGGTTTCCATAAAAGTTACGTTACCGTTCCGTTACGTTTCTAGTACGCTGCTACCACGTGGCACGTGGTAATTTACTAAACTTAGAATGCCCGATTTCCGCTACGCTAGTCCTGATGGGGAAAGTGATCCTAAACCCTAACGACGAACGACGAACGACGAACACCGCGAATTCAGAGCGTAACTACTAACCAAGGGGATTGTTTTTCAGCTACGGAGTACTATTTTAAAATATAAAGAAGTGGGGACTTAACATAGCTGCATAAGCCATTCTGAACGATACATAATTGCTACTACGTACATTGATAAGGAGTAAAAAGGGAGAGCGAGGCTGAAACTTGGAGATTCTATCAGCCTTGCCATCCATGGATGTATCTACTATACCTAACGTGGAGACTCATGCATTAAACAAAGGGTACGGAGTATATTGTCATCTGCGCAACCCCTGTATATCTGTGGTAGGGTCGCATTGCAGTACAGATCCTTGTTGTCAGAGAACTCATTGATTGGACGGGCAGATTTCAAATTCACACCAAGCGGGAAAGCTGAGGATTTTATTAATGGTCTTGGATAGATATGGGAGGAGGCTCAATTGTCAGTGCCATACAAGGCTGTACGGCTGAATTGCCTGTCTAGACTTTTCTGCTGTTTCCTATAAAAAGAGACCTATCACAATGAGCGAGTTGCGACAACTTCTAAATCCGCCGAGTAGGGAAGAACGCCTAAATCGATGTCGGGCAATCAGTAACCAGGTATATATGCTCATTTCCGAACGATTCCACTATGCAAAAGAGGGCCAAAATACTGAATATCACAACCACAGCACGATAGCATCACGAAGAATAACCCCAACTCAGCGGCCCCTGGCCTTGGACCGTCATTGACTTCAGCTATTTGGATCCACGCGGAACAATGACACTATCACCACTTCCCGGAGTTTGCGACTTCACAGTGGCTTGGGTGTGCGCAATCATGCCCGAGTACATCGCAGCCCGCAATGTTTTGGATGAGATCTACGAAGATGACCCTGGAGTATTGCGAGCAAAAGACGATTACAACATTTATATTCGTGGACGTGTCGGGGCGCACTATGTTGTGGTAGTGTGTCTACCTGCAAATACAATTGGCCTGGTATCCGCCTCCACTGTTGTCACGAGAATGCGGAGCAGCTTCCCATCTGTCCGATTTGCGTTGATGGTTGGAATCGCCGGAGGCTCTCCGCAGCCTGATGCTGACGTGCGCCTAGGCGACGTTGTTATTGGAACGAAGGTTGTAGATTACAGCCTGGGCAAGCAAACGCCGGACGGCACAAAACACACTGGCCGTATGTTCTTTCCGCCTGAGATCCTCATCTGTCGCGTGAATCATATGATATACCGCACCATTACAGACTTGAACTTGGAAGAGATTGTCAAACGGAAGTGCCTAGAGCTAGCCCCGGAGCATCAAGATGACCTTAGACGCCCAGATGAAAGGTCTGATCGTTTATACAGGTCGGAATATCCTCATAACAACCGATGTGACTGTACCAACGCGGACACTCAGCTCCCAGCGAAACTGGCTACTCGCCAGCCTCGGAGGAAGAGGGACCGTGTTAAGGTCCATTCAGGCTCCATAGCCTCAGGGAACTGGGTCATCAGAGATTCCAGAATGCGAGATGAATTGGCAAGAGAGTTCAATACACTTTGCTTTGACATAAAATCGGCAGGGTTTACCAACATAAACTTCATATCAATCCGAGGAATTTGTGACTATGCAGACTCCCACAAAAACAAGCTGTGGCAAAACTATGCTGCAATGACTGCCGCAGTCTGTGCCGTCGAGTTCTTGAAGATGGTCCCCGCGAGCATCGTGTCTGACAGCGAAGTGAATGTTACTCAGGAGGAAAGGGAAAGGTTTGAGGATGCTATTATTCGTAAGATCAGAGGAGCCGTCACCGACTCCATCACTCTAAAAGAACAGGTGGCGATATCAAAAATCCAAGAGACTCTGGAGAGCATTGATCAGCCACTTTGGTTCATTAAACAGCTGAAGGACTCTGTCTGTGACACGAAAGAGCGGATGGAGAATCTGGAGCTCTCACACAAAACGCTCGTGAAGGAACTTCAGACGCTTGCGGGCAGTATTCTCCAACAAAGGAACGAGAGCTCGTCTCCAGAGACCAAACAGGCGTGGGAGAATCTACATCACAGCGTGACAGAACGGTCTGAAAAGTTTCGAAAAGGCGCGGTGTTTATGGGCAATGCTCTTGGTATGGCAGCAGGGGTGCTCGAAGATGTTGCAATTGGGACCGACAATCAGAAAGTGTCCATGGTTTCGAAGATCACGGCTAGGACAAGCGCCTTTTTCAGGAATTTTGGCATGACCAGTCATAGCGCGACCAGTCAGCAACTGCAGAATGATACTGCAGACCATACGAAGAAGCTCAAGTCCAGTCTCGGCTTTCTAGACCCTTTTCATCTTCGAAAACTGAAAGATGGCAGTACGCGTACCAAAGGGGCTCTAAGAAATGGGATATTTGGGAAGAGAAGCAGCAAAAAACAGTCCAACTACGTGGACCAAGTTATTGATCAGGATGTGGAAACCTTCACTACCATTATCCCCGATAACAACACTATGCGCCGTCCATCAGAATCCTCTGTTTTCAGAGAAACCGAAACCAAGAGGAGGCTGCCATTCCTGAACAACGAAGGGTCAGTCTCTAGTCCATGTCTAACACCACGAATTGTAGGTGAAGCGAGGGAAAGATGTGATACTCCTCGGGGACGTGGACCTGAGATTCCCTTCAAGCCTCCGGGATTACGATCAGAAGCCGTCCCCAGCCAATTTTCGAGAGCACAGCTGAGCAATCTGAATGAACAGAATGTGCAAGCCCATCATTTTATACCTCCTATTCAGCCGATAGGACTTCTATATCAAAATGGAACCGCTCTTCAGCGTGGCAGCATGTCGGAGTTGCGCCAAAGAGGGCTTCTCAGTCCCATTAGCTGAGAAACGCCTTCACCTGTTGCTTCCCTCAGGGCCTAGCATCTGGGTTGGAAAGGCTAGTGTGCGAGCAAAAACTGTAGAGTCCCGATATTAGGTATCAGGCGTTTTTCAAATTGTCTTTGTCTTCAACTTCTTTAGGGTTAGAATCGGAGATATCTTAGCTCAGGGTTAACTTATATATATATAGCTATATGCAAGTAATTGAAATTTATCTTACTCCCGCTATCAAAGGCCTATATATCATCTTCCTCTTCCTCTTCTTCATCATTGTCGCGAGAATGCAGACCGGCAACCCCGACCCTAAACACTTCCTCACTCCATTCTTCGAAAGTATCAACATCCCAGACAGCATCCTGGCGGCCCTTGCCCTTCGTAGCGACTGGTATCCCTTTACTCTTCGCCAATGAATTCGCGTAATTGTTGTAGAACTCTTCATAAATCTGTATGGCGCGGTCCTGAACTGCGCCAACGAGAGTCTCTTTTGTGCGCGTATCTTCCAGATAGTCATCCAATGCTTTGCGTAGAATGGGGACTTCTTTCTCGATACTGCGACAGACGGGGCTTATTGCACCTCCATCTGCGATTGTCTCCTTTTCAATAAATTTCGTTGGCAAGGTGGATGTCATGCGCGTGGCGAAATCGCTGGTGAAGTCGTTGATTACTGTGCGGAGTCTGCCATCGAGTTCTACTTTTGCGTCGAGCATGTTCTCCACGACTTTGGGTAGAAGACCACTACCTACAAGCCGCATAAGGTTTCTGGGGTTGAAGAGACCACCACGTTCGCGGATTTCCCAGAAAGTGCTGGTGATACCGGAGAAATCGAAAGATATATCGGGTGTGATGTATTCGATATCGAACGCGACGATCTGTTGTTTGAGAATAAGTAGGTGTTTGATTAGGAAAAGTTGACCGTCTGTAGCGGAGTATTTATTCGATATCTGCGTGCTTGCATGGTGGAGAGAAATGGTTGTTTGGTGGACAATTTGATGCGCAAGGTCGTCGAAGACAGTGGACTAATTTCATGTCTTAATTAGACTTTCAGAAAGGAGGGAAAGCAATTTGAAGGCCACCTACATTAACTAGCCTGTATATACGGCTAAGCAACCAAATGGCTTTTCGTAGGGTCGGATACCAGCCCTGAAATGTAGCTTGCGTGTCGATATCCCATAGTGCGTCTTTCTCTGTTGCTTGCGGGTCGACGTCCTCGTCGACAACAGTTGGGGTCTTCGGTAATATGGCATCGTTCCGCGATCCTTTGCGTCCAGACAAGGGAGCACCTGTAGATGAAGAAGAGATCTGTCGCATTCGAGAAGGATAGTCCAAGTCTTCTGGTTTCGGACGGTATCTTTCGATTTCGTTACGAAGGATACCCTGAACTTGGAATACCAAGCGAGTCTGCGCATCCGCAAGAGCAGGTTGAATGAGAACTGAAAAGTCCAGCTGATTCGGGTCGTTGAACTCTGGTTCTTCTTCTAGATCAGACAGGTACCGTGTTTGCAGCAAAGTACACAATTGGCAGAGCTTGATTAGGTTCGTCTCATGGATGATCCTGGGCCTCAGATGATCATATAAAGGCTCACATATAGATTCCAAAAAGTCATACAAGCCTGCTTGGCCGTGGAACCACTCGCCCCAAAGCTCAAACTCATCTAAACAGATACCGCGTATGTAACCAATACCCGCTCTTGCAAACGCCACCAAGTCCTTCGAGGTACTGGGGGCTTGTGCGATGCTGGTGAGTTTCTTTCGCGCCAGTGGTATAATTAATTTGCTTCTCGTAGCTGCAAAGCTGGTATGCAATTCATTCATGAGGCTCTGGTATTCGGCTTCTGTTCCTTGCTCTGGATTTACTGGGGGGACAGCTCTTTTTTGTATCTCCAGCCCTATTTCCTTCATTTCGGCCGCTCCAATTCGGAATTTTGCATAAAGTAGCGCTGACATAGTGGTGTCGTTTAATTGCTTGTCGGCAATCCTCTTCGAAACTCCCGATGATGTTTCTCGCAACGCTGCTACGAAGTGTCCCCGTATCAGAGTTAATGCACGTGTTAGAAGTAATCGATATCGAGATCGATATGTCTCTGCTTCTTTTTGCTCGGGCTGTTCATCGTCAGAACAAATTATATCGGTAATGTCTATTGAAAGAACATACGTGAGACTCCATGTAATCCAAACACTCATCGAGCCTTCTCAGCATATCCGAGAATTCTCTGTCGCGGACCATCTTTCCGGCGCCTGGAGCATTGAGCTTCCGAGATGCAGGATCCAAGAAATCATAGTATGCAAGATTTTCCCTGATGTCATCCGCCAAGCGCGTGTTTTTAGATTGTGCTTGTAACAGCCCTTCACACTGCTTCTGAAAGGTAGATGTTTGCAAATCCACGGCTTGGAATGATTTGGAAAGACTCGATAGGGCTTCAAGTGTGGACGAGGTATCGGCAAGGAGCGAATCTAGGTGTGCCCGAGATGTCTCCAACTCGTGGAGGCATGACCTGGTCGTACATTAGACGCACCATTCTCGGAATTGTTCGTAGGCGAACATACTGATAGGCTTCGTGGCTCGCATCCAGCAAGTCCTCTTCCACGTCGTGATACCACCGCCCAAATCCTAACTCATCCTTGATAGCGGCAACATCTGTTTCTTCCTCCAGCTCAGATTCCTTTATCTTGGAGAATTCCGTCGGAGCTTTTTGTCTCTTCCGTTGTGCTCCAGATGGGTCACTGGGACTCCGAAGGCGCCCCGCCATCTGAGGGGGCATTGCATGGACCGATTCGGAAGGGGAATTATATATTTCGAGCCAGAACAGGAATATAAAGGCTTTCAAGTGTCGACATTGGGTATTTCCAGGTTCATTGGTCGCTGGTTGTGCCGCAAAGGACAAGTGACGATCCAGAGACGCGAAGGATTCTGCCACCGCCTATACATACATAGTACTTCACCGCCTACCGCCTGCTAGAATCCCGGATATGGAAATTAAAATGATGCCGTCCACGTCCAATCTTGCCCGTTTGCCTATTGAACTTATCCATGCAGTAACTGCGCTTCTTGCCAACCGCGATATCAAGAGCCTCCGCTTAACATGCACAACGCTGAGCCGAATCGCCCGTCTTCGCTTGACACGAGTGTTTTTATCCGCGAATCCGCTGAACATCAAAGTCTTTCGTGCAATTGCAGGCCATGACAACTTCCGACGGGGCATTGTAGAAATCATCTGGGACGATACCCTCTTGGCCGATAAAATCGAACTGAATGACGATCGCAGAAATACCCTGTCAATGTTCGATGGCATTCCTTATGTAGAAGGCGTTCCTGAATGGTTTCAACGGATTTGCGCGTGGAACTTGGAGGGGCTCGGGCAAACAGAAGATGACCGTCTATTGGTTCAGGCGTCGTGGAGCTACTACCATCAGCTCCTACAAGAGCAGGAAGACGTGTTGAATTCCGGTGCAGATTTAGAGGCACTGAGATACGGCCTAGAACGCTTTCCAGCGCTGCGCAGGATCACTATCACTCCTGCAGCCCACGGATTGCTAGACGCTCCTCTCTATAAAACACCCATGATCCGCGCCTTCCCTCCAGGCTTCAACTACTGTGTACTCCCTGCCTGGCCGCTTCAGTTCAACCCTCTGGAAGAAGAGGACCTCTTTGAAGCTCCTCCTTGGGATCAAGAAGCAACCAAGAAATGGCGGGGCTTTACTCTGATCCCTCGTGAACTCGCCAAAGTGAGTGGCCATCACATCTCAGAGTTCATCGTCGATGCCTATGTCCTCCATACCGGACTGAACTGCCGTGTCTTTGATCAACCAAACGAAGAATTCAACAACCTAGTCACGTTACTTCGGCAGCCGGGATTCAGCTACCTTGACCTGGCTCTCATCGCTGATGGACAATACAACGGTGAGCAAGAATGGTCATCTATTCATAGCGGCTACCTCAAACGTGCTCTCAGCGAGGCTTCGGATCTGAGGCACATTAGCCTCCGCTTCACAATTAGCTATGATCAGTTGACTGACTGGGGATCTCCCGAAAGCATCCAGTATGCTGAACACTTCATCCCGCTTCGCACGATTTTCCCCATTGACACGTGGAAAAATCTGCAACACTTTGGCCTATCAGGCTTTTTAGTCGGGGTGAACGATTTGCTCTCGGTTCTCGCAGCATTGCCGAAAACCTTGCGCTCTGTTGAGCTCAGTTTTTTATTTTGTACTGGAGAAAAGGGTGACTATTATCATCTCCTCGAGGCGATGCACGACATGCTAGACTGGCGCGATCGTGCCGTGGACGAGAGACCGGTGGTTACCATACACGTTCTTGAAAGGGCGGCCGTGGAACACAGCTATTGGTGTATGGATGCGGCCGTCAGCAGATTTCTGTATGGTCAGGGACCGAATCCATTTCACAGACAGCCAATCTTGAAGGCGTGGAACGGACTGGATTTTTGTATCAAAACAACAATGCACCGATGGAGACGCTTGAGTGAAAAATGTTCCATCAAAGTAAAGCCCTGAATTTAATTAGTTTTCCAATATATTTTTATCAACCACAAAGCAACTTTGCACGTTGATAAAGAATCATGTTCTGACAGGCTCCGAAATTTAATATAGAGCTTAGGTATATATCAACATTGAACACTACAGTTTGATGTATTTGTGTCAGAAGATTGAGAATGTCACAGCCAATAGACCAGGAACACTAATACACAGGAAGCGATGGGACTATCTTCTCTGCCTGTTCAGATAAAGCAGCCTGAGATAATACTTGACCTTGCAAACTATCAGTATTTTAGGTGGTATTTTGGTCCATTTTCCAGCTTGAGGGTTGTTGTGACAGGTGAAATGATCATCGTTGTGTTGTGGAGCTCGTTGCGCTAGCCTAAACTAGAAGGCGGTAAGATTACTAATCATTAGTGGCTTGGCATTACTAGTACATATGCTGAATGCTCTGCCTAAGGCAGCAAGCCTCCGCAGAAAAGAGGGTCTGACTCTTTTTGACTTTGAAGCAATCCGTTTCACTGACAGAGCTCCCTGGAATTGGAATTGCTAGACCATCAATACCGTCTCTGAAAGCGACTAGCCGTCGAGCCTGAGAGAGCGGGAATCATGCTTACCAACAATGCAAGAAGACAGGTTCCGGCAGTGATAGCATTTCCGTCCCGCCTCCTCAGAGCGCAGCTGCGTGCTCAAAATTTTAGAAGAAACTATAGCCAACAGACCACACACACATCTAAATCTAAAAAGAATCGTCAATGGGTTGGGCCGTCAATAGCTCTGCTCGGTACATTTGCCGCAGCTTCTGCCGCCTACATGTTGACAATTGAGCAAGGAACGACAGGCCAAGAAACATCTGACCGATTAGAAACCGTTACCATCGAACGACCCAAAATCATTGCTGGTGTTTCAGACGAGCGAAACCGCGAGATTCTGAGTGCCCAGCATGCACAGATCAAAAAGATGTCAAGTAGTCCGGGCGTGTACATATGGGGATCAAATAGTCATCGTGTCGTGGACCCAGATTCGAGCGAGACAATAATCAAGCAACCGCGCCGATTGCGCTATTTCGAGGGTCAACTTCTCAGAGATATCAAACTGCAACAAACTTCAGGAGCTGCCGTGACAGAGAATGGTGATTTGGTTCAATGGGGCAAGGGCTATTCAGAGACTGACTTCCAACCGGTTCCAACTTTAACTGGGAAGAAATTGGTTTCCATAACAATGTCCCGAGACAGGATTATAGCCCTTTCCTCCAGTGGAAATGTATACTCATTACCGATCTCAAAGGCCGATCAACTGTCAGGACCCAAACAATCTGAAAGCTCCTGGTTTCCAGGAATATCATCAAAATCTCAACTTAGTTACCGGCTACTCACACCACGACTAGGTCTGGGCGAGAAAGTCACATCGATTAGCAGTGGCTTGGAACACGTGTTACTGCTCACAGGCTCTGGTCGTATTTTCTCTGCTGCTGCTGCTACCGAATCTTATCCGTCTAGAGGTCAGTTGGGAATATCTGGGCTTACCTGGGCAACCCGTCCCAAAGGGCCCGTGGATATTTGTCATGAATTACCATCTTTAGGGGTCTCTAAAATAGTTCAAATAGCCAGCGGAGACTATCATTCTCTTCTCCTTGACAAGGATGGACGTGTGTTCGTTTTCGGAGATAACTCCTTTGGACAGTTGGGACTTCAATACGATCCCGCGTCACCAATGGTTGATACCCCGACAGTTTTGCCTACAAAAGGAATGTATTCAAGCAAGAATTGGTCTACTCGGATCTCGAGTATTGCCGCTGGCGGGCTCACCAGTTTCCTGACCGTTGACGCGGTAAAAAAGATCCCTTCCAACGGCACAACGAGTCTTGCTACCAATCAAGATGCTCTGAGTATTGACACTTGGGCTTTTGGAAGAGGTATCCACGGGGCACTCGGTACTGGCAAATGGACGCATATCCAAGACAGCCCATATAAACTAAAGACACTCAGTGGGCTGTACGAATATGACGAGAAAACGCAGAGACTTCAGCCAATTCGTCTCGCCCAGATAGCCATCGGAGCCACGCATGCTGCGGTTGTGTTGGGAAATAATGCACACCCAAACACGTCCAAAGGGTCATCGATTGCCGACATTGCATGGGGCCAGGACACTTTGTGGTGGGGAGGCAACGAAAGCCTTCAACTTGGCACTGGCAAGAGAAGCAACCTTCCTACTCCGACGCACATACTTCCTCCACCGGACCTGGTGACTGCGTCGTCTCTTGACGAGGCTCGCTTTCAGATTATTCCAGGCAAGCAACGGATTGAATGTGGCAGGCAAGTAACAGCCGTCTATTCTGTAAAGGCTTGATTTTATGTGAATTTTTCACGTGTAATATATCCTACCCGCGGGCAATATTTTGTTGGATTGTATATTAATGAAACTCCAATTACTACGTTTAAAATCAATTCAGGATCCTATGGGAAATAATTTGAATCTTTTGTTTCGAATTCAGCCAGAATTATGCCGCCATGCCTATTTTGGTATAGTCCTTATCGGTAGTGCACGGACCACCGCTTATCGAAAAATTTCAAGAAACAAATTCCTGCGCATTTCGTTCATGTTTAGCATCCACATTAACGCCGCATTGATTCGCCATGCCACGTGAGAAGCAAAAAAGAGGTCGCCGTGCGCAGGAAAAGGAGAAGCGGGAGGATGGCAAGCGGAAGCTAGAAGACGATTATGAGGAGCCAGCGCTCAAAAGACAGAGACCGTCGGCGGAGGACGTCGAACCCGAAAATTTCATACCACTCGACTCCAGTGAACAAGATGTCGAAACCGGAGAAGACCGCAACGATACTCCCTTCTATGGGTTGCTAGATACCGAGGAGCAGGAATACTTTTCCAGAGCTGCTGAAGTCCTCGAGTTGAATCAATTCCAGACCGCCGAAGAACAGAACATCTTTGTTGAAAGCGTGTATGAGGAAGCGAAGGGAAAGGAATTGAAGATTGCATGCAGCCAGTCGTGCTCACGTCTGCTGGAGAAGATAATTGCGCTATCCAACACATATCAATTACGGCGGCTTTTTGGGAAATTCCTTGGCCATTTCTTACATCTCGTACAACATCGATTTGCAAGCCATTGCTGCGAGACGCTCTTTATCAAGGTAGCACCGGCACTCACTCTCAAGACACAAAAATCTTCAAATGCAATGAAAATGCAAGTTTTAGAGAGTGGGGGCGATGATGAGCCATCTCTCTCCTTGGCGGATATGTTCCTTCATGTCATTTCGGAGCTAGAAGGGAATTGGGGATACCTGTTAACCGAGCGGTTTGCATCTCACACAATCCGCGTGCTTCTCCTTGTTCTTGCAGGTGAACCTGTGGACCTATCTTCAAGGGACTCGCTTATTGCGAGTAAGGCGAAGGAGGGAGTTGAAGTTTCTCGGATCGAGGAGCAGGTCCAGGTCGTCTCTAAAAAGCCAGCTGGTGTTCCGGATGCCTTTTTTGATGTTCTGAAGAAGGTCATGAATGATATGACCGCTGGACTTGATGACACTTACTTGCGAGCACTAGCCACTCATCATATAGGAAACCCCGTGTTACAGCTTTTGGTATCATTGGAGCTATCTCACTTTGGCAAATCTACAGCGAAAGATTCGCAGTCAGTGTTACGCCGATTATTACCCGATGATACAATGGAGGAGGGCACACAGAGTGCCATTTTCTTGTCAGGTTTAATATACGACCCTGTGGGCTCGAGACTGGTCGAAACTATTGTGCGCTCTGCACCTGGAAAACTGTTCAAAAATATACATAAAAGCATCATCCGTGAGAGGATTTCGTCGCTTTCGCGCAATGAGATTGCCTCTTATGTTCTTGTTCGCTGCTTGGAAAGAATTGGCAGAGACGATCTACAAACCGATTTGGATTTGATTGTGCCAGAGATACCCAATCTCATTGAAAAGTCACGGCTTATCGTTCCCCGAACCTTGATCGAGCGGTGCTTGATCCGCAGAATCGACACAGCCCCTCTTGCCAAGGCGTTGGAAGCATCATTTAATAAAGACCCGGCTAAGAGGCTGCGGCAAATACTGGAAGTAACCAATGCAGAAGACACCACGGAGGAGACAGCAAACTCTTCTGGGAAACCCTCCCAGGGAACTGGAAAACGAAAGCATGCATCCCCGGTACTTGTACACAAATCACTGCTTGCGCAATCAATGCTCGAAGCTCCCGGTCCACTGAGTGGCCTGGTCTATTCCGGACTACTGGCTATTCCCACTGACGAAATGATAACTATGGCATGCAATTCGATTACTTCACGTGTTCTGCAAAAGGCTCTTACGGCGTCGACTTCCACTATTCAGTTTCGCCGTCA
Source organism: Trichocomaceae sp. PYS4502 (assembly GCA_023625875.1). Lineage (NCBI taxonomy): Eukaryota > Fungi > Ascomycota > Eurotiomycetes > Eurotiales > Trichocomaceae > Trichocomaceae sp. PYS4502. The sequence goes on from JAMAFX010000020.1 coordinate 69,767, forward strand.
GTTTATCCCTCGGTTTTACGGTCACATGAAGCAGCTTTCTCTGGATACTAGTGGATCTCGCGTGGTAGATGTCCTTTGGGAAGCGTCAAAGGACATTTTCTTCGTCAAGGAAAGATTGGCACAGGAATTGGCCAGCAGTGAACACGATATTCGCGATTCTTTCATTGGCCGGGCGGTGTGGAAGAATTGGTCAATGGATCTCTATAAGAGGCTACCTGGAGAATGGAAGGTGAAGGCAAAGGAAGCCAATAATCAAACAAGGACTTTCAATGTCGATGAGAAGGCGCCAGTGAAGTCGAAAATTGAACTTGCCAGGGAACGATTTGACCTTTCGAAGAAATCGGCTGCTAAGGTGGAGGGTCGAAGGACTGGTATAGCTACTAAATCCTGATACATTCATGGAGTGGGGCCGTGTGTAAGTAAAAGAATATGAAAAGTTGTATGATCTGATTTGGTGGGATATTTAGTATTTAAGCGATTTAAGCATTTTTGGTTTCTAGTTCCATCTGCAAATAACACATCTTTGCAGCCAACATGCTCTGACTTACAGCCCTATTTCGAACGTGACAATCCCGAGGTCACGGCTGGTGACCCGGCCTCAGGAATTGTATTGTCTCAAAATAAGCACTGCTGCTGCTACGATTTTCATCGGCGTAAACCAACTCCATCACCATAGCCTTCCAAACGCTCGACCAGTCTTCTTTAGGATGAAAGTCCTCATGAGCATGTATCCAGTCTAATCAGTAGCCGGATCTTATCTATTGCCAAATTTGCTATAGTACAGCTATGGTACAGATCTGAGGGCCAAGGGGACGGCGAAACTGAGATGTCCTTGTTTGAGGCCAAGAGTCTGTTCTGGGGCGATAGTCTGCATCTCTGTAAGTTTCGAGTCCTGTCTAAAACCATACTACCAACACATCGACTAGGTTGGGTATTTTACCTAGGTAGCAGTCATATATCAATGATATCTTAGATATACGTTGACAGTGTACGTAACTCTAGTCTGTTTAGGTATATTGGCTCTTTCATCGTCATCTATATATACACTAAGGATAGGAAGGTTGATATCCCGGTATACCCTAGTATCCAATGATCCATACTCAAGTCCAGCCATTACAATTAGTTGCCATTTAGAAGTTAGCACGAAAATTACACCGATCCAAAATAGCGTAGATAGTAAATACTAAAATATATGGGTCATTTAGAAGTAATCTCCGAGAGCGTGCGGCGTGCGGCGATAATTTACTACGAGTAGTACTCCGTACGTAAACTACCGTACGCCGTACGGCGTAGCTGGTGGTACAAAGTCTAATACCGCCACTTGGTATAAGTTTCGATATAAAAAGCTTAAGACCCACAAAAAGATCGGGGAGATTTTGACGCCTTACACTATCATCTTGGTACGTGTACTATTACATACCGTACCGTACGGTATACGGAGATATACCAACATAGAGAGCCTCACGGAGCGCAGAGTAGAAGGACGGATAAAAGAAGCGAAGATAGAACGATTGGAAGAGACCTTCGATATAAAATTGACGAGTCCAAAACACGAAATACTACCACATGCATTAGTTGTTTCAGCTTTATTGGGACCCGCACCTTCTTGACGTCATTTTAGGAGTATACCTACTGCTATAAAAGATGATGCATTAGGTAGTAGCGGCATAACTAACTACCGCCTAGGTATGAGAGAAGAGCTTTCATTCTGTACAATATTATTATTCTACCGGATATGATAAGAACTGGAAGAAAAGGGATACAGAAAACAGAGTGGAACGCAAAAGTCTCGTGTACTTTGCACTTGTTCGTCCCACTCCCAAAATTGATACCATTGATCGCAGGGCTATTTATCAATGGTGAAAACTATTAAAAAAGAAGACAGACAGACAGACAGACATGCATGTGCAACGCTTTTGCAACGTCGCATGAAAGACCCGTTTATCGCTTCCATTGCCTTTTGAGAACGACACAAAACCAGAAAGTGTGTATAGAGGATTCGCAGAAACAATGCAGCAGAAATTAGAATAGAAGAGAGGCAAGAGAAAAGGAAAAATAACAAGAATCAAAGGCAAAAGGAATGTTCAAAATAAAAAGCAAACTATAACGACATGGTATCATTGCTCGGAGACTCGTGTATTATCCCCGTATTCAACGCCCAATAAAACAAGTAATCGCAAAGCCCAGGCGCCGTAGGAGGGATGTTCATGTTTTTTCTTTGGAAGAAAAGAAAAATAATGAAAATAAATGTAACAACTCACGAGATCGACTCGAGGTTGAGAAATGAGAAAAGGCGAGTTGTTGTATTTTATCGCCGATTAGCCTTGAAGTTGTAAGTCGAAATTTGGTGAACAAAATCGATGCTGTTGGAAGGAAATGAGAAAAAATAAACGCTCAAAGGCCGTTTCCTAATAAAGAAATCTTCAGAATTAAAAAATGTCATTTAAACTTGAAGAAAGTTGAGTATCGACAAGCAGAGAAACGATCAAACAGTCGAATAACAGAGCATGAGAATTGTGTCGAAAACAATATTGCTATCATTTGCTGAAAGTAACAATCATGTTCCATTAAATGGGGGCGATTTCTTTTTTCTCTGTGCATTGCGGAGATAGCGTCTTAATATGTTAATTTGACTTCTACGCCCGACGTAGGCGGAGTGTTAACATCCGGAGTCACAACCTCAAACTTGGACGTCTGGGAAATCTCTGCTACCATGTCTTGCCCTTCAGGTAGCTGCTGGACTACATCATCATCCACCATGATCCTGAGGCCATCCCGACTGACACGCAATACCCGGACAATGCGGTCTGGGTCAATCTTGTATTTCTCCGATATTTTCTTCATCAAATCTCGGACGGTTCTCTGTGTGAGATAGACTGCTCTGTAGTAGTCGCCATTTTGCTCATCAGGGAATCGTATGTAGAAACATGCAACTGTTACCGTGTTAGCTAGAACCCGCATTAGATTAGAAATGGAGATATCTAGTTACTCACTTGGTTTTGGTGGATGTTCTGCCGGGGGCCTGTAGGTCGGGTCGATGTCGATAGCCTCAATGTAACCAGCCGTGCCTTTCTTCACCTTTACTGGTTGGGTTAGGAGACTGGGATTGGTCCACTCAATTGCCTCATCATGATCGAGGAAGCTGTGATTGGACGGTTGCTGTTCTGGAGGCCGCCGCGGAGAGTTGAGATTAGAAAAACTACTGTTACTGGGAGAGAGAATATTTGACGTGGCAGATGCTGCGTCGTTGCTATAAAGCGACTCGCGGGTACTTTGACGCGTAAGAGATTCGTAATTCAACTCTTGGGATCCGCCCGGTAGCACAACGGGAAATAGGTCGGGGTCGTCTTGTTCGTCCCCTCGTAGGTTTAGTATGCTCACAGGGCGGGTTGATGTGAACATGTCCTGCATCATTGCATATTTCAGATTAAGATCATCCTCTGGGGTAAGCTTGCCGCCGTCGTGCGAGTCGATCGACCACGTTCGTTTATGTTTAGGAATTTTGACTGGTCGACTATGGTCAGAACCCTTGATCGAGACAGAAGCATTGCCACGTTTTCGTTTGCCAAAATTACCTCCTCCCATTTCTATTTGGGCCATTTGCTGTTTCAATTTCTCCATCGTCTTTTTGACGTGGGCAACGTCGTTGGAAAGTTTCCGCTCTGCACCGTGATCACGAAAAAGTTTTACCTTGCAATATGAGACTTCAGAAGTAGGTATATCAGATGCCACGACACCACTCAGAGATAGTATTTCTGTCTTCGCACATAGTCGTACGGGTATACCTTTAACGCCTTTCGAATGGCTGAAATCAGTTGATAGAAAATTGAAACGGACAGAAATTGCACAATCTGCAGTAGCAACTGCAGGGTCAGCTGTCCAATTGACGCAGAAGCCATCGAATGAAGCTTTCTCGAGTTCGACCTGGCGTTGATTTTGGCCGTCATCTGCCCCCGAATTTGGGTCCACGTATTCGACAGCGAGCAATTTTCCACCTCTTTGGTGGGCTTCGCTCGAACCGCGTCCTTCTTTCCATAGCTGCCAGCAGGTCGATGGCCTTGACCGCTGCTGTTCATCCTCAAAGGAAATGCGAATGTATGTCCGATATTTGCGCAGCTGCGCGCCCGGTGGTGGTGGGCAGTGGTCAACGACTGATACCGAATATGCTTGGCCCTTATTCAGATAAGTAACCGGAATTTCGTCTGCATGCTTAATCATAGCAGTTGGGGCGCGTAATGTGACGCCAAATCGGAATCTGCTGACAGTTTAGTTGTCAATTCTTATTGCTATAAACAAAGATGGAGGCCATCCATAGGTGAGTGAAGGGGATGTCACATCATGATTAGATGGTCTTTGTTTGTATTGCTTACTTCTCATCTCCTGTTTCCGAACTCACTTCCATTTGATCGGAAACGCAGACACCGGGCATCATCATATTTAATGACTGAGCACCCGGTGCCGACATGGGCTCTATGGAGGATTCTTCAGATCCATCCATCGGATCATAAACTGAATCTCGGTGCATAAACGCACTTGGTGCGAATGTCTGCTGTGGGAAAGGATTGTATTGCTGTGGCATGAATTGTTGCGGGTTGGGATAATGATTAATGGCCATTTCGCCATTGGGGCCGGAGGGAAAGCCGGCGGAAAGTGTGTTAGGAATGGAAATAGGGGTGACCATATTGTAGCCGAGTGGTGTGTGAAGATCACCAGCTTGGTGGTGGTACAATGTTGTGATCCCTCCCGGGGTAGGCGTATAATAGCCGGGAGGCTGACTTGCCAGGTTCATAAACTGGTACGAATTCGGATCCATTAAAGAAGGAGTAAAGCGGAGGTCTTGGAGATTCCGTGGAGTTGGATCATTGGCCTTGATCTCGTCCTTACCAGACCTGCTTGTCTCGATTATCAGCATTCATCCGTGGTTCTGAGCGCGGGACGCCTGGGGCAAGAACGTACTGGTCGTGTATTCCTTCTTCTAGAGTGGCGGGATCGATCGAATTGCCCTGTCTGCCATCTCCGGATAAAGAGCCTGTTGAGTTGACGTCGGGAAAGGTCTTCTTGAACTTATTGATGAGCTCTTCATCCGGCTTCTGAGACGTTCTTCTATAAAAAATTGACAAGGAATGAATTAGCCACGGATACAAGTATAGCCATGGATCAAAATCTCTTCCTACCTGTTGCGAAACATCTGGGACGACAAGAGTCGAGGGGATTCGGAGCAAAGGTTATGGTTGTTGAGCAAGGAAAACATAAACAGAAATAAGAGACGGAGACAAGGCAGCTTGCAACATTCGGATCGGCCACGGATGGCAAAAACCTTCTTCTCTCTTCAAAAGTCGTTCGTCGCGAGAACTGAGGATCCAGCCCTTTCCATCTAATAATGACCCTTCACAAGTCTGGTATATTCTGCCGCAAACACTCTTTTGCGAGCAGAAAGAAGGAGCGCGGGCGGCGGAATATTCGCTTGTAGTATCAATCTCCAACGCAATCGACCAGAGACACAGGCGTAGTTAGGAGCAAGGCAAGCAATAGTGAAAGAGAAAAATATGGTTCGGGGAGTTGAGGGACCCAAAGACTTAAGAGTACGGGATGAATATGAATAGCGGGGTGGTATTGTATGAGCCACGGTAGATGCACGGGTCTCCCGAAGATATGGAAAACGATATGTTAGGCACGTCGACCCGAGGGGCAAAACAGGTCAAGTGGTGATTATGAATGCTCACAACTAATCTCTGAGAGCTCGGATAGAGGGGGAAGGGCAGAAAACAGAGTCGAATAACTAACGGTCGGCAACAGAAGCGTGTTAATTAGTAGTAGTCACGGAAAAGTAGATGCCGGTGGTCCCTTGCGGCTAAGGCCAAGCAATGAGCGCTCAGGGGGACCACATTATGACTTCACCAGACCGGGGCTCGTGTAGAAATTAGAATGGAGACGGAAGAGAGGAGCGAAGAATCTAGAGACAGAGGTACGGAGTAGAGAGAGAGAGAGAGAGAGAGAACGGTTGGTGGAACGTTAGATGGCAGTAACGACGGAGTAAGTAAGAAACTAAGCGTAAGTAATGTGGGACGGCTCTCTCAGTCTGTGAGCGGTCAGCAGTCCGCGGTACGGTACAGTACAGCTTACATCCAATTTACATGCAGCTATTTTACCACCGCATTACTAGCCGTAACCTATTTATTTATCTGCGATCCTAAGGGCCTAAGGCAAAGAGTCGTTATGGCATGTATTCACAATGTACAGCAACTAGAGAGTTCTTGGGTCTGATTGGTTTCTATTCAACGCGGCGCTGGTACTTAATAACAGAAATAAGTACGTACGTAGTTACATAGTTGCATATAATTTTATTATCTTAACTGCCCGTAGCCCACACTAGCACTGAACGCCTCGCGCGCTGCTTTGACAGGCCCACGGTACACAGTGCGCCACCGTCTAGCGAGCTCTGCAGCACATTGAACATCAACACCATTCATCTCGATCACCTGTCATAGCGCAGAGCTCTGAATGGACCAACCGATCGTGTAGGTGTACAGGTCGGTGCGGTCGCCAATCCATGACGTGGATGGTTTCTCTAAGACACCATACGTATATAGTATACCTAGGTAGCGATTTCGCCATCCAATTGCTGTCGTCAGGATATACTATTTCCGTGGAGGCTAGCCTTAAATTGGCGAAGGGCCAAGACCCAGTGGGCCGGCCATTGGCCCCAGCCTGGTCGTGCGTCCACCGGAATAGAATTCCGCCAATCAGGCACATGTGGCTTAATCTGCCGATTGCACTAGCGCGGAAGGGGAAAACTGTGGAGACAGACAGCGGGGCTTTCCCCTCCCCGGGAGCGTAACTTTGGCTTTACCTTTTTCGGAACTAGTCAGTTTCCAGTGGGGCACGGTGCTACATACGTACTCCATATATTTGATCTGAGAGCACATTTGACATCATCGAGTTACACTGTATCAATGTATGCAACTATCCTTTGTCTGCCTGAAAGCGTCGCCGAGTCGTGAATGCCATTGTCTTCTCCTGAAGATCGGGAGGCGCGTGAAATAGTGCGTCCGCTTCCGCAAGATATACAGATGGCAGATGCATGCATGCATGATCTGAAACCGAAGTTGGAGTATGAGTGGAAACGGAGTTCTGAGCCAGAACTTAGCTATCAATTTATTTACTATATCTATACTCTAGTGCGAAGACGCCCTTCGAGCCGCATTCATCCTAGCTAGCAAGTTCGACATGACCTAGGTAATTGTAGGAAAAAGGTACGTAGATCACCACATAATTACTTAAATTGGCCCATACTATGTCTGAATGAGGGGCAGCCATATGGCAGAAGTAGCAGCATGTACTCCGTAGAGGTCGGCTTGCCGATACTGTATGTTCTCCGAGTCGGTTATAGTAATGGTGAGCTCACTTCCTACCTGTCGCTACAGTCACCTAACTAGACGCGCATCCTTCGTGATACGTATTGGTTAAGTAGTGACTTTCTAGAAGGTTCTTATGTCGAAGGCTTAAAAGGTGAACCTAAATTTATAGTTTGTTGCGCTCAGGACCGCCAAAGCATATTAATTCCTGGTTCCAATGTACTCTATAAAAAGCTGTGGCGTTGAACAACAGTGTCAGCGGAAGATTATTCCATATTAACATATTTTATTATAATGTAAATATAACATGGACATATGCGTTGTCTACCTAGGTACTGCACATAGATAGATAACGAGCTGCATCATAGCACATATGGATCTGTACTAGTTAAGCACGCATGCAGCAATTCCAACAAGCGGAGATACGTACTTAACTTAAGTTAACGGTAGAAGTGAAGCTGATTCCTCGGATCTTTCATCCGTAGCTCAAAGATCTTCATAGTCTGTTCCTTCTTTGAGCAATGCAGGAATGTAAGAGATATTTAAAAGTTCAAAGCTCCAATTATGCTTCGATTAAACCTAACCCCAGAAATGAAGGGTCAGCCATGGCCCATTTTTTAATATAAAACAAATAAAATTCATCTTTCCATGGTGACAGCAAGACTAAGCACGGACATACAATACACAATTAAACGCCACAGCAGCAGCGTGACGTCAGTGACTCAATGGGAAACGGCCCGCTTCCGATAAGGTTTCGACCATTCATTCAACATTGCGATTGAACAAACGCGTTTGGTGTTTGAATATTTCCCTATTCAGGTACATCCTCCGGCCGAGTTTTCCGTTTAATATTACTATTTAGTATTAAGGAGAGCTATACTTAATCGCAGCAAACATTCTACGTAGTACGTAACTAGTCGGTTGGTTAATTTGAGCAACTTGGTATCTACTACTATCTAGATCGGATGAGACGGCCTGAGAACATTCTGATATCGACTAGGATCTCAAACTACGTAGATACTAGTCGGAATAGAAAGATGGCTGTGCGATGCTCATCCACGAATCATTTCTATTCCCAGCCACACCGAGTGGCGAGATTGTTTGGCAGTTCGCCACTGTCAAACAGTATGACTATGGACTAACTTATGGACTATGGAGCATTCGGAAAATGTCAAACCCATGCGCTCTCTCCATACGTGGCTGAATATTATTCAACGAAGTTGCGCGCTCTCAACACCGTCTCATGCGGTGCGTGAGTCAGTTGGTAATTTACACGACTCAGTTAAGTCTCATCGCGGAGACAGTGCCGTTACATGACATGACAAGCCGGGACCGGGGAGATGCACAGCTTGCCCCACACAGCAACTTCGGCAAGTGAGGGGAGGAAGTCTTTCTTAGTGTCAGCCACTGTCAGGAAGAGAATGGCACAATTCCAGCCAATCACGCAGCAGCCAAGTCTTGGGGTATAACCACCGAAGACTGAGAGAGAGGAAGATCAACAGTAAAATCGGAGTCTGTTTCCGCTGTTAGGAGTTTTTCCTTGGGTAGTCTAATTGACGGTAAGTTCGGGGAGAAAGAGCATAGTCAACTACCTAGGTAGCTAATAATAAATATGGCCGACATTGAATACCTAGGTGGATCGACAGAAAATGAATGACCAAATAGCTATCATACTGACGATTTTCAGACTCGAAGCGCCTCTCCAGGTGGTACAGATCTGCGACACTCCTCGAGTTTCCACCGGGGCGTGATGTAGATCAAGCTCTGACTTATCTGACAGTCGGATGCTGTGTAACCGTAAAAGTACGGCTCGCGGTCAGAAGATGTTGCATACTATCATAATCACGGCATGACAGGGATCATTACCTCCCTTTCTAACACAAACAATGCAAGCCAACCCGCAACACAGCCGTTCCAGCGCTCAATGACGGCGAATTTTCAAATAACTTGAATAACTGCATACAAAAGCCATGATTCAAAGCGTATACATGAAGCCTCAATTATCGGCTGTTGAGGTGAAGATATGTAAGAGCCCGGATTGGCCAAAACAAACAAATATTACAAGTAGTAAGTAGGTCGCGATATGTTGTTGCCCGCGAAGTATCATCACAATCGTATCCTGTACATTAATATGATCATTAATATTAATGCGTGACAATTAATGAAAACCCATCAACCCATGGACCACAAGATCCTGAAACTCCAGCAATGCTATAGCCGCGAGGGGGTATCAAGGTATGCCTGAATTGATGCAATATTAGTGCCACTATTTTACTTTTGCGGTAGAGTCATTGCGTACCCAGAGCCTCCATTCGCGTTCCCATATACACCTGATTTCCTCCCAAAACTGGTGAGGATTTCAATTCCATCAATCCAGACACCAGCTCGGACATAGAATCCCAATAAATGCTCTCCACGTCGTGCGTCTAGAATACAAGTTAGCATTCCGAATAGAAGAAAAAAGGCGAAGAGACTTTCACTGACCAAAAATAAATTCGTCACCACCTGGCTTCCCGCCTCGTTTGCCAAATAATTGACTAGATGCATCTTCATAACAGAACTCTATCCCATCAAGAGCAAAACCATGATAGATCTTGACAGACCTCAAGACTTTCTTCTGGACAAATGCACTCTCTAGAATAACCTGCTGTGGTTCACTGCCTTCCATTTGAGAAAACCCTAGTTTAATACTAGTAAAGCCTATCTGGCCTTTGGGGAGCTTGACAAGCGACTTTTTCGATGTCACGGCACTTAGGTCATCAATGCTGTGCCGCCCAAGGTTTCCTGAGAAAATTTCAAGCCGTAATTTCTTCTTTTGCTGTTCAGGAGGTAGCAAATGCCGCAGCTCACTTTCAGTGACGGTTACCTGTCTAGGTATATTTCCACTGTTTGGCGTCTCGTTGTTGATAAACTCCAAGAACTTATGACACAGGTCGTCACCCTCCGTGTACAATTCCAGAAAAGCAACGCCGGATGCTGCTGTGATCAGGATTCTGCCGTGCTCCACTGCCCAGGCCTGGATGCTTTCATCTGGATGACTAGGAGGGTCACTCGGTAGTCGGAAGCAAGGGTGAAATCTGAACCTCAGGGTGTCGAGTCGGTGCCATTGGCATTCATCCGCTGGCAGACATAACCTGAGGCCTTCTGACTTGGTACGAGTCGAATACGGCTCGCGTGTAGTGAACGTTCGGTTTAAACGGACATAGTCACGCAGCATGACACCAGATTCTTGATGGGGACACCCAAATAAATGACCAACTTCGTGCAAGTGGGCGCCGATGCCAATATTAGCTGACTCCCAACTGCTGCCCGCATCTCCGCAATCGTTCGCTATATACCTTGTATCTGTTGGTGTGGTGTCGGAAAATGTGTGAACCACTTCCTCTAGACATGACGGGTAGTTCTGAAGATTATGAGAGCCAAATATTGCCATCTTTATGTTACCGCCGTCAGAGCCCAGCGCAGCATGAGCAGTAATCACTTGGGACTGGACGTCCCAATGCGAGTCAAGTAATAGTACTGAAACATAACGCTTCTGCTCCGGATGTGGCCGGAAGTATGCATTCACAGCATCTTTCGCAATATTGAACAATTCGTCTTTCCTCTTAGCGGGCCCATACTGTTGCGCCAAATCCAAGTCTCGTAATTCCGCAACCGTTTTTTCGGTCCTCACGATGTGCACCTTGGCTTCATTTCTGACCTGCCCCGATGTAAAGTCCCTTTGACTGAGGCTGCCTGTTTGCCATTCCTCTTCTAGCCGAAAGCACCTCCTACTAAAACCATTGCGAAACATTTGCTCTCCGGTAAAGGCTTGCCAGAGATAGGCGGCCATTCGATACTTCCTAATAGCCACATCGAGAGTATTGCCTTCGCTTTGAACGCGCTCAGGAACCGAATCAAAGGTGGCCGGAGAATCCTTAGCCAAGAGAATCACCAGATCCAGCGGTGGAACGTTAGTCAAGGGGAGATAATTAATGCTGTGCCAGGATGAATGAGCGTATGCGGAGCTGGAAGATAACTTCGGGGAGGTGAAATCGAAGCGTAACCGGTTCGGTCCCGGAACCAGGTGAACAAGTACTTTAAAATGGGAATCTGATACAGGCCAGGACGTTGCAGGGAAGCTATCCTTGTCGTGGTATACCGTCAGGGTTCCGTCTATCGACAATTGACGCGGATCGCCTATGTGGCCGGAGACCAGCAAGATTTTCTGATGGACCTAGAAACGAGAAGCACAGAAGAATGAGTAATGTTGTTGTGCACAAGCAGTGTCTAGTGACAAAACCGTACCCATGAATTGTCGGATATAGAGATGATGCGCGGGGCATAAGGAGAAGTTACGATCGGTGTTCGCACGGAGCCATTTGCGGGTGAGCCATTGGTCGACTGAACCTCGTTAGAAGACTTGTTCCAGATTCTTTGGGGGGCGGGAGAAAGAGATAATATGCATACGTAGTAGCTGTTTCTGTTTGATTGGGATGTGATTGGTACGGGGCGCTGCGGGAGCGGCGACGGCATGGGAGGCACCCCTGAGCTCTTCCCGCTCTCGCTGAGGGTATGGAGGTTGGGCGACGACGCGGATGGCTGGAGGGAGGAAGGCGGCGTATTGGAGCTGTATACTGTTCCTACTGTTGAAGAAGATTGGCCGCTTTGCACGTCGTTGTTGGATTGGGAGTCGGTTGAGGTGCTTGTCCGGAAGCTGGCCTTGGAGCGTCGCCGAAGCTCCCTAAAAATCGACATGGCGATTGATTGTAGCCTCGACTTTGCACTCGATATATGACTATCATCAATGGAAGCCGACGATGCCGGTAAAGACCGGTTGGAATAAATAAATTGGGTTATCACCGCCTGTTTGGCGGTCTCGCCAGTCTCGCCCACGAAGTAAACCGAGGAGGTGGAAGAACAACGTCCAAGCTTGGTGGTTTCAAGTTTGGTTTGTTTCTCAGGTCAGGTGGGGAAGTGACGTTGTTGTCCGTTTGGCAGTTACGTTTGCGGTTGCGAGCTGGGAAGGAAGGAGCCAGGGACCAGGAACGACGGGAACCTGGGGAAGACGCGATGGAGAGAAATACGAAGGGAAAAGGAAGGAGCAGGAAACAGACGCAGAATTCGTCTGAGCATATTCTAGTTAGTAGGTACGTAGTGTTAGTACGGTTACTTTAAGCAGTAACTACGTGTTGAGATTTAGAAAGGGAGCAGTGGGTCATAAACAAGACATTTTCTGCCTCTCGCCAGGAAACACGGTCAACTGTCAACTTTCAGGTCCCCAGCAGCTAAATAATTTCCAGTGCCAATTGGACGTCTGACCGGTTATGTGCATACCGCACAGTGCATGCTAATATTCTACCTGTGGCTACTTGCTAGTACTCGCTGCATACATAGCATGAGATGGCGTACGCAAATCGCTGGATTTCAGGGTTGATGACGCGGAGTCTTCCCGGAACGAGCCAGCCTTGTTTCACTCTCACCTCGACGGCGGCCATAGCTGCTTCCAAGGTTACATGCCGCAGAAATATTGACATAATTTGTTTCACGGTTCCATCTGGACTACCTGGGGGTCTATTCTAAACCAGACCATTCTTATCTCAGATCTGTCGACTTGACGATGGAACGGCGAGTCAAGCTGTTGACCTGTCATGTCTTGCTGAGGTGGATGCATTTAGTGCGTGCTTAGTTCGAGGCTAATCTAAACATTGCGGCCTCAGGCCGTAAGGCGCGGCAATAGGCACGTGACTAAATGTGCTACCGTGCTTAGTAATAATCGTCTATGGCAAAAATGCACTAGCCTTAATTTAGTAATTTGCCCGAGCTGATAGGCGGTCAAGAATATTGACCAATAGTTGCATGTGTCATGGAGAGTCCACTTGGCCTCGTTCGCTCTGCTTAGAAATTGTTCAACTTCTTCAATCTTGGGATATCCACGGAGCTGGGGGCCATTAATTCCACCGCAGTGGAAGTGGATTATGGACTGGCCTTTAGAAATCGTCTCGGCGAAGTTTGACCCTTATACACTAAAACACTACTGCGTGTATTCTTTCGACTGGAATCGAACACTGCGGCTGGGGTCAGCTTGTGATGGGTACTTACAGATCCTCAGTTGTCTATTATTAATTGCGAATATGTTCACGTCCCACTAACCTAGCCTACCTAGGTAGGTACAACTGTTGTGGTGAGCGTTTCCTGCGTGGAAACCTTCCCAAATTGGGAACCGTGACTTTACCAGATCCTGTCCCGTCACGTTCCCAATTTACATGTATTCCCACATACGAGTTGGTTAAGAGATGGTTACGATGAATAAGCGTAATGAGAGCTTGTTTATACCAGTGGTTTCCTAATTAGGAGACGTCGTATAATGGAATGCCCGTTTCCCGCTACCTATGGTATGCTTTCAAGGGGAACTCGAACACGAACGCGAAGATGCTTCCCCGATGTATATATAAACGTTTTGCGTCACCTCATTGGTTGATCTTGAAGTTTATAACATTAACTCATCGATTATTCGAACAGACGCATGGCATATCAGTGCTTATCCTTATATGCCCACTAATACTTATAGAAGCCAACTGAATACAAACATTTTGATCGGATGTCCGGTTCTTGATTCAGGAGAACGACACGAGCCCCGAGGAGCCCTGGAACGGTAATACGTCTGGCTGACACGTCGTGTTTGGACGGGGCAGTAGGCCTCCTAAGTAGGCCTGGATGGCTTCTACTAAGCAGCTCGACGCGCTGGCAGAGGCGGTGTGCTGATTGAAATACTCTATCAGTCTATGTTGTCAAAAGGAACAGCAAATATACATACACCGACAGAGTTTTGCGTGAGAACGATGAATCCAGGGAAGGCAGATGACATTTTATAAGCACTAGCCCAGCGCGGTACTATTAGTATGGGGAGCTCAAATGAGGAGGAACAATAGTCTTATAAGGACTATACATACTTTCTCTTTGGCGTGACAGGGTCGACATCAGCAGTCACGAAGAGAATTGGGAAAGATATGTTCCTGGACTCCATTATGGAACCTGCAAGTTTCCCTATTTCAGGAACTTGGACGTCGAACGATCTGCAAGCCACAGTGTTGGCATTATTCTGCCAGACCTCTCCAAAGACCTCGCTCTCGTAGGTCAAGCTCTCGACATACGCTCTGTACTCTTCGAGAGTAGCGTACTTTGTGCCATCTTGTCCATCCACACATTTGATTAACGTGTCGGCGTCGATTGTACTCCCCTCCGTTCCGTTATTGCAAGGATTTGCGGGGATTGTTCTGTTCGTTACTGCTGCCAGATAGGCCGTTGTGTTTCCTGCCTCGAGAGAGGAGAGAACATCGGCTAGAATAGGGAAATATATCAAAGGTGTGTAGAGTGCCTCCAGCACATATTGTTTGAGATCAGAGTAAGTAGCAAGAAGAGGGATATCACAAGCTTCCGAACTTTGTATGGGAATAGGGTTGTATTTGAGATTAGCTAGCAAGCCGTCAAATCGACCGCTGATATTCGCGGGAGATGAGCCCCAGAAAGAGCAATTCTGAGAACCGCCTTGGTAGCAATATTGACTAAAAGAGTCAATAGCTTGATCTGTCTCGAATAGATTATGCTTCCACGCAAGGTCATAATAATCCTCTGCGTCCAGTACACCATCGAGAATCATTCTTCCCACGTTGTCTGGAAACATAGATGCAAAAGTGACTCCGAGAACAGTGCCATAGCTAAGGCCCCAGTATGTAAGTCTCGCTTCGTCAGCAGGCTTACCGGCTGCGACTTGCTCTGCTTGTATGTAAGAGAGCATGTCACGAGCGACTGCTGGGGTGCTGATGAAGCTAGCGTTTCCATTCGAGCCGCCCACGGTTGAGGTACATGCCTGCCCAAAGATGTCCGCTGCGTAGAACTGAGTCTCGAGGGCCACAGATGATACATACGAAACGTAGGGATAGTATAGCTTCTCGAATTGGGCTCTCTGTTCCGGGTGCCCGGGCCAGCAGTCTGCTTTAGGTCCACTGTGACCAACAGCTCGCCCGTCAATACCAACAATATTATGTCGACCTCCAAGAAGTTCTGATAATGCCTGTCCACCGCTTATCGCACAATCGGTGTTGACACCACCTGGGCCCCCTACTTCAGTGTCAATCTCCTGCACGGGCAGTGCAAAACAAGTCTCTCTTGGGCGTGGTGGACTTACCCGTATTGAATACCACATTCTGGGTTTCTGCTGTCTGGTTCTGTGCTGTGTATTCGGCAATGGCAATAGATGTATTTCCCCGGCTTGGATCTCCGTAGTCAAGGGGAACTACCAGTTTTGCGCATGTGTAGTTTTCGAAACAAGGCGTCCATTGAAGGGCTACTGAAGAGGCAATCTAGCGAGAATCAGGCACCTGTAATTCTTTAGACTAAGATACGTAGAGACATACCGAAGCCCAATCATCAACCGTACTGCGTACTGTATGCGAAGGTATTGCAGTAGCTGAGACGGTTTTCATTTGGCTGACAATTGCAGATCCAGCAAGATATAATAGCCCTTTAAAGCTAGAAATTGTGATGTTGGTTCAATTCAAGAGGATAGAAGATATTAAGAGGAAGGAATAAAGGAGAAGCTTTCGATTCGTTGTCGTCGTTGTATATGGACCATAAAAGTGATCAGGAGAGTCAATGGACGCTTTTATATCCAGCAAGCCATGCCATAATAACTATCTAAAGTCATGGTATTTACATAACTAGGCAGCATAGTAAAACAACACCAAGACAACCTGAATGCTAATTTGAGAGGATATTCCTAATTAGGAAAACAAGACAAGATCAATTGCAGCCTCCTATTGGTTCTCTGAGGGAAATGTGGGCACCTGTTTACATAGTAGGGCTGAGGCCCCACTTCCCAATTTTACACGGGCAAACCAATCATATTAAAGCTACATACATTCAGTATAAAGATCAGCATGGAGAAGTTTGTTCTCGCTTTGGGAGTTTGGATCAACATCAGTTTGGTAGACGACGGAGGAGGTGTTGGCTATCGGGTACGGCAGGCTCAATGCCTCGGTTGAGACTGGTAAATCCTGGCTTTCTTGTTAGTTTATCATTTTGAGTTTCTCCGGCTTTCTAACATATCTACTGACCCTGAGAGAAAATGCCGAGAACCTGGTGATGTTCCTCACCCTGTACATTGATTTTGACATAGGTGATTGCCAGAAAAGGCTCCACCTTAGCGCCTTGGATATGTACGTAAATAGCCGACGCGTTGGCGATCGGTTGACTGCGAGTTCTGCCAGTAGAAGGCCAACAAGTGCAAAGAACAAGTGACGGCACCGCGCCATGCAGTCTCGCGTTTTTTTATGCTACGGGTCTCTGCACGGCCTCCATTCACTAATCTCAGAAAATCAGGATAGCTCAGAATGTCCTCAACTCTTGTTGGTGCT
Source organism: Trichocomaceae sp. PYS4502 (assembly GCA_023625875.1). Taxonomy (NCBI): domain Eukaryota; kingdom Fungi; phylum Ascomycota; class Eurotiomycetes; order Eurotiales; family Trichocomaceae; species Trichocomaceae sp. PYS4502. Next base: position 86,517 of record JAMAFX010000020.1, read on the forward strand.
CTCCAGTCGTGTCTACTCCTCCTATTTATGCTCGAAATCCTATCCCCTGGAACATTCCGTGAGATCTAAATGAATCTATTTCCATACGTTCAATCTTTGAGGTACTAGAAAGACGTTTGTGTGCCGTATAAAGGCCTTTTTCCTAGGTCTTTGATATCTCATACGATCCGTGTTTCTTCCCGTTTGGCGCATATCTAGGTATGCATCCGTTTACTAAGCCTTCCAAACGGTGTTATATTGTTCAGGCTTCAACAAACATTGATTTTAAAAGAAGTTGGGCAGGCAGTGGAGGAACTTCACGCTAAGCATTGGATGCATATAGGTCAGAACTCTACTGTATACCTAGGTGCTTATTTTGTATAATAGTTCTCAGAGCTCAGATGCGTTGCGATTTTGATTTGAAAATAGGAAAGTTCTGGGGTTTCCTTCGTTTCATGCGAACCCCATCATTTATCTTCCTCGGCTCGGCCACTAGATAGTACATGGTGCAATATCATACTCCCACAATAGTGTTCAATTGTAAATTATCAGTAGCGAGATCTTCTGACGGGTACAAGGAATTGCGATCTAAGTGGTAGCTTCACAGGTTTAGATAGTCCCAAGCGGCGCCAGCATGGACTTTAGTGACATGCAGAAACTCCGATATGGATGCAGACTCATTGACAGATGCCACTTTGACTGTTAGTAGACAACATAATCAATGCCCATTAAGTCACTCGAAAAGATTAACTCACTTGTGGCAGGGCTACATCCGTAAACAAAGGCAGGGATTTCAGCGTATCTGTAGTGTTTACAATCCGTAGCCCCCATCGAAGGTATCGCCAGAGGCCGGACAGCAGCAAGAGATTCAGCGTTATCAGCAAGCAGATTGACCATGGGGTGATTAGGGGACGAGTAACTGAATGGATTACTAGCGGCCTCGTGAATACTGATCTCGATAGTGGCGGCAGGCGAGTAGTTGGGAATGATTGATTGTTGAATTAAGTCAAGAACTTGTTCTTTCAACAGACCAACCGGCATTCTAACATCAAGCTCAAAGATGCATGTATCGGGAATCATATTGACTTTAACACCCCCCTTTATAGTCCCCACATTCACGGTAGGTCGGAGAATTATATCTGATGTTCCTTGGCCCATCGTCTCGTCAATAAGTCTCTTCACCTCAGACTTCGCGACCTGGTCCACTAGCTCTCGAGGCACTTCTATTGTAATCCCTTCCACAGCCTTAATGACTTCCGCAATGAAACCGGTAGCGGTCCGAATGGCACCTTTGCTCAGATTCAGATACGCTCCGTGCGCACCTTTAGTTTTAACAGTGCAGGTCATTCTCAATGTCCCCTTTTCACTAAACCGTATAGTCTTGCATCCAGCCGGCTCAGAGCTGAGCATAACAGTACCACCCCATCGGTTTCGGTCCTGCTGAATAAGATATTTTGTGCCCCATTGCCCGCCCGTTTCTTCATCGGATACGGCGCATAAAGAGACGCTTCCCTTTAGATGTGCCCTTCTTTCATATAAGTGTGCGTAGGCGATGACGAGCGACGCGGTGCCGGATTTCATGTCAACTACACCCCGGCCATGGATGCGATCATTTATGACATCGGCAGACCAGGGATCCCGCTCCCAGTTGCTACGTGTATCCTCGGCCACGGGGAAAACGTCAATATGTCCGTTCAGGACCACCCGAGGTCCTCCAGGAACGAGATCACCTTGAAATTCACTGACGACATTGGGTTGCCCTGGTTGCGGTTCAATCAATTGATAAGGGATACCTCTGCTGGCGAGAAAATCTGTAATTACAGTTGCGGCAGCGGCTGTCTGGCCAGGAGGGTTTGGTGAAGGTATTCGGACGAATCTTTGCAGGAAGGCGATTTGATCATCTTTGGTTGTAGTAAGGGCCTGCAGCATTAGGGTCTTGGGGTCCATGGCGATTGTACTCTCCCTAATCTTCGAAGTAATTGATGCTAGGCTCTGGGGATCACTTTCAGGCATCTATTTAATGACTTATGAAGTGAAGACAAACCGAAAAAACGAAAAGGACTGAATCGCTCCCTTTATTGTCCGCGGCGTTGAGCGCCGGTTGGTATGCCTTCCATCCACATGGCCCAATCAGAGGTATTTGCGCGATGAGGATCTTCAATCGACCGAATCTAGATTTACACATTGGATGGTAGCACTGGGCCTTTATTGTTCGAGTTACAGCTCAGTGCGCACACCTAGGTATACTATGATGCTAGCATCCAGCTGTTAGATTCTCAAACACTTTTAGCAGTGTTATCCACATGAAACGCCGGTGGTAGCGGCATCTCCTTGGTCTTAGCTCCAGCGTTTGAACATTTAGGGAGAATCTGGGGTCCTGTTGATTGACGACTTTAATTCCCATCTTTGTACAAAAGTGAACCCCTGTTTGATGTCGGGATTACGCTAATGCGGTGACTTCGCTGAGTGGTTAGCTCACGACAGCTATATTCGACCGCCAGATGGATTGCGAATTCGTCTGTCCCAAAGTTCAAACAGTAATACGTACTCCGTACTAGGGATAGGATCGTCGTGCTTTGTCTCAACTCAAAGGACTGCGATCGTTTGAGTGGCGCGCTGGCTTTATGGTGTATGTGCCCTTTTTGGAGCTCCAACGCAACACCCCGGAATGGCATATAGAATGCTTCGACAATGAGTGCAACGCGACGTCCACTACTTAGACAGCGAGCCGGCTGGGATCCAATTGATCTCGCTGTGGCCGGCGTGGTTTTCATCTCACTGCTCAGCGCCCGATAAAACAAAGCCCAGCGTGTCGGTGAGTAGTGAGTACGCTGAGTAGGCAGGAGCAAACAGCCAAGCCAGACAGATAGTTAAGAATTAAAACATAGCACGCAATTAGTAGTGAGGCGCAAAGAACCGTAGTCTGTAGATGTTGCCCCATGCATTCCACGGCGATGGCCGGGCGACGGCTCAGGCACCCAGGCACCCAGCGTCTCTTTCTCTCCTCAGCTCAGCTCGGGTCCGCTTTCCTCTTTCTTGCTTGCCAAATTCTCCCAACCTCGTCCCATTTCCCCCTCTGCAAGTGCAACAGACTGCTTACAATCTGTAGCCTTATTTTCTTCTTTGTCACCTGAGCTCTCTCGCTGCATTTTTCGTCCAAATCGCTGTCAATTGTCCAGTTTGTCTGAATTGAACAGTGAACAGCCCTGACGACGATCCTGCAGCTGGACCCTTGCTCCCACTTCAACGCCTGCCTCGGTTGCTTGCACTCCTACCCCAGATTTATTCAAATCGAGCGAGCACTGAGTTAAAAGTTTACTCTGCCTAGCACGCATGCTTACTGCGGTGTAAAATTTTTGTGGAAATTGGAACAAACAAGGATGAAGGAGGGAACGGTCCCCCCAACGGTCCGCAAGAACATTGCTCAGGTAAGACAGCTAACCACGGTCATGGTGCGGATTTCGCTCACAAATTCGTCTACGAAAGGTATGCTTGAGTCTCCAGGACCGACTCGGTCTTGCCAAGGTCAAGTACCAGCAAGGTCGACTAGGCGCCTCGGGTCTCAAAGATTCGCACGATGACCGCCTCGATAAACCATCCGACTCCTCCTCCGAGATGGCGTACAGCCGCTACGATACTCCTCTGACGTCCTCGCCAACAAGAAATGCCACTTTTTCTCACGAACTGCCCCGGTCTGCGAGAAACAAGCACGCGGCCACTTTCAATTCAGAGATGATGCAGCCGATGCTTAACGCCAGCAGGAAACGGGTGCGTTCGAATTCGATCACAGACAGACCAGCCAAAGTTCCAAGGCTGTCTTGGAAGACCTCGCATAATCTACCAGAGTCGTCTCCTGTCGTTGCTCGCCAGCTACCAATTTATTCAAACCACCCTCCCTCTTACGATGCTCCCGCACTCACTTTTCCTGAAACTTCAGATGAAGAGAATGAACAAAATCTTCCCCGTATTCATAATGTTAGCTCGTCAATGGTCAGCTCTTCGCCTCCACGAACACCTACTCTGCGCCAAGCTCGCCTGCCAAGGGGTGATAAAGGTCTGGGGAATGAGGACGGTGCAGATCTGTTGCTATTTCTAGCAAACTCGCCGACACCAGCCAGAGTTAGCACTAAGCCTCAAATCAGAGATTTCCCCCCGTCAACCCCTCCCAGTCAATACGCTGCTTTGCCTTCGTTGACTCCGACTCCAGGCGGTGGTGCGTTTCCCAACTTCAGTACTCCAGGCCAACAGTTCAACTTTGCGGATTTCGTCAATGTGACGCCTAGTCCCGCCCAGCGTCCCTGGGGTGGGCGGACTCCAGGAAGTCTATCGAAGACACCACTTCTAAGAACAGCCAGGAAGTCTTTGAATTTTGACAATCTTGTCCCTCCCGACACGAACAGTCCCGTTCGGCGCAATAAGGATAATGGGCGGGCTCTGCTACTCGGCGAAGAGCTCAGACCATAGGACTCAACATGAAATTACGTTGTGATACTTGTTACGCCTGAGATGACTTGGTCACGATTCTCTTTTGTTATGCTGTTGAGGAAGACAGTTATTTTGCATAGTTTTGGCGCAATTCCTTTCTATCTTTTCTCTTATCCCCTTGCTATGATGTCCATACGCATATTTCATGCCATGCTGAACAGGCACCCTTTCCCCATCCCTATTGTGTAATCCGCGACAATCTTTTCTTCTTCATCCTCTTTTCTTTTGTCTACACTCGATCACTCATGAGGGCCGAAAAAATGTACGAAGTACCACTAATGTGAGTCGTTACTAGCTAGCCAGTTAGCGAAGTCAATTGGACTAGCCAGATATTGAGAATCAGTAAAAATTGCAGCCAAACTTCGTATTGCTCAATTCTCCATCATCGTGACCGATTTCCTTGATTTGAATGGCCACGACGACACGTTGATGCCTTGGAAGTTGGCAGCCTTACACGCGCGTCGCGTCACGCGTCACGCGTTGTTTTCGCGACTCGGGCTTGACGATCTTGCCATTTATAGTTTAGTGTTGAATTATTTCCCGATCTTAGCGTATCTTGGCGCGTCTGAGCTCCCCCAAATCTCCGATCGAGACCCTCAGAAAAGCTGCTGATTGGTCAATCAAAATCTCTTGGCGTTTAAAATGTGACGCCACTCAATTTCCGCTTTCCTGTTTCCCCATTCGGCAATTCTAGTCTTTTTTTGCAACTTGTCTGGCATATCACGTGTACGAAGCAGTAAAGGGCGGAATTCAGGTGCGTTTACTATTTCATTGCAAGTATAATGTCACTTACTTCAAAAAGAGTATAGCTCGACAGATAATTAATTAACAATCTTGCAAAGTATATACCCTCGGATTGGTGGGTTGTCCGTCGTAAGTGCCCTGCCATGTAATCTTTAGATTCTGCCCCTGCTCCAACATCGGCAAATATAGCGTCACCTTTTGGTAGGGGGCGGCGAAAAGCCAGATATTGACATCTCCAGGTCCGCTGGTAGTTCCATAGTAGCGGTGCTTGAAGCTGACGCATCCAAGGCTCGAGAATTGCTATACTTCAGTATGCTTGATGTGCATTCCAGATGTAGGACGCAAAGCCAAACGTGTATGTAGATATCTATATCCAAAGTTCTTCACATTTCAATGGCAAAATGCCAGGTATAGCCACTGTCTGATTGATTCACCCCTCATCTAAATCGCGATAAGCTTGCTCCTCTTGCTCGTCAATGTTGTCGTCATCAATCATAGGCTTCTCCTTCTGTGCGCGCTCCATCTGCTTCCGCCACAGCGCGGCCAAATAATCGGACGTGCTCGCTTCATCAATAGATTTATCTTCTCTCACACGAAGAAAGCGCGGGAACCGAAGACTCAGCCCCCTCTCCTCGGTAACAAGTCCGATCGCAGCAGTGTAGGTAGGACTAAGCGTAATATCTGCGAATGCAGTCTCCCAAACTTCTTGCGGCGCAAACCATACATCTGGCTCCCCTGCATTATAGTCGATGTAACTCGGTTTACTAGCGAGAACATTATCGCTGTCTTGGCAGTATGTGTCCTTGTTGGATTGGTAAAATTTATCGGTGAAGCCTGACATGCACTTGGTGACGGCTTCGAGAACCCCCGTTTCAGGGTTGCGTACTGCAAGGAGGATGGGAGACCACCATTTGGCTTTGCGCCCGTTGCCGTGCCATGCTGCGATTGGGATTAGGTCAAGCGTGTCTGAGGATGTGCTGTAGTCTTTCTTCACTTTCAGCCAGGACTCCAGCCGTTTGTCGGGTTCGTAGGTTGAAAGGAGCGCTTTACGCCGTGTGCTTTTGTCTTTCAATTTTGCTGGTGGTAGTAACTGCTCGTTTGCTAATTCCTCACTGATTTCCAAGGTCTTCTCATTAAGATCGTCCCCTGGAATTGTGTTCCGGACTTCGTTGTCCAAGACCTTGACCATAATGCCCTCGCACTTGACATCTGTGGCCGCCTTGAAAAATTCAAGTACTGCCTCTGAATCAGCCGACGTGGCATTCAAGTTCTTAACCCATGTGAATCTATTAGGTATCTCTGTGAATAAGCTCCGAAGCATATCTCGCCGCTCCCGAAACGATCGATCAAGTAGTGGCTGTCCATTCAGATACATCAAATCGAATGCAAATAGGCAGACATTAACTTTTATGCTTCCAATATCGACATTCTTCTTTGCTCGATTGGTAAGTATCTGGAATGGCTGGAGCTCGCCAGTATCTTGGTCTACGGCAACAACCTCTCCTTCAAGGATAAAACTCGACACAGACTCTCCCCTGATTTGTGGAACAAGCGAGACCAAGTCCGGATATTTGTCTGTCATGAGTTCAAGGTGACGAGAGAATATGCTCACGTTACCTTTTGAGTCGCAATGGACCTGAGCTCGCTGTCCGTCGTACTTGTATTCACACGCAAAATCGCGGCCCTGCAGTTTGGTGAGCATGTCTGAAAGATCCCGCGTAATGCTGCCTAGCATAGGTCGTAAAGGTATATGTAGTGTAAGCCCACATCGCACAAGTAGCTCTTCCGTAACGCCGATCTCGAGTAGGCAGGGGACCAAATCATCATAATTCGGATGTCTCGCATAAGATGCTTTAACTATTTCTTCAGCCCTCAGATACAACTCAGCAAGTTCCTCTTTCCTAAGCTTTGCCAAATACTCCATTCCCTTGGTAGCGAATTCGGCTTTGGGGGGCTTCGAGAATAAAAATGCACGCGCAAGGGCAATGAGCATGGTAGTTTTGACTGCCCCGATACGCAAGTGCTGGACCAGAGTCCTTACAATATAACGACTCTCTTCGGCACTTCGAGTATCCTGAAGCAGCCTTTCGACGATACGCTGCTTGGTCTCCTGACTGCCAGATCCTTTGCTTCTTGCAATCTTGGTCAATGATTGGTAGACGCCTTTGATCGTCAGTGGTTTCGGTTTTTTGAGCGTGAAGCTCTGTCGTTTCTTAGCTTCAAAAGCCACATCCCCTGCATCTCCATGTTTATTGTAAAGTGTTCTAAGACCTTGGGCATTCAGCCCATATATGTTCTTGAAAGCCTTCGATATCACGGAGCCTCCCAGTCCTAACTCCGCTGGTTCATATGGAGGAGCAAACGAATTCGTCGCTAACCACACGGCAGGCAGGAGACTCTCAGGAGCACCTTCAATTAGTATGCGTAAAAGGTTGACGAGCGTATCCACGATTTTGATACGTTTTGTTGTACTATTCACCATAATAAAACCCTGTGTTAAGAACGCATACGATGCATCTCCGCCATCGTGTGCCCAGTGCTTCTGAAGTTCAGGTACATATTTGGCAGGGTCAAATGTCAGTGGGCTCTCATCGAGGGGGATGGCCGAGACTATAGTGTCCTCCGAACCCAAAGAGGATTGGAGAGACAATACATCTCTAGAAGCAGAGTTTTGGGCATGCGTTGCAATATTTGATGATTTAAGAAACGAAGGCTCTGCATCGTCCAGCACCTTGCGTGGCGAAGAGTGATCTGTACTTGGAATCGATCCGAAGATTGCTGGGGCATCGGCCTGATTCCATTCGTCTTGCAATTTACGAGCAAGCTCCTCATCAGTGAGAAGTTCCTCCTTGCTGGCCTCTGTTCTTGCTGTGCTTGATTCCGGGCCTTTTGATGGCAATTGTGCATGCTGTGTCGAAAAGAACGATTCAATGCTTCGCATAGAAGCGGCTCCATTGACTTTTCGCTTTTTCGCTGGGCTAGGCATGGTCGCCTGCTATCTCAATCCTGCGTTTCATAAATTCTGAGAAAAGATCAGTGGCGAGACTGTGAGTTGCAAGAGAGATAGATCATAGTAGATACATATGTTCGGAGTCTATGGTTGTTGGCCTTGGATAATTGTAAGTGCTCCCGCCGACTCCACAAGCGACTCCACAGCCGCCGTCCATCGACAACATCCCGAACGCCGAACGGACACATTTAGTATTCCCCGCCCAACCCAGCTACCATGGCTGCATCACTCGCCTCCCTGTCCTCGCAAGAGTATGCGCGGGTTGAGGACTATCTGAACGACAAACTACAGTCTCAAGAAGATCTGGATAGCTTGGATTTGTTACTCCAGAACCTACGATCCCAGCATGAGTTGCAGCGCAAGCAGGTATGCAGCAGAAGGTTGAAACGCATGCGCATTGCACCGAAAAATTAACTTTGTTCAGTTGCTCGAAGCTCAGGAAGCACTTGAAGAGGCTACGAAGGCCTCTAATGATCATCGAAATGCCGTGCGTGCCCAAGCCCACGCTTTTAATCAAGAGCAAGTCGACATCGACCGACGCCTGAAAATAATCACCCAATCCGAAACAAGCGATGAAGCAGTGCGTCAGTTTGAATCAAGTATGGAAAAGCTTCACAGGCTAGATGTTGCAAAGGGGTATCTGTCCTTGCTACAAGAAGTTGAGGCTTTGAGGTAAAGCCAACTCGTATGCGTTTCTCGTGCAATTCATAAATTGACGATAGTGCAGTAAGGATGCGTTGGAAAATGTGGACAGTGCTCCAAATTCGGCAATTCCTCCATACAAGTCTCTACGAAATATCTCATCGTCGATGAAAGCGGCTCAGACCGCCGCCGATGGTGCGGCTCCTCACCTCATCGCCTTCACCGAAGACCTCGCCGCTTCCGTGAAAAAGCAATTACAAGACCGTTTCAGTAGCCGCTTGCAACAGGCACTGGATAAGTTGAAATGGCCGAGTAGGGATCTAGTGCTGAACGATGACTTTATTCAAGAATGGCAGAAGAGTGTGGACTTGTTGCTTGACTTGCAAGAACCGTATGTGTTGTTTGACGATGGAGCTTACTCACTTGGCGCCGCACTAACTCGCACATGTGATCCTACAGTGACTTAACAGTTTACTCGGAGTCAATCTTGTCCTCTCGCGCAGAAGAATCTCAAGTGTTACTGCCATTGCAGGTTATGGTGCACCCATTAGAGCTCCGCTTCAAGTATCACTTCAGCGGGGCTAAGCCAACTAATAGGCTCGACAAGGTAAGCTTTTTCTTTGCATATTCTAGGGTGATTGAGACTAATTATGAAACACAGCCCGAATACTTCCTCTCACACGTCTCCGATTTGATTACTTCTTATATTGGATTTGTTACAGCATATCTGCAACCAGCCGTGGATAGACGAGCTGAGCTTGTTGAGAATGGATTGAAATGGCATTTCTTGAGTGCTACGAACGCTTTCATCACATCCTTGCTGCCTATGGTCAGGCAAAAGATTGAAACCTTCCTCCCACAAGTGGAGGCAAGTCCACAACTACTCAGTCATTTTATCCATGAACTCATGAAATTCGACGATCATCTTCGGCAGACGTGGAATTATCTGCCCAACCCCTATTCTACAGAAAACTGGAAGGGCCTCGCTTCAGAAGTCCTCACTCAACAAAATTGGTTTGACAGGTGGCTTCATGTCGAAAAGGAATTTGCTTTGACACGATACAAAGACATCATCGATACGCCTGAAAGCGGACACATTGATTATGACGGAGTTGAGCCAAATGCTACAAAACCAACGAATGCTGCCATTCGAGTTAATGACCTCCTCGAGACAATAACAGACCTGTACAGGCCACTATCTTCGTTCAGCCAAAAGCTACGATTCCTCATCGACATACAGATTACTATATTTGACCAATTCCATGAGCGTTTGCATTCTGGACTTGAGGCTTATCTTGCTATGACCTCAACCATTGGCCGTACTGTTCAAGGTGGTGACCAAGGGAGCCTCGAAGGGGTTGCTGGTCTCGATCGACTTTGTCGAATTTTCGGGAGCGCAGAATACCTGGAAAAGAAGATGCAAGACTGGAGTGACGATGTTTTCTTTCTTGACCTCTGGTATGAACTTCAAGATCGTGTCCGACGGAGCAGAGGCAATGGACAGAATGTTGTAGGTCCCATGTCCGTCGCTGAAGTGGCTCAGAGGACCTCTCAAGCGGTGACAGAGACTCACATGAGTGGTCAACACGGGAACTCAGAAGGCGCTTTGTTTGACGAAACAGCATCCGCATATCGTCGTCTTAGACTGCGGTCGGAGAGTATCATTATTTCCACGTTCTCTGGCGAAGTGCAGTCATCACTGAGGCCGTATTCTCGCGTGTCAATGTGGTCATCACTCTCTAATCCCTCAGCAAGTTATCCCCACCCACTGACCTCCGAATTGACTCCCACGGTTCGCATTATATCCTCGAATCTATCATTTCTTGCCCGAGCGCTAGGCACTGCACCTCTAAGGAGAATAAACAAACAAGTCCTCCTATCCGCACAAAGCTTTATTGTGGACCACGTCGTTTTGCGGCATTCATTCTCAGCTGCCGGTGCATCCCAGCTTACGAGCGATATTGATCACTTGTGCAGCGTCATTGAAAACGCACTGGCGCAAAATTTCACCTCGTCGACGGTTTACCAGGGAGAAGCAATGCGAATCATGAGAAGATTAGGCGATAGTCTGATCTTGCTAAACCTGAGGATAAAGCCACAAAATACCACAGCTACTTCTGATGGCTCAATAGATGAAACTGCTGAGCTGCATGAAACAGGAGCAGGAGCAGATTTGGGTCTGTGGGAAGTCGAGAGAAGGCTTTTTGCAAACAACGAAAGCGCGCGTGACGTACTGAGTGAGCTGGAGATTGAAGCTCTTACGATAACAGAAGCGAGAGCAGTGTTGGAGAAAAGAGTCAAAGTTCGCAGTTAAGTCTATGTGATATGAGGCCGGTATAATTGTTGTTTGTATACATTCCTAGGCATATGACATGGCAGGTGAATTTGTTTTTAATATATTTTGACAATTTATGTCAATCTTACCGGGTCATATCGTGAGTCTAAGCGCTCTATCTAGGTATTTCAAGCGCTCTCGGTGTCTATTCGATCTACCTAAGGAGTCTATCTGTTTTGTGTGGCGCTTCACGACAATGTATGTACATATCTACGACTTCATGCGCTTGAAAGAAGAATCAAGTTATTTCCCATCTAAAGAAACCTTTTTCAGCTTTTCGATCACCGCCGGACCGACATCCTCAATTGCATGAATGAGAGATTCTACCGTCCGTTTCTCTGTCGAGATATTGACAACGCAGCGGAAAAATTTGCCCCTTGCTCTGGACTCGGGATCACCACCGCTTGGAGGTGCATAGTCAACCATAAATCCTTTGCTCACAATTGCTCGCGTCACTTCTTCCGTTACCCTGCTGTTCTTCGTGGCGCGGATATCTATATCCTCTGGAATAGAATCGTCGTGGTCGTATACTAGACGCTTTCCTGGCGCGTAGTAAAAGCAGACTTGAAGACAAGGCGGTGCATTCTCACTAAGGAGAATAAAATCTGGATGCTTATCAAGAAGGGTGGCCAGGTGTGTTGCGACATCAACCGCTTCGTTTATTCTGCGTTCGTAACCATCCGATCCATAATATGTCCAACTCAAGAACAGCTTCAGGGAGTCAGCACGACGGCCACACTGGAGCGTCAGATCTGCGAGATCCCAGACTTCTGGCGAGTCAACTGGCTGCAAGTCACCATTTAGCTGCTCGAAATCGGGATTGTTGCTATTATGAAAAAGATATCCTGCTGGCAGGGTGTTGGCACGGTGGAATTGGCGAAGATCAGCTCCTAAGAGGAATGAGCAGGTCACAGGAACACCAAGCATTTTGTGCGGGTTAATGGCAATGCTGTTTGCTTTCTCTGAACCAGATAGCTTGAACTTCTGGCGTGCAGAGAATATGAATGAGCCACCCCATGAACCATCAATATGGAACCAGAGATTGTGTTTCCTGCAAACTTCTGCTACTTCGTTGAATGGGTCGAATGATCCAAAAACAGTAGTTCCAGCAGTTGCATTGACATAAAATGGAGTCCTTCCTTCATTTTTGGCCTTTTCTACAAGCTTCTCTAGTTCAGAAACAATCATCCGGCCTTGTCTGTCGCTAGGTACTGGCCAGACGGAGTTACTTCCCAATCCGAGCATTTGGGCAGCCTTCTCGATGCTGTAATGACCGTGGTCGCTGGTAAAAATGACGAATCGATAGTTTCCATTACCTTCGATTTTTGTTTTTGGGTAGAGCACATTCCTGGCTATCACAATTGATGTGGTATTTGACGCCGATCCACCCTGCACAGATATACCTCCTGAGTGAGGCCCATCGAGACCGAACAGCAGCGCAAGTTTCTTGGCGGTATACTTCTCAATCAACGTCAATGCAGGCGAGACTTGGTATACGTGGACATTCGTATTCAGTGCTGCGAGAATAAGCTCTGCTGCTACCCCAGGGGCATTTGTCGAGGCATACAATTTATCCAAGAATCCCTGATGCCACGTGTTGACGGAGTAGCGTAATATTTGCTGAAGGCTCCGGATCAGGCCTTCCTGACCCTGTCCAGCCGATGGTAAATCGAGTCGTAAGAGTTTCTGGAGCTCCTCGGGACTCTGGTAGTTGATTAGAGACGTAGTTGGCTTGCTGAGATCAGCATCGACATCGATGTTGGATTGTGTACCATTCCTAGGGCTAGAATTTTTATCCAGGACCCCTGGAATGGCATCTGCTGAGCTTATGAATGGGATGAGCAGGCCTTGGACAGCATCGAGCAGCTAAGGAGAGTATTAATATCAGCTTTTCATAGGTAATTATGTGAGATCGAAGTACTTACAATGCGAACTTCCTCTGCACGATCTGAAGACTGCGCCATGCTTCCCAGCAGGGAAAATCCCAACGATGTCACAGAATGTATGTCAACAATGAAGTGAACTTTCTCAAAGGGAAAAGAATTGATAGAAAAATAAAAAATAAGAAATCCCCGCGGTTGCGCCATTTTGACGCCCAGCAGCCACCAGCCAATCATATCCTTTGTAGATGATGACATCACCAAATTCATGCCCTAAGTCCATCCCTAAATAGGCAATCAGTCATCCAACAAGCAACGTACAGCTTTTGCTTGAGTACAATACGAACCAGTAAAGAGATATTCATGACTTGATGTGCCTAGGCAAGTGGTATATTCATTTTTTATTTTTTATTTTTTATTTCTTATTTCTTATTTCTTATTTCTTATTTCTTATTTCTTATTTCTTATTTCTTATTTCTTATTTCTTATTTCTTATTTC
>JAMAFX010000020.1:100189-193460 GCA_023625875.1 Trichocomaceae sp. PYS4502
CTGTGCACTGCTTCAATCTGCATATGCAGGGCTGATGTGTCGCTGGATATCCAATGATCTGATTTGGTATCAAGGCTATAACTGCCCCGTTGTATCACATCAAAGGCTGTTGTACAGAGCACATGCATACATGCATGGATTAATGAAGCTTGTTTATGCATGTAAAGACAAAGGCAAAGGCAAAGGCAGGGTGGCTAGAAATAAACAAAGCCTATTCCAAGGTTCTGCATATATGATCTCCACCAAACAGATCTTTTGTCCCTTCTCTTGCTACCACTATGTACCTTCAACCTGGTCTATTCATAATGTATATGGTATATTCCCAAGGTTAGGTATGAGTGCCAGTTCATGGGTTAGATATGGCATCGATATCAAGTAGACTGTAATTACTACCCAGTCAACATGTAGCATATTCAAGGGGCATGCCCAAAAGATCTAGGCTGTAGAGACTTAAGGCTTGCTATCTGCAGTGAATCCTCACCAGAGAAGTTGGGAGCCTGGGAGCCTGAGGAAGCAATGTCACTGTTGATGCAGTGCCTTCTTCTTTGGGGCAGACACACAAATAAAAACCCCTCCTCTCTTCCTCTCTCGCCATCTCTTTTCTTTAACGCACACATTCTTGCACTGCACTGCACATCTTCGTCTCCCAATCTCTATCTGTACTTGCATCTGCTATCCTCAATTATCAGCCTGCTTAAGAGCCCTCTGTCTTTGATCAGCTTTAGACATTGGATTCTTAGCCTTGCCAAAATGCGTACTGCAGCTGCAACCCTGGCCTTCTGGGCTCTTCTCCTTCTCAGCTTCTGCATCGGTAAGTAACATGCTAGTATAATCTGACTGACCATCGTCAATCAGTCATCGTGATTCTTCAGCCGTATTCTGATATGAGGTCTACTTGATAGCTAAGCGTGGTCTTCACAAAGATCATCGTGAGTGCCTTAGGTCCCAGACTCTGCTGTCTTCAGTCACTGAACCATTTTTTAGATGTGATTGAGATTACTAGAGCAGCTCCAGCCCAGACTCCATACAAGCCCTTTGGTCGTGATGGTGAGATAGAAGGCAATCCTAAGACAAAATCCCTGTGGATACATACTAACACCTGACTCTTGATTAGTGACTGTCCAAGCTGTAGACCGCATAACCATTTACTCTACTACCTACATCACTTTGCCTCCAACTGGAACTTACAAGTCTTCTGCAAAGCGTGAGTAGTTGAGCCATCTGTCTACTACTTGATCACTAACAAAGCATACCAGCATCCCTTCCATCTTCGATCGCTCCAGTGCCTGCAGGTTTCACTTCGAAAGCTAGCACTCCTTACCATTCAAGCTCTCGCGTGATTGCAACTGGACCAAGCTCAAGCGCCATCGTCTCTGGTACCGGTCTGCCTGGTAATTCGACAGCTTCTCCTACCGTAGTGCCGCCATTGGCGAATGCTGCTACCAGGAAGGGTCACGTCAGCGCTGGACATGTGGCAATCGCTATCGCTATCGCTATTCTCTTGGCTCAAATTTATTTTATGTTCTAAGAGACGGATCTTGAGTCCAAGTTCTCTGCCAGGACTTGTCGAGCATGATACAAGAAGGGGGGATTGTTATTGGAATGTTACAACGGGGGAGATCTGATTTTTTTTTTCAAAGGAGCAGGAAGCAGGGAAAAGTTTTTAATTTTCTGGATGTACAATATGTTGACTCAAAGTAGCTTGGCTACTACCGCACCTGAGATGGATGGAACAATAAAAAGATAGTCACAAATATCCTCGTAACTGGTGTGTAGATTGGGAGGGGGTATCAATGCGTAGACGCGGACCGAGTAACAAACACAATGCTGCACAATTAAATCAAATAATAAATGCTCAAACAGACCGATTAGTCCAAAAAGAAGGTTCCTTCCTCTCGCGCGCTACGTATTTTCAGGTGCGGCGGCGTTTGCTACTTGTCTGTTTAGAGCGCAGATTCGACATCCATCTCCAATTCGATCTCGTATTAGGCGAGCAGTAATGACTTTTGGTCCTACGGTGCGAGATGATGTGTAAAACTCGGAGTTCTGTTCTTCGTCATCTTCTTCGGTTTCATTCCCCTCTGGCGGTGGAGGCTCTTCAATGGCCTCATCTGAATGCGTGAACTCGTTCCCATGAGAATGAGCTGGTTCCTGGACGTGAGACAAGTGGAATACGTGGCCACAGGCAAATCCAACTAGCATTTCTTTTTCTGTACACGTGCACACACACATATACTGTTAGCTAATAATGTTTCTGATTTTTGAGTCTAGGGTGGTCGTCGGTGTCAACATACCGTTCTCGTGGAAGAATTCGAAACAACCACCGCATTGACCAGGGGCAACACGCCGGGGTTTGGTAACCGCCAAACCATTTGCACGTTGTTTCTGTGGTAGAAACTCATCCTCATTATCTGTATGACCGCCATTCACAGCGCTAATGCCGTCTTTCTCTGATATCTCACCCTCCTCGCCATCATTACGTGGTTTGGAGACATCAAATTTGATGCCACGCCGCTGGCCGCGCCGTAGTGCATCCATTCCCACGGCGACTTCGCCTTGTAGAACTTTGGCTGCCCCCTGGCTTATGCTTGCCTGGATGTCGTGGTCGCGAAGTAATCGAGTTAGTCCATCCCGAAGTCCTTCTATCTCTAGTCCACTAGGGATGCGTCTGACAAGCTTTATTGGATCGATGGACGTCCCGGCCTCGGTGAGCAACGCATGAATGAAGTCAGGCTTGTCCATAGAATAATTAAGCAAATCTTCCCACAAGTCAGAATCTTCTTGCGATTTCGCAAAGCTGATTGCCTGCGAGACGTCGTTTAGGTCGGAAAGTATAAGGTTAAGAGCCCGTTTTGTCTGTCCCGTCTTGGACAAGAGATAGATGAGCTCTGTAGTGTAGTGTTTCTCTTCACAGATTCCGCAGGCAGCGTCAAAGGAATAGGCAGTGCTCGCCTGCAAAAACTCCATCAGCAGTTGTCTATCATACTCGGCAAAAAGGTCTAATGTGATGTCTGCAAATGGCTCTACCAGGCCCCTCCCTTCGTCAGCTGCGAGCTTTGCTGCGGCATCTCGGGCGTGGCGACCCCTTCCACGAAGCTGGGGCTTTTCTTCCGCCTTCGACGGATGGGATTCACCTCGCCACAGAGCACGAAGGTAGAAAAACAGGTACAGACGACCAGGTGCGGTGTCCAGTTGTGATACGACTGTCTCAGGGCGGACAATGCCGTTGTACGCTTCCCTAACCAGGATACTGATAGACTCAGCGGTCATTTGCTCCAATTCTGAGACGGAGGATTTTGCTAATTGCTGTTTCGAGACTCGAAGGTGTATGAATTCCAGAACGTCATCGGAAATTGCGTCTGCTATGCGATATTCGCGAATTAAACGGAGTGCTTCGTCAGCGTCTTGTAGTCGTATATAGCAATGCAAAGCATCCCGATGATGTCCATCAGCCAATAGCAACTTTGCAAGCCTTCCCATCAATATATACCAGTCGTTCGAGTCTGGCTGGACATCTCCTGACTTCAATTGGCCTTTAATGACTGAAATAGTCTTGCCAATATCAAACAGCTCTGGTGGCCATTGACAAAGCAGCTGCTCAAACATCTGGCGGTTTCTGGAGACGTAATGATCAAGGAAAGCATCGTATACGGCTGAGGGAAGCGAGGGCCGAATACCAACTGGAATATACTGGGCGATTTCATCGTATCTTCCAGCTTCAACAAACCTCCATATCCAGTGTTCCCATCTGTCAGTGGCGTCAAGAACTTTGACGCAGACCTCGCCGGCCCTTTGCCATTCGTCTTTTTGGATCTGTTGTTGAATCCATAGTTCGCCAAGACGGCGCTTCTCATTTCTAGCATTTGTATTTAATGGCTGTCCGGCTGTCGTGACTGAGGAACCGTCATCAGCAAAGAATTCCACTAAACTCGTCTGAGATTTCACGAAAGCTTCTTGTTGAGCCTCGGAAGTTGGATTCAAAATACTCGGGTTCTGATCGACAAGAACCCATGCTTCTTCGTACTTCTCGTATGATTCTAGCCACGCGAGATGATCTGTCAGATCTCTTTGCATGGCCGCTATACAGTCATAAGGACTATGGACAAAGACCTTGATGCCTTTGGCAGCGGATATAGTTTGGATCTCCTTTGGGATCGCGGAACCTCCTGAAATGGGGTTAGAGATAAAGGAACTAGCAACTCTTTCAGAACCCTTATCTCCATTGCTACCTGAACTTCGTACACTGGCGTTTGATGTGAAAAGCCTTGCAGGATACAACGTTGCGTCTAGGAGACCTGTGCCTAAGGCACCAAAGCCTCCTCGCTGTACCGCGGCTGGTGTTATTCGTGGAGGAGTCAAGACACTCATATGATAGTCAGAAGATGAAAGATTCTGATATCGACTGACTGAGAGGGTGTCAGCGCTAACCTCCTCATGCGTTTCGAGATCAATAAGACGAAGTTCCGGTTCAACTGCTTTCTGCCGACGACTACTCTGTGGCTGCCCTTCGGAATCGTTCTTTTCATTTTCCAAGTATGCTAGAACAAGGAGAAGTTTCGGGCTGTACATGGCAACCCCAGAGATGGTAGAATCGGTTCGTAGACTTGTTGACTGTCAGCTTCTGAACTCGGGGTAGTTGGAGGGTGATTTGTCTGTTTACGTACATAGTCACTACTTCAGCATCCCCAAGTTTTCGGTTTCCTGCTCGAGTTCCAGAGGGTGGTATACGGTCCGGAAATACATTGATGACCCAAATTGTGCCACCCCAGCCGACTATAAGTTTCTCAATTCCCATTGAATCGCCAGCGGTGACAGCGAAGGCCTGTTGGCCAGACACTAACCCAGCTTCATTGTTCTCAGAAGCTTCGAGTGATTTCATATCAACCCATTCTGCATGTGCTTTCCAGACGCTGGCCATTTCGTCCCATTGTGGACGATTCGGTCGGTCTATGTGCCTTATTCTTGTCCAAGCATACTCTGTATCTGCTGCCTCCAAATGTAGGTTCGACCGCATGATCTTGATGCCTTCTTCATTAACCCAGACAACATATTTCCCGGACAGCGACCATTTTATGGTGTTAATCGCCCCTTCACCACTGTGCAAAACGGTATCTCTTCCCGAGTGAGCACCCAAACCAAGGGATCCCAACCACCCAGTTGCTGCTGCGGCTGCAGTGCCTAATGTTGTGGAGTTTTCTGTTGTGCCTGCTCGCCCTCCGACGGTAAGAATAAGCTGTCCCGCGCGGCCTCCCGATAGATATGATTTATCAGTCTTATATTCTGGTGACAAAGCCACGGCTTGCACGGGTCTACCAAAGTTTCGGAGAAGGACTTCCTTGGGATCAAGAAGGGAGTAGACGCACACATTTCCATCGATAGACGAGGTTGCTATATATATAGAATTGGAAGGAGTTGGCGGTAGTCCAGGCGGATTAAGGTCCCTGGGCCTGCCTTTTGATCGTATAGATGCATTCGGAGACTGGATAGGAATGTCCTCTTCTTCAGATAATTTGCTAGCCGCGTTGTACCGGGAGCTCAAACCCGACGGAGAAAAGGGAGATATTGAAACAGACGTCACGCTCGCGGAATGAGCAGTATAGACACGGAGAGTTTTGAGCATCGGTAACGATAACACATGCTAACAAATGAGGTCAATATCCAAAGCTCTCCACAATGCAATTGTTGGTCATTCAACTCACTATATTGCCATTGTGAGTACCAATAATCTAAATAGTAATATTCAGTTAGTAGGTGCTTCTTGATCTCCGAATTGGTCCAGTATATACCATACCATTTTATCTCCTCCGACTAGGAACGAGCTTGTTGCGTCTCCGCCGCGATATAGCGAAGGCAAGCACTTGGTCATGTACACGTATTTCAGCCGAGGCTCTTCTTCGTCCTCGTCCTCGTCTTCGTCTTCATCCTCCTCTTCCCCTCCGGTAGCATCGGAGAGCTCGTCCTCAGTCGGCGCATCGTGTCCGTCCTCGGCATGTTGGCCGTTCTGGTCGGTCTCGTCGTGTGAAGTATCGGCCGCGCTAGGATCGGCGGTCGACTCTGTCAGTTGCGACGGGTTATTCATGCCATCAGCATCATCGCTGACGCCAGAAGCACCAGACGAGTCCATTCTTGGCGCCAGGTCAGCGCGTAGGAAGCTGAAGCTCGCGGTCGAATGCGGAGCTACGTTGGGGCATTATTGGGGGTGACTAAGCAGCAAGCACCGCAGCTCCGGATCCCTGCCTTACAACAACGCCGAAGAAAAGATGTGCTTAAACAAGACAGCTCTATAAGTCTCTTACCGGGTAGCTGTATCCTTTCCAATGAATTGTCTTAAGCAAGCCTCGGGGAAAGTTCGTCTTCCACATCGTCTCGACCGCTTTAATGTCTGTCTGGCATGTCGCCAACACACGGCGCCGGTCTTGTATCGGCCATTCCATCGGGTCCGGTCTCCGGTTGAACTACATCTCAGAAAAGATTTCTCGTCTTTAAGCTCTCGACTTCAACAAAGGCAGGACACCGTCGAAGAACCGGCTGAGAAGGATGGTGTTACAACGTCAGGAAGTCAAGCCCAACGGCGAAAATTTACTCGATCCCCTGCGGCAAGTTCATCTCTTCGTCGTGTTGCGGTAGAGGCACAGCGGACAAGGAATGGTATTCTTTCGAAGACGTGGCCACTGGAGAAAGGATTGGGCGAATACAAGGTTTCTAATCACTGATCTCCTGGGATTGTGACTTTGCGTGCTTACTCAGGAACAGACAGTCACGGCATACGCAGTCGCGGAACAATTCAATATGACAAAAGTCAAAGATATCTTACAAGAAAGGGGCTTTGAACCGGATCCTTTCGATACACAACTGTATCCTCAGGTTGTCCACATACAAGTTCCAATTGACTCGGTTCGGCGCATGACAAACCCGGATGCTACCAACCTGGGATCTGATGAGGCTGGCGATGTGTTTATTTTCCCCTCGGGAACTGTGGTTGCATGGTCCCTCCCAGAGAGTTTTACTTCCTATTTTGCTTCAAGAACACTTCTACCAGCAGCCGAGGGTCCGCATACAGATGACGTGGAAACCGAGAATTTCGACTTCGTCGAGGATCCACAACGGGATAGTAGCTGCATCGAGGGCGATACGATCATACTTGGCACTAAATCTGATCAAGATTATCCACAGTCGAATATACCCAATCGTCAGACTGTGGACACTGTGTTGACAAAGATTGCGTATTCATCCGGGCTAGCACGCAGCACGAAACTTGCTATACTGGAGAGTCTTCTGTCCGATTATTTCGAGTCGACTCGTAATATACCAACTCTGCTGTCACAGGGCTCACGTCTTCCATTTACAAGGGACTTCATTCTCCGCAAGACAGGACAGCTCCTCAGCGTACGGGCGCAGCTGAACCTTTACTCAGAATTGACTGATTCCCTGCCCGATATCTTCTGGGACAGCCGGCACGAGCTCGGTCTTGAAGGCTATTATGAGGAAGTCGGCAGAGCTCTGGATGTCGGGATCCGCATAAAAGTATTGAACGAAAGAATGGATTACGCACAAGACATTGCCAACGTCCTTCGGGAGAGACTCAGTGAAACCCATGGATTGCGCCTTGAGTGGATTATTATCCTCCTCATTGCAGTCGAGGTTGGGTTTGAGGTTCTCAGGCTCTGGAAAGAGCGCGACGAAGAGAGGGAGAAGAAAGAAGTAACAACCAAGACGCAATGATTGATGTATATTATAACTACTCATTGTACTATATAAACCGCATTCGAAGATACCCCGCTTAGCAGAGCCGAAACGTTATGTGAGATGATTACTGTGTGTAGAAATTTAAGAATCTTCTCTAAGGCTTTGTTTGACCATTTCATCCATGAACGCAGCATGCTTTACCCAAGTAAGCTTCGTATCTGAGGATCTTCCGCGCTGCCTCAGGCTCCACATGACATCGCCCGTCATGCGCCTCACTCTAAGTTAAGACAACATCAACAACAACAACAACAATACATAGGTACAGACTTATAGCGGCCAGGTTTCGTCTTATATTCTATCATTATCAAATTTACAACCTTAGCTCTAGCCTCTTCCCGTTACTCAAATCGACTGGGAACGCGAAGATGGAGCTCATACCTTCTTCCCTGTACCTCCCCAGCCCCCAGCAGATCCTGAAAACAATAGCAGGCTCGCTTCCTTTCTGGAGCCTAGAGAACCAAGAGATAATTTCCGAAGGGTTTCCTGCATGTCCAACCCCAGAACTAAGCTGTCAGACCAAGTTCGATAGCCAGGATACATGCTGCTTCAACTACCCAGGAGGCCACTTCCTCCAGACCCAGTTCTGGGATGCCGATCCAGCTGTTGGTCCAGACGACTCATGGACAATACATGGATTATGGTATGTTGAACTCTCCCAATATTCTTCTTTTCTGCCACTGCTAGTATATGCTCAACCTTGTTCACAGGCCTGATCACTGCGACGGGAGTTTCGATCAGTACTGTGACTCTCGTCGCCGGTATAGCAATATTTCGCTAATCTTAGTGGATTCGGGCCGCGGTGATCTACTCGATTATATGAGAGGTTACTGGAAAGACTTCCGTGGCGATGATGCCACCTTATGGGAGCACGAGTGGAATAAGCATGGGACGTGTATCAGCACGTTGGAAACGAAATGCTATGCCGATTATATTCCGCAGGAAGAAGTAGTCGATTACTTTGACAAAGCCGTAGATCTATTCAAAGGCTTACCTTCTTACCAGGTTTGTGATTCATCTATTATCAGTTGAATGTAGCATATCGCAAATAATGGGAGCTAATTCAATGGAACTGCGTTTTCCAGACTCTATCAGATGCTGGTATTGTCCCGTCTCATGACGAAAGGTACGCACTTGCAGATATTCAAAATGCTCTTAACAAGGCACACGGCGCGCAAGTCACTGTCCGATGCCATGGAGGAGCCTTGAACGAAATCTGGTATCATTATCACGTTGCTGGGCGTTTGCAGACTGGAACCTTCAAACCAGCTGATGCAGGTACGTTGAGAGCCTCAGTTCCCCTATTCATTTCTAAAAGCATACTCGAATACTAACGTTTTAATCAGTGGGCGGTGGAACAAATTGTCCACACTCTGGTATTCGTTATATCCCAAAACGCTCAGTTCCCAGCAAACCTCATCCAACGACAACTACTCAGCTGCCTGGCGGTCCCAAGCCAACAGCTTCCCCTGAACAGCCAAACAAAGGAAATTTACGTGTATATACTAGTGGTAATCAGCAACAGCGTGGCTGCATCATTAGTCATGGCACTTGGTTCACCTCGGGCACATGCGCAACATTCAGCGCAGAGAAAGCTACCGGTATGTCCTCTCATGTCCCATTCTTAACTCTCAGAAACGACGTACTAAATAGTGAGCTCAGGTGGCATTAATATCAAATCCCGTCGAGGTCCCTGCGCTTTCCAGAACGACATTTTGACATGCGGCCCTCAAATCCGTAATCCAGCTTTATTTGAGGTAGGGAATCAAATGGATTTCTTTCTTTATTTCATTTTCCTGCGTGCTAAGGCTAATGGGCTCTTCAAGCAGATCTCCGAAGATAATTTCCTGTCTTACAATGGAAACACCACTTTCTTCGCCGACAAGCCTCCAAAGGGTCGAGTACAGAGTAAAGTATTTGCTCACGGAGGAGGTAATGAGGAGCATCCTATTGAGTTGGGTATCGTCTGGTTTGAGACGTGATTAGAAAGAAGGAATGCGTAGCAGTTAGATTTTGATTGATTCAGTTTTTCTTATAATAGATGGTAGCCCGTGAAATACCTCAAACTCAACGCTACACAACAAGCGATATATCACATATGACCTCGGCATAGGTCCAGTAATACACATTTCTTTTTTCAGGCAAATGGACGTGAATAAGTACCTAGATCACTACTGTGTATGGTGCCTAACGGTAATCTGATTGCTGTAGATAAACAGGCACCTACATACGATATAGATAGATACTAAGCATCCGAGCGAACTGAAAGAAGGAAAGCTCAATGGTGTGAGATCGCTAAGACAGTTCATTTATGGCTGACCAGATTATCGAGTCATAGCATTGTTTGTCAGGTGCCAAACCTAACTAGATAAGGCACAGCATGGCACGACATCTCTAAAACATGACAAAAAATTGGCCACAAAGATTTCAAGAAGTGAGAAGCGTATTTGAAGAAGAAAAGGACATGAAAAGGGCATAAATCATAGCCAAGGTAGGAACATTGAGTCTTTGGCCCACAGCATGGCTTAATAACAGTCCAAATCTCATCTGATCCACAAAAGATCTTGACAGCTGGGAAATACAAGTCGATCGTGGGTATAAGTCAGAAGAGAGTAAACATGAGTGTAAAAACAAATGAGAATCGTACCCGAAATTGAAAAGGAGGAAGAAAGGGAAAAAAGGATAAAAAGAAAAGAAAAGACAAAAAACAAAGATACAAAACATTGTTAGCTTTTGCTTGTCCATAAAAATAAAATCATCATGATGTTACATAAACCCAAAGGAGTGAATCGAAGTGTTGTACAGATTTCATTAAATATTACCTTTCCTTCCCAAGGAACAAGTCTATCAAGCGGTGAAGCAAAGAAACCCAGGAAGTACTTGAAGCGGTCGTTGAAGCAGGGTCACATCAGCATCGTAAGAAAGTCGTAATGCCTCGAGTAAAAGGCTTTTTAAAAGGGAATGCGCGGTCCATAAAGCAAATAGCCCTTTTAATAGTGAGATTAAAGGGCATTATTGGAAGAAAGAGTCGTTTGTATTGTCATCATGGAAGTCCAAGAAGTAGTTACTGTCGCTTATGCCGACAGATTTGCCTGAAAACAGCTCCATATCATTGTGAAGGCTTGAATCGTTGCCAAAGTCTGAGAAACTGGAATCATTGCGGATTAAAATGTCAATATCCGAGCCAGCAGATGAATGGGCGAGAGCAGGCACTGTCGAAGTTGCGTGTATTGAATTTTCTGTTTCTGGGTCGAAGCACCCGGCAGCTTCTGCGATGGGCGGTAGATCATTAAGCTCTTCGGGGATGTCATCAAGTGTCTGTGTAGATGAAGTACGGGACATGCGACCACCATCACTGAATGGGCTGTGAGAGCGTGAGCTCTGAGCTGGAGAAGAGTGGGTGCCACTGCTATGGCCGGGAGATGCGGGTGGCGTGAAAGAGAAGACCTCGGACGGCATACAATAACTGCTTGTCTCAAACATGGCCATGTCCTCTAGAGGACTGGATGCTTGAATGCTCATGGTTTTAAAGCCCTCCGAGAGCGGTGAGGGCGAGTCAAAGGAGCTGTCAGAGCTAGACGCAGACATTGCAGCTGACTTGGCCAATACTCTTTCGCGAGTTCGAGCAGCTTTATCCTGTCGTTCTTCCATGTCGGGGCGACTCTTTGGGGGACGACCACGCTTTATTGTTTTCCGCACGACGCCTTTGTAGCCACCAATGCACATACCTCTTTGTCGGTGACGAGTCAGAGCATCGTGTCGTGCAAATACGTTCCCACAGAGGCATTCATAGGGCTTGTCACCAGTATGTATTTTGGCATGTCGTTTCAGATCGTGTCCGCGAACAAAGCACTTGTCACAGTGGTCGCACTTATATTGTCGATCACCAAGATGGGTTTGGATGTGTGACTTGATATTCTCTTTTCTTCCGAAGCGTCTATCGCAACCGGGATGAATGCAGACCCATTTACCATCAATAGGATCGGGCCCCGAGATGTAAGATGCAATCTCGTCGAGAGTGATACCGGTCTCGGTGATGGAAGCTTGAACACGAGCATCCAGGTTCAGGTTATCAATAGAAGCAACCCTTGGAGATAGTTTGGTCTTGGTTGGTGACAGTTCTGCGGCGGGGCTGCTTGATGTATGCGGACCTGACTTCGTAGGCGTGGCTGGGCAAATTGGTACTTTTGGCGCCTTTGCTGGGCTTCCTGTGGGCGATGGCATGTATGCTATCTCTGGCGAAGCCTGAAACGACCTGGAGGCCGAGAGAATCGATACGTTGTGGTTTATGTTTCCCTCCGACTTGATAGACATTGTCTTGGGAAGCGGCTGAAATTCTGTACTTTCGAAATCACTCTCCTGGCTAGTAAGTAAATCATAAGGATCATAATCAATGGGGGCAGTGTTAGGTGGGGATGGAACATCAATCTTAGGCTCAGCATAAGTGCTCCCTGGAATACCCTGAAGCGATTTGGCTCTCTGCATATACACGGGCTGTGAAGACTGATAAGTGATATTCTTTGAAGGTGATATGTGTACGTTTTGTAAGAAAGAAGCAAAATCCGTGCCTCGACGAAAAGGCGTAGTCTCAGGGGTGAGGGGAATATAATCTGTGCCTTGATTAGCATAGCATCAAATTGTTTCCAGGCTTGGTCAACGTACTTGACTGGACTTGTTTCGGTGGAGTTGACGGTCTGTATGGTGGGTGAGAGATCTCCGATTGAACGGATGCACGTCTCATATCATACATTTGGCCTGACATTGGCTGGTTGACGGGGTATGGATTCCATGCCCCTTCGGTGACGAGTTGACGTTCGAGTCCATGGGCAAAGGCCATGTTCGTCTCAGTGCATAGCTGCTGTTGGGCTTGTCGATGTTGATGTTGATGTTGCTGCTGCTGGATGAGCTCGGCGGGCTTGGATCGTTGGCCACTGGAGTTTCCATTCTTGTTGATCGGGCCGCCAGGGTTCATGCAAGCATTGATGGGGGAGTTTTCATTGCTATATTGGTTAGTATAAACGTCTAAGCCTCTTGGATCAAGTCGTTGGGCTTCTGAATTGGAAATCATATAAAACTGAGAGTCGTTGAAATATGGCTGTTGGTGGAATTGGCTTGCGTGTTGTTGCTGAGTCTCACGTAGGACGTTGGTATATTCATTTTTGCTCATCATACTTGGTGTGTTCTTTGGCATGAGGATGGGCTGCCGGTTATTTGTCGACTGATCTAAACTCATTCCCCGTTTGTGCATTGAGTACCGATGCATTGCTGCTGCTGGAAGATTTGGCGCCTTGGCTGCTTCCAGAGCTACTGGGATGGAGTTTTGTCGTCGATGCTGCCGCTGATGCCTCTGCATGCCGCTATGTGAACTGACGAGCATAATTGATATATTGATATACGTTGGGGACGCCTTGGTGACTGCTAAGCTCGGAATCTGTCAGATAGTCGCTGATCAGCCAATGGTTCTTTCGTCTAGATGCACAAAGATACCGACCTCGGGGGGCTGGTAAGAGGCGGGGTGCCGCCCAAGCCGCTTCACGACCGACAGGCGCTCTGCTTGTTCAAATGTTGCAATTGGGCCCCTGATTTTTCTTCTCTGACTTGAGCCTTGAGGCTGTCGGACTCGAAACCGTCCTCACGCTTCCTATTGTATTATTTCCTTGGTTAGCTTCCAATCTTACAAAATCAAAGCACCAACAATCGCTAGAAACTTAGCCTCGCCCCGAGGAGTTGCTCTTTAGGGCTTTTCAAAGGTTTATGTTTCTAGTGACAGATAAACAGATAAACAGTGTGTTTATAGGGAGTTCCTGTTTTGCAATCAAAGAAAGGTGACTGAAACAGCTGCAATTATTGAGAGGTATATGATATAGTATCGAAGAAGAGCAAGGTGTGGATATGTATGTATAAAGTCCCTCGAGCGCCCTGCTACGTGCGTCAACAATTACCTGGTTGCCGCGGCGACGGCTGTCCCTCTTCTTCAGCCCTCGTCTGTCCCTAGCTCGCTCTCCACGCCCTGTCCAATGCCAGCCCTGCGATTAATTAATTAATTTTTTTTTCCCCTGACGACCAGACGATATGCCAGTGGGTCGTCGGATTTTCTTGCCTCCATCCTTGCGTCGTCTGACCAGTATTGGATATATATATAGCTTCGCCGCGTACGGAGCGGACAAAACAATAATTGACGGCCGAGAAAAGGGCGGCACGATCTACTGCCCAGGTGGTTCCCGTACTCCACTGTCTTCAATAATTTGCCTTAGTTTGTAGGCTGTACTCCGTACTAGGATCATCATGTAGGATTGGCCTGGTCCTAGGAACCTGCGAGGGATGTAGTCCGCGAGATGGCGGACTACCTAGGTTTGCCAATGTTGTTATATCTTGACTGCCAGCCGTGCCCTCGGATAGGCAGATGTAAACAATGTAATGCAATGTTGTAGCTTTCGATCTTTGTTCTAGATTATTTAATATCTTACTCGAGATTCTACCTAGGTAGGCATTCCTCCCCTATTTCGTTGTTGTTCCAAGGTTATATGTAACGGGCCGGTCCAAGAATAATGCCTTGATCTGGCCATCCAAAAATGCTACTCGACAGAACTGGTATCTTTTTTTAACCAAGTCTGTGCTCTGTATGGATCCTACAAGAACGAGCTGAGCGTAAAAAGATCATTGTTAGTTAGTCGCTTAGACTACGGAGTACCTTAGAAGTTATAGGCGGATGTAGACAAGCTTAAATCACGTGACTGGTATCTCGGCACCTCGGCGGTGACCATTCACGTGACCACACAATCATTTTTATCTCGACGGCTCCGCTTCCTACAAATTTTGAACTCCAACGATTTGCATTGAAGGTTGAGGAAGACAACTTGTCGAGGTACGTTCAGCCCTAGGTAACTTCATGGGATGATGCTATTATCATCAAGCCGTACACAATGATTCTACGTTGCGCATACATTATCGAATGCTTTACGAAAGCTAATCGTTTATAATACAGGCCTTGAAGATGCAGATCTTCGTCAAGACCCTTACGGGCAAAACCATCACCCTTGAGGTGGAGTCTTCGGACACCATCGACAATGTCAAGTCCAAGATCCAGGGTACGCTCTTCACATAGAATTTCCCCTATGGTTTTATCTAGCTTTATCTAACTTCTCAATAGACAAGGAGGGTATCCCCCCCGACCAGCAACGTCTGATCTTCGCCGGCAAGCAGCTCGAGGACGGCCGCACTCTTTCTGACTACAACATCCAGAAGGAGTCCACCCTTCACTTGGTGCTCCGTCTGCGTGGTGGTGGTAAGAAGCGCAAGAAGAAGGTCTACACCACCCCCAAGAAGATCAAGCACAAGCGCAAGAAGACCAAGCTGGCTGTGCTCAAGTACTACAAGGTCGACGGTGATGGAAAGATCGAGCGTCTCCGCCGTGAATGCCCTTCTGCCGAGGTAAGCTTAAGTTATGCCTTGTTAAGTTTGCGTACAAGGATTTGTCTAATTTTCTGTTACCTAGTGCGGTGCCGGTGTCTTCATGGCTGCTATGCACAACCGTCAGTACTGCGGCAAGTGCCATCTTACCTACGTTTTCGATGAGTCCAAATAAGCGTTTCGTTACGATTTCGATATCATGGAGTGACGGAAACTCGAGATAATTTGTCATATGTCATACATAGGTAGTTGTGGCTCTAGATGAAAAAAGACAATTAGAAAAACTCAAACCAGTTCATTCTGGTCTATAACTTTTTTGTGCTTATCTACAATCTCGGCTAGTCAATGATAAAATGATTACAAATCATACATTTTTATTTCATCTCCTTTCACGGCCCTTGCATCCCAGCCCTTATGTTGTCAAACTTGCTTTCTGGGAAATCCAGATTGTTCGGCGACTGATCCAAAGCAGCCACACCTCCAACAGTGTCCACGAAAGTACCGATCAAGGAACCATCCGCTTTTGCGGCGGCTGGTCCTCCTTTATCGCCACTACTTTCCCACCACATTCCCCCTCCCAGGCCATTGTAGCGAATAAAACCGGCCTTGATTTCTCCAACTTGGACATTGTCATAGCTAACCATTGTCCCGTTCCCATAACACCATGACGCGCCAGTCTGAGTATCTACCTGCTCAGTCGCTCCTGGTCGAGGTAGGGCCTTGTAGTCCCACACGCCTTGCTCCCAGCTACCTTCGCCCACGCCGTTGAACGAGGAGCCCGGACCTTGGGTATTTTGAAAGGCACGGCCGTATAGGGGCATCCCTAACACCATTTTCGAAGGCGGAACCCCGGCCGCTTTGATGTAGTAATCGAGAGCGTTGACGGTAGAAAACGGTGTCGATGCAGCGTTCTGGTCTGATGGGAAGAGGTTGGCTTGATGGCCGGCAAGTTGGTCCCATGATCCTACATATCAAGTGATTAGTTCTATGCGTAGTGAACAAGTGGACAAAAAGTTAGGCGGGCTAACCGGCATAATCGTAACCCATTAAATTGTAGAAGTCTAGATACGGCGTCATTTCACGAAGACGAAGTTTCTGGAAATTCGATGCCCCTAGATAAATCAGTCAGTACTTTACTAATATTTACACGGCCAAACGTCATCCTACCTGCTGGACAAGCAATCGTCAAAAGGAACCTCCTATGCGGGCCTGCTGCTTGATCGAGAGTCTTTGTTTAATTAGCATAACACGTCAGTGCAGAATAAACACCATGCACACCCACCTCGCGACATTTTCGGAGGAGAGCAACGAAATTCTGAGCTTGCGTATCGTCTATGCAGAACAATCCCTCAGTCATCATTTCATTAACGGGAGTTCAACAACCTACCTTGAGGGTACTCCCAGTCAATATCAATACCATCAAGACCCAGGTCAAGAACCAACTTCGTAGCCGACGTAGCGAAAAACTCTCGGCCGGCTTCCGTGCTCGCTGGCTGTGCAAAGTTGGATGAATATGTCCAGCCGCCTATGGAAAGTAGCACCTTCAATTTCCTGTTCTGTTTCTTAAGCAGATACAGCTGCTTAATGCAGCCATAGACGTTGGTGCCCTGGTCATTCCATGAATCAGTGGGATAGTGTTTGTCCGTGTCGGACCAGGTGTCCGTCAGATAACTATGGCGAGCTCTGTCAGATACTGTACGGTCCAATACTCAAGACTTGAGGCTTACACTTCTCCGCTTTCCGGGCGGACGTTGGCAAAGGAGTATAGCACGTGAGTGAGCTTGTCTGCAGGGAGATCCTGGGGGTTGTGGTTGCGTCCGTAGATAGCCTACACGTTTATCAATTAGATGTCGATTTATATTGCGCATGAGATATGGAAAACCATACCCAATTAACAAAATATACGACAGATTTGAATCCAGACATTTCGGGCTCTTGTCCTTGGTTTTGAACAGTAGTCTTTGGTTCCGCAAATAGTGTTTGCTGCCTCGCAGACAGTATAAAATAGGCAGAAAGAGCTGCAACAACTAAAAAAGCAACTGAAGTATATGAAGTAGGTACCGGGAATCGACTGTTCGGCGCCACGATTGCAATTATATTAGCTTTGTGTTTATAATTAGGGAGATGCAAGCATATTCCTTTTGCTTTTCGTCTTGCTGTGTTGTTGTTTCATGACGTCCCCCTATTTTGGCTTAGCTTCTCGGGTCCCGGATATACCCCGCCGCTCGCCCAGGGACTTGGTGTCGGTGATGTCCATCCGGCATTCCTATTGGCTGGCCATGATGGCTTTTATTTTGACTTCTAGACGACATGCCATGTTGTGATAGCACGATTGCCCATAACCTCCCATCATTCATTCAAACTATTTTCATTTATTGCAAAAATTATCTTAGTTCTCTTTTTAAGATCCAATAATCTCAGCAACATACATATTTAGCCGGCATTCCTGCTCCAGATCTTGAAGTATCAGTCCCCTTGTTGACCAGGTGCTCGCCTTGTCATGCGAGTATGGAGTATAACTATGGCCTCTGGCCTAGGAATAATAAAGGCAGTGCCTTTTTATAATTATTTTTTGCGCCGATATATCGAGAAAGAACTGATTTACTGGGCTCTCCGCGCCCGTTAATGGACTTCATTTGAAGACATGCATATAGCGACCTTGAGCAGTGCAGAGATGATTATCCCCTGTTACTAGTTTCTGCCATACCAGTCTCGATATCCCACAGTATTGCTATATTAAATCTTGGATGTTGTCTTTCTTGACTGACATGACAGCTCACTATATTCATCCTCAGCCCAGCGCCATCTTTCCCTGCGTGGATCTGGATTTTCCGACTCGATTCGATTTAATGCTAGACTTAATGCTAGACCTTCGTGCCATCGTCCAGGTGCGTTAAAAATTTATACTCCTGGTACATAGACATAGTCTATGGAGCTGATTACGTATTGGTTGAAACTCGCCGTAGGATAGTGTCTACACTCGACATGCTACCACCTTCCCAGTTTGGACCTCACAAATAGGTAACTTGTAAGGCCAGCCAATCCAAGAGCTGTCTGTGCGTGCCAGGCCTTATTCCTACAACTGCCAAGGCAATCCACATGAATGGTGCAAACGGAGAGATTGCACTTGACAAACAGACGCCGCTGCACCTCCGGGCTGCATGTCATCTCCTATCTAGGTACCGCCTTTGCATCTAGACTGCCACGCAGCGCCATCCCCAACCAATTGAGCAATCCTATTGGCTGTTTTCTCCCCGTGAGGCTCAACGTCAAACCGATAGGGCGGATTCCTCAGGCAACCCAGGACCCTGGCCACCTGACTCCACTCTCACTTCGCTCCTTCCTCTTTGTCCATCTTCCCCCTCACCTCTTTCTCTCTCTTCCTATTTCTTCTCATCTCCCTCATCCTCTCCCTCTTCTTCTTCTCATCCTCTCACTTTCTTCCTCTCATCAACCATCTCATCAACCATCTCATCAACCATCTCATCAACCATCTCATCAATCATCTCATCCATCCATCTTCTTCCTCTCAGCATCCTTTACTACTACTATCGACATCACCAACTGAGGTAAATACGCGCTTCCTGTCTGCCCCTCCTTCTCATTTCTGTGACTTTCCCACTTTCCCTCATCAATTCCCATCGTCTCATCTTCTCTTCTCCCTTTCAACTCCCCATCTCCACGTTCTCTCTTCCATCCAATCTTCCCCTCTCTCCTCTGATTCTCCTCTGGTTCTCCTCTGGTCTACTCTTCGACTTTTCCACTACCTGCATATCCTACTGCAAACTCTCTATTCTGACTCAAGTGAAGAGAATTCTCACATTTATCTTGAAGTCAGTTTCAGTCTTCCTCGTGGACGCAAGGGTAAGCAATCCTCCTTGGAATGGACAATCTCTCATCCTCATCCTCATCCTCATCATATCCACAATCCTGCGTCCACTCGTCTAGTTTTGCCACTTGATCCATCATTACAACCCAAAGCTAATCCTTCCCAGCCATTTGTCTGTCCACCTCAAGCCATCTGCTTTGGACGATAGCTTCTGTTGATTCACAGTTGCTTGTTCAGAATTCTACTTCTCAACCGACACAAATACTCAAGTAAGTAATCTCTGACTTTTCACTTTTGTCTTTGGCCCATTATGCTGTTAAATCATCATTCTCCTCCTCACCGCGATTACTGTTTTCGATCACCCTCTGGAGCTACCTTGAGCCTCATTTTTGATTGACACGTTCTTCATTGTCTTTCTCGACTTCTAACAGTGCTAGACTAGACCTAAAGTCGCCACAATGGCTACTGTGACCGGTGATCCTGCTAGGGCACCGAAGCCCTTTGTCAATCCGTACAAAAACCTCGATTTGCCTCCCGTGGCCTTCAGCCTCGGTAAGCCGGTGAGTAATATTATCTCTTTGTCTCGTTGCCTACGCATTTTGGGCGTAAAATCTTCTTGCCCAACGCCCAGTACTTAATTCTTCTGTGTGGCGATGCCTTATTTTGTTCTTTGTCGTCAACGTTTCGGTGCCCTTTTCGTAATTTCTATGCAAGTCAAGTGTCCGACTGTCCTTTGATGCAGCCCCAACGGTTTACTCATGGCCATGACCTTGCCCCATCGAAGTGTCATTGGTGGGTTGCCCGGGGATTCAGCTACTATTTGGGAACCGACACTCGAATATATAAGCACTGCCTTTCTCCCCTTGTATGGTTTATATCCTTTTCTTGTCCATGATCGTTGGTTTTAATACTGCTGTGATTTCTTTTCCCTTTTGCCAGCAAATTCGCAAGCGTTCACGCCTGCCTCTCTGCACCTGCCTCCCAGTCTCCTTGTCACTCATCGCCCTTTGCAGTTCAATCTCCTTCCCAAAAGGACGCCGAGATGTCTAACATCTCCGGGCCAATGCCCCTGCGGGCAGCTCGTTACAAGAAAGAAACCCTTACGTTCAACAAAACTGACAATTTCTTTCTACAGTATGCGGATGGGGTGGCCACCGTCGCTCGCCCTGGCTTTAACACCACCGGGCGTGAGGTCGACTTGCAGGTCAACGCTTATCCAATCACTAAATTTCCGACACAAAACGTCTTCCAGTACGATGTAAGTTGAAATCATCTTTGCTTCACAAGTCTTTTGAGGGGATATGAAATGTCTAACCAACGATCTACTATAGGTTACAATCCTGAAGGTTGGAAAAGAGCATGAAACCCCCTCGCCTCGTGCCAGAAAGCTTGTATGGGATTCGCCTGCCCGCAAAAGCAAGTTCAAGCAGATTATTTTCGACGGATCGAAGCTTGCCTGGTACGTGTTATACTCTGAGAATTTCTGTCTTGCTTCTAACAATTTGAGATAGGTCTTGCCTAAGCTATGATGATCCCCACGGCATTTTGGTCGATATCTCCGCTGGGGGGAATGGCAACGCGCCTGGCTATCGCCTAATAATCCGCAAGTCGAAGAGCATCACTCTCCAGGTTCTCGAGCAGTGGCTGCTCAAGAAGGGTTCTTTTGATGAGAAGGTTCTGGAAGCTTTGAACTTTCTCGATCACCTCCTTAGGGAGTGGCCGTCCACCAGGTTCACGCCCGTTAAACGAGCCTTTTACGATCAAAATGAGCAGGGCGAGAATTTTGACAGTTCCATTGATATCCGCAAAGGCTTCTACCAGGCTATTAGACCTGCTATGGTAAGCCGCGATCCACCTGCAAGTTTATGAAAAATCTCTGACTAATTTGTATAGGGCGGGCGACTTGTCGTTAATGTCGACAGTGTCCTTTGCGCGTTTTGGCGGCAGCTCACGCTCGTTAGTCTTGCAGACAGCTTCCTTGACAAGTTTGATTGGAACAGGACCGCACAGGCAATGAAACCGAAGGATATCGATCCCAAGAATCCCTTCCGTGGGTACAAATACAGCCCAGCCCATAAACACGTCTGGGACAAGTTGAAGCACTTGGAGGTGAAGCCTGTGTTCACTGGCTGCACAACTAATAAGGTCTTCCGCATTCACGCCATCGAGGCGAAAGATTCCTTTCAACAAACTTTCAGAATGACAGACCCGGCAACAAACCAAGAGCGAATTATCTCCGTGTACGACTACTTCAAGGAGAAATACAACTTAACCCTCTACTGTCCCCAACTCCCTGTAGTAACTATGGCGGGAGGCAAGCGAGACATTCACTATCCAATGGAGTGCCTTCAAGTAGCCGGCCTTCAGCGGTACGGCCACAAGCTTAGTGAACGTCAGACCACGGACATGCTGAGGCAAGCGGTTAGAAGGCCACCGATTCGCTTTGGTGACATTACCAAAGCAAAGGCCAAGCTGGATCACGATCATGATCCCATTCTGAAGCATTTTGGCATGCAGATATCGCCAAACATGCTCACCACGAAAGGACGAGTTTTGCCTGCTCCAGAAATTCAATTTGGCGGGAACGCGAAGATCAATCCCCAGACGCAAGGTCGCTGGGACCTTCGCGGCAAGAAATTCCTTGAGGCTAACAAGGTGCCTTTGAAGTCTTGGGGTGTCGGAATCATTAAGCAAGGCCGAGGAGCCCTCTCCGCGTCTCAAGCTGAGGAGTGGACTCAAGGTTTCATGAAGCAATACAGCGGACATGGCGGAAAAGTTGCTTCGCGACCAACCATCCTGGAACTCACCGGTGACACCGCCGAGGCTGTCTACCGTCTTTTCATGGCGACAGGAAACAATGCCAAGCAGCGTCCGCAACTGCTCCTTTTTATCGCTCCTACCAAGGACACAATGGTGTATCATCGCATCAAAAAGTCTTGCGATTGCCGTTTTGGTGTCCCTTCGCAGGTCGTGCAGAAATCGCATGTGGAGAAGAAGAATCCTCAATACATGTCCAATGTGGCTATGAAGATCAACGCCAAGTTAGGAGGAGTGACTTGCAAGGCCGTTCCACGACAGTCAGACACAATGCATCGCCCTGGATCTATCATCATTGGTGCCGATGTGTCTCATGCTTCACCTGGCAGTTACGCCCCTTCACTCGCTGCTATTTCGGTGTCCGCTGATCAGAACGCAGCCAAGTACATGGGCAGCTGTCAGACCGGCGAAAGCCGCGTGGAAATCATCGACGAAAAGTCGATGAAAGAAATGCTTACTCCATTGGTAGATGAATGGACTAAGACTGTAGGCAACGGCCGCCGACCTCAAAACATCTATTACTTCCGTGATGGAGTGTCCACTGGGCAATTTGCTCAAGTGCTCGAGAAAGAAGTTCCTGTTATTAAGGATGTAGTCTTCAGTGGAAGTGGAGACAAAGTACCGCCCAAGATCACTGTGGTCATTGGTAACAAGCGGCACCACATCCGCGGTGCACCTCGTCCGACGGACAAAGCTGCAGCCGACAGGAACGGAAATGCTTTGCCTGGAACACTCATCGAACGCGACATTACCAGCCCACATGATTGGGATTTCCTTCTCATCGCCCATGTTGCTCTGCAGGGAACTTCCCAGCCTGTTCATTATCACGTTATTCGTGACGACATGAAACACCAGCCTGCTCAGCTGCAGAACATGATTTACAATCATTGTTACCAGTATGTGCGCTCGACAACTTCGGTATCGCTATGTAAGTAATCCAAGCATTCTCATTCCCTTGCATTAACTAACCTGCGACAGTTCCTGCCATCTATTATGCTCACCTGATCTCCAACCGCGCCCGTTGCCAGAGCGCCGATGAGTACATCGAAGGTTCGGACGAGTCTCCAGAGGATAGCGGCTCTAGAGATGGTGGTCCCAAGCCTTTGCTTCCAATGGCGAAGAATGAAACGCGCAACAACTTGGAAATGTGGTTTGTCTAGGTGGTGAGCCCAAGCAATGGACTTGGAGGTTTATTTGGGGATGACACGGGATGGCTGTTTCTTTTCTTTTCTTTTCTTTCTTTTTCCATCATTTCCATCATTTCCATTATTTCCTATGTTTTCTTTAATTCTTTTATTGTACTCTCAGGCGGTTCAATGTATTCGGTTGATTGATTGTTTCCAGCTTTCTTAGCTGGCGACTCTAACGGTCCTGAATACAACCGTTGCTGGGATTTAAAAAATTCGCATTCATGTATTGACCTCTCAACAAGGAGGAAACAACAAGGATATTACCTAGGTAGAATCAAATCAATACAATACATGACTCGAAAATCTTCATGGGTTCTTCCGTAAGACTATCTGACCGTAGCAAGGGTAACATAATGGACAAATTTCTTAGGAGATCTGAGCTCCTCTATGCCACGATATGAATACAACAAGTGCAATATCTTCATTTATTGTACGAATATTGACGACGTGCCATACATGCATAGGAGAGAACACAGTCAACCACCAGTTTAGGCACATGCAATGCAATGCAGTTTCTTCAAATAAGAAAAGGATATGAAGCGCGGTTATTTGTCCATAATGAACAACGAGACACGGGATACATACAAGCGGACACGGCTGAATGATAAGCAAGAGGGAAAAGAAATCGAAGAAAGGGAGGAAGAAAGAAAGAAAGAAAAGATAAAAGCCCACGAGAAAAAACCGAGACATGACGAAGATCTCTGAGGGTTAGAAAGAGAATCAGGAAAACGTTGTCAAAATAGAACGATACTCCTTCCCCAGAAAGCGAATAGGTTAACGATGGATTGTCTTCTTTCTTTTCTTCCTTTTTGTTAAGAATGCCCGTTGATGCTCTCTGGACTCATCATACTGGTAGGACCCTGATTAGCTGCGTTGACGGTATTCGACGTGTTGATCCCTATAGAAATGTTAGAAAAGCCGTAGAGAGAGAGATTATGTAGTACGGTCATTCATACCATTGACTTTAGTAGGATGCTGTTCACCAGCCGACGTCGCACCGGAGTCTACTGACACCCCATTAACAACATCAGAAGCTTTCGAGTCTTTGTTGTTACTGTCCAAATCGTTGGCAGATTTTGCATCGCCGATTGACGAAACGAAGGAATCGCCGCCACCGGGAGGAGGTCCCATGGCTGTTGTCGCAGAAGACGAAGCATCCGCGGCAGTCCCGTTGTTCTTTTTGGCCTTCTTCTTGCTGGGCTCTGAAGCGCCAAACGAAAGTCCTGTTTTGCCGGACATTGAAGATTGTGAAGTAAGGCTCTGCGGCAGAGGACGTTTCTGAGGGCTGGTGTTGATGCCTGCGTTGCTTGGGGGAACTATTTTGCCGGATGCCGGGAGTTTGGGACGAGATGGGCGCTGTTTCAAAGGAAGCTCAAGATCTTCAACGAGAGGCTCTTCTCCATTGGCCTGTAATTTTTGCATGAAGAAGTTCTGTACCAGACCAATTTGTGAAGACAACGACTGAACAGTGACGCGCGGATATGGAGGAGGCGGGGGGAAAATCGTATTGGCAATTTGAGACGCGCTGAGGAAAGGGAAGAAGTCAGTATAAAAACGAACTAAATCTGGCTGTTAGTAGAATAAACTTACTTTGTGTTTTGTGACTGGTGTGCATTGTACATCCTATTTTGCAGAAGATGAAACGGCACACTCAAACTAGCAAGGCCAAATTCTTTATCCAAGCCCATTTCCTTGAATCCGAAGAAATCTTCATCGATATCTTCCGCAAAGTCTCCTCCAACGAACTGCTCGCTGCCGTCGTTGAAAGCGTTAGAGCCATCTCCGCCGGTATCGTGAAAGGCAGGGCGAAGTAGTTCTGTGAAATGTGCACGTAGACGATCGTGAATGACACCAAGCTTCGTTCCAACACGCTCAATATCATCTTTAATGTATGACTCCAAAGACTCGACGTCACTTCCCATTGCTGAAAGAGTGTGAAGTATGATCTCCTGTTGCGTGTATGGGGATTTGTAAGTCGTAGTGCCTGAGCTGCCGACATCAGAAGTTTCAGCGGCAGGGACCTTTGGACATTCCATGTACTCCTTCAATGTTCGGCCTATCTTGTAAAAGAATTCCGATGCAATGTCCGTGACTGCATCCAAAGCTGACGGTTGATATTCTTCAAACCCAGTGTGATATAGAATCTTTGCAACAGACCGTTGGAGTACCGCCTTCGAGATCCAAGGGCTCACCACAGGGCCTTCATCATTCATGACATGCGTGGGCACGTCTTGTTCAACAAACG
This sequence comes from Trichocomaceae sp. PYS4502, assembly GCA_023625875.1. NCBI lineage: Eukaryota > Fungi > Ascomycota > Eurotiomycetes > Eurotiales > Trichocomaceae > Trichocomaceae sp. PYS4502. The sequence goes on from JAMAFX010000020.1 coordinate 125,424, forward strand.
GCTCTGGTTGGTATTTCTGAAATTGATTCTGGTATACTTGGGACTGAAGCTGCATCTGCTTGACAATGCTGACTTTGGAACAAATCTTTCTCGTCTCTTGCATTTGTCGCATGTTAGCATCCATCCTCCGAGAAAGCTTGCTATCAGGTTGCGTGAATGATCCTTTTGGCAAGATATGCAGGAACTCTTCAAGATTGTCAACCACATTGCCTTCGGCGTCCTCGCGCCAAATAAGATGTGGTGGTATATCCGGGATTCCCGACATAACATCGTAATAATCGGGGATGACTCTGTCTTCTTCTTCGATGCCTTCAGCAAGCGTTTCACTGGTCTCAGGTTGCCGAGCGTTGCTCTGGGATTCAGCTGCTTTATCATAATCAGGGCCGGCCTGCTTCTGATTTTTCAGCCATCGCCGCATGCCTGCCTTGGTACGAAGCAAAGCAGGCTCGTCAACGTTCAATTTATCACCCTTGAAAAGGCGATGTCTCTCCGCTGCGATGAGAGCGCGGTCCTTCTTGGTGACCTGTTTCCAAATCTGATATTCAGGATCATCGTATTCAACCCCTATGGCAGATAAGCCACCGGTTGTCAAGTTAGGCGCGACAAAACTTTCCATCTCAAGTGCATCGACCTGGCTGCCGGAGCCTGCTGCACCAACACCGTTGGCACCAATCGGCGTGAGCATTCCGGCCGGAGGGGTTGACAGCCCATTCTGGCTTCCATCTGCCGTTCCATCTGCGTCGGGTCCGACTGAATTTTTTGGCTGGGAGTTTAACGGACCTAACGGACCAGATGGAGCTTCTGAGCCGCTGGGTGTCTGGCGACTCGGAGCTGCCCCTTTCAGCGAGGTTTTTCCAGGGGCAGACTTTCCTGGAGCCTTCCTGCCTCTTGACGACATTATAGGCTCATCGTCACTCTCCTCGGCACCATCCGTTTCAGCAAGCTGCAATCTCCGTTCCTCTGCCTCTACTTCGGCACGGTCTCTTATAACGATATCCGGGATCAACGGCACTAGCTTTTCTGTCTCCTTTCTCATGAAAAGAGCATGTCTGCGCAGATAGTGGTCCGGCTGAGCATTATATTTCAAACAGTTGGCCCAGATCAGGTTCAAATCGTCAACAAACTCCTGCTTTGATTTGTATTGTAAGGTTTTTAGCTTTTTCGTCATCGAACCCAAGTCCATAGGATGTTTGATAACTTCACAACGTTAGCAAACAAGCAGTCAAATAAGCACAAGGGGCAGTAAAAGTATTGACTTACCATTATGATAGTCGGGAGCCTCGCGTTTGTTGACCCTGGAAAGAAAGAACGACGAGTGCTCGGTCATTGCTTTCAATTCGCTCAACACCTTCTCGGCTGCCTCGTAGAGTTCTTCCTGGCCAACCTTTTCCTCGCTTGCCCATTTACTCCGGTTCTTACGAACTTCGCTCATCAAGCTCCGAAGCTCGGCGTCAGATGCTTGTACCATTGTACGTTTCATATCAATGCGAGCAATCAGATTCTTTAACGTCAAGCTGGAGGCGCCTAGGTTGGCATTGCTCAGTGAGCCATATCCATTTGCGCCAATAGTTGCACCGTTTCCTGCATTGTTGACGCCTTGACCCGACATTTCGGCTTCCACCAGCCTTTCTGATTCTTCAAGTCGCTCTTGCTCCTTCATCGCATCATGGTCATTCTCCAGAGTATAAAATATGGTTTGAAAGCTCTGGCGCGCAGCTTCTTCCGTGGCTTTCTTCCCTTCTTCTAATTTCTTCCGAATTCTTTCTAGCGTTTCCTTCTTGGTCTCCTTGCCACCTTCCACGGGAGTACCCGTTGCAGACGAGGGTCGCCGAGCTGGCGAGACATCGTGAAAAGGCGTTGCGGCAGGTCTCGCTTTCAAGGGGGAGGCGATCGCATCTTCTTGAACTTCACTTTCGTCCTCGTCATCATACTCGTCGTAATCATCGTCATCGATTTTCCGCGCAGGCTTCTTGGCAGGTGGCTCAGTGACCTGGGGACGCGCCGGAGTAATTTCCGGAGGCTCTAAGATTACCGCATCGTCGTCGTCAGCAGGCGCAGATGTGCTTTTCTTAGCGCTGAACAAGCCGTCGATCTTGGCTTCGCTGCGCTTGTAGAGGTCGCGGAAGAGGGAGATGCGAGCATCTTCCTCCGCGGCGGCGTCTGCATCAGATATCAGATTTCCGGCTTGCGAGCCCTGTTCGCTGGCGGAAAAGCGCATTTGAGGCGTCCGGTTGCCAGAGGGGACTCTAGACAGACCATTGACTCCGCGCGCGTCGGAATGGTGATCGTCCGGGGGTCGCAGGTGGCCTGGGGGCATCCAGGCCAGATTTTGACCGAGGGACATGGCCGCGCCCTGAGCAAACCCCGTCGAGGGGGACACTTGATTCGTCCGGAGTGTCCAGCGCGGAACAGGGGCTTTGCGGACGCTGCAAAGGCTGTATATGGATGTAACAAGGTGCGAGGAACACCGCAGTAATATTTTCTGGGACGAAACTGATAAAACGAGGAAGTGGTTGATGGCTGAGGTCGGGCTCTTTTGTTAGCATTGATGGGGTGAGGTTGAGAGAGGCTCCCGTGAGCGTCGGGCAGCCTCCGCAGACCACATGCGCAGTTGCACCTTCCGCTCCCATGCTTGGGCTTGGCAGTCTGCCTTGGAGCCTTGGAGCCTTGCAGCCTTAGCCTTCCCGCCCCAAGTTCCACTTCCACAAACTTGCAGTCTTGAACCTGAACATCTGTGAATAATAATATGTCGCGTATACCTTCATTAGTTTTATTTTGAAAAACAGCTCCCCTCCCTGTCAGGCCATGCGCTGTGATGCCGCCTGCTGAACTACTGCTGTTTGCTTAGCTGCTCATTGCTTACCCTATCTATCGGCCCATCCGCGCGGCATTGCGTGGTCAATACAAAAAACAATCACCTCTTTCTCCCTCATTCAAAGAGGTCAACTGTGTTTATCTCTATAAATATGAGGATCCGCTACTATTTCCTTGGTATGGTGGTGGCATTCTCTGCCCACATTCTGGCCGATTGCGTGCAATACTGATCGATGCTGCAGGCGCATTCGTGCTACTTGTCCTATTCTCTTCGTATATGGGACTTTTACCACACAGCACTTCGAGCAGTGTACCATCCAATCTACAGCCTAACGACAAATTTCTGCATTGCATAACCTTCTTCCTGCTGTCCCTCACATTCTACTGGATCCCGGACACATCGCGCCGAAGAGCTCTCCAAGCAAGCCTGCTAGTCTGCACGCTCGGTCTCGGAATCGGGTCCGAGATAGTGCAAGCTCTCCTCCCCAATGACCGGCTCTTCGACCCCTTCGACATCGTCGCCAATATAGTTGGCAGTGCTGGAGCTATCAGTCTCTGCGGCTGGTATCATCGCCGCATGTTGGAGAGACGACGCCAAGCACGCTTTGGATCGGTGGGGGACGATATTTCCGCTGGTGAGCCAGGGAACAGCGACGATATTGAGTTAGGTCTTAGTGGGAGTGGTGCAAGCCGCGGCCATGATAGTGATAACATGGGCCCTCAGGAAACAGGCGTTGTTACCACTAATTTGGAGCAAGAAGTCGATAACTGGGATGAGAATGCCGTCGATAGCTGGGATACTGAAGATGGGCCCGGTCCTGCTGAAGAAACGATAGAGAACGGTAATGTGAAAATGAGGAATGATTAAAAAATACAGAAAATAAATTGATATGAATTTATAATCGTCGACTGTCGAGAGAACGACCTTTCCCCCTTCTCCTTCCCTCTGCTCTATACTACATATTGATGTGCATATTTGTATGGACTGTCAGCTTATTTACTGCCTAGGTACTTGTACTTTTTTGTTACAGTTTTCAATGCAATGTGATGCCTTATTCAGTCGGTGCCTAGCTACCGCTGCACTGTATTATATATCAATTGCATACTGCATATGTTTGTCAACATTTTCAATCAAGAAAAATCAGACCCCTATCACGATTGTCAATGGCGTCTATGAAGTCTCCGCATGTCTCTTGGTCAAAAATATGGTATATTTATACAAATTCAAGAACTTCCAGGAAATGTTCAAGTGAGACTGCAATACATGTATGCAATTGGCTTCGTACATCAATGACAAGAGAGAAAATGTAATGGGTATCTGCCGGTTAAAAAAATATAGGAATAGAAAGAAACAAGTAATAAATAAATAAGGTAAGTGTATGGGAGGGAAGTCCACTAGAATGTGCATTTTAAGGCTTTGTCATGCAAACAGTAAATATAGGCAGAAAAGGCAACAAAGTAAGGGATACATTCGAATACAGTTGACGAAGTAGTAAGTAATATATGGCGGCTACCTTCGAATCTGTGATATCGCCATGAAAATAGGCGTACGTTTATTCCTCGGCTGAGACTGGCTCTAGCTCTGGCTTGTCCAAACTTGTATACTCTTCGTCTGCTGACAATCGTGCAACCTTTGGTGACCTTAGATCGTCGTCAAGCGAGACCCCAAGCTTCTGAATGCTCTGCTCACGGAGAACTTCATAAATGAATTGCAGCTGCATCTCGTTGTAAACCATCATCATCCGCTGCTCCCGCAGTTGATTCACAGTGTCAAAAACCGGGTCGTCGCTAGAAGATTCGGGACTAAGCAGTTCACCAGAATCTAATTCTCGCAACAGGTGATCCAGTGCAATAAAAGTGCCCGTCCGGCCCACGCCGGCACTGCAATGGACTATGCGAGGGTTCCCCGGAGTCGACTTTTCAGCTGTGCGTTGAAAGAGCCGAAGAAGAGCGCTCCGTTCTTCTCCTTCGGGCTTTGAATAGTCTGCCCATCCAGCAAATAGGAAATGCCAAACGGTCTTACTCTCGCCATTTATCTCGAGTTCCAATTTCCGAATTTCAGATCGACATGATGCATCGAAGTAGTGTTCACGAAGAGTGATACTCCCGGATATATTTAGGTCGCTATCTTTTTGCTTTTCTTCCTCTTCCTCCTCCTCCTCTTCTTCTATCTCCTCTTTTTCTTGATCTGCTTCCGCTTCCGCTTCGTCGGCATCAGCGTCTTCGTCCTGGAATTCCTCGTCGCTGACTGGCGAATCGCCAAGTTCTGTTGGAAATTTCATCGCCGCATCGTTGACGTCCAGAGGGAAATACTGTGCACATTTTTCTCTTCCACCTTCAACTGTCTGAGTCAACATGATCACTACCGCTACATCTGCGCTTTCGTGGAACACCATATGCCAGAAATGTGCCAAGTGGACACCATCTTTGGGGCCCTGTCAACACGACATTAGATATGAAGAAATCAAGCTTTGTCACAGATTTGCCTTGCCATACCTGCGTAGCAATATACCTCGTCTCGTCTCCCGTGCGAGAATCTTTTAATACTATAGGCGATGCATTGATGAAATCACACTGTCCTTCGGGAACTTTTAATCGGATGCGCGAATTTGCCCAAGCTTGCACGTTCATATAGCGGTTTCGTGCCTTCACTTCCGGGCCACTTTCCAGAGCCCACCGGTGTGATGGATCTTTAGCCATCGCCCCCTGTGATATTCGTGATCGCTGGAGCCATTCAAGTTCTTCGAATTTCTTCCGTATTTCTGCCGATTTTTATTAGACAGTTAGCTTGAATGAGATATAGTGGCAACGATTAACTGACTGACCTATATATGGGAGACATAAAAACGGTGGAAGCCGTGAAGCAACATCCCTTGTCAGTGTCTCTGTCGGGTCCTGATCTGAAGGTATTGCCAGATCGTCAGGGCCTTCATTTGCGTCGTATGGCAGGCCTCGTTTGGTTCCGTGGACGTCAGTATCGATTCTGATGGGCGATGATGCCATTTTCCGAAACTGCGGCTTAGAATGTAAAGCACGAATTCGACTTAGCACACTCAGAGCCTTTCGGGATGCTTTCTTGCTGGTGGCGGCGATCTTTCGCGATCGGCCACGAGGACGCGATGCGCCGGGAGAGGAGGCTCGAGAGTCCTTTTCGCAAGACGAGTCAGCCGAAGGAAGTTGCGAGGTGATCTGGAGCGAGGTCAGATCAGGGCAGCTGAGAGAGCTGCTGGGATTGTTTGGGTCGTCCAGGATTCCGGTTGTTGATAATGGAGGGGCCGCAGTCGGCCGCACCAGAAGGAGGGGTTGGATTGGGAGCCAGACCCCAGCAGCCTTGGGCCTGTCAAAAGCAAGAGAGACTCGATAGCGGCAGCTCCTCGCACAGTCCAAGACTCCAAGTGCCTAACAGGAACACACTCTTGACCCAGACCGAGGAGTCATGCAGCGGCTAAACAGAGCAAGTGTGAGTGCAGAGCAGCAGCTGTCAGGTCGGACAATTTCCAGTTTATCAACTAATCCACCAGGGTCTTAGAGAAGAAGCATTTTCTAGCTGCTTATATTATACGAAGGACGATTGATTCGATATGCTTACAATTCCCTTTTACTAGCTACATAGTTTGGTAGTCAATATTAATAATTTGTTGCTTAACAATCTCAATGTGGCGTGCCTGAATTATCCGGCGGCCATCGTGGCAACCTTGAACTTGAAACGCGCCCGACTTTCCAAATTTCACCTTGTTATCATCAAAATTCTCTGATCTACCAAATCCTGTCCACCCGGTACTGGCTGGCACAGTGTTCTTTCTCTGAACATGCCCTGTGACACGCTCGACTAAACAGAGAGGTTAACTTTGTGTTCAGTGGTCGAGTCAATATGTGGTGGCTTCGCGTTCTGGAGGTAAGCAGCTTCCCATCCGCCAACTGTCTTAATCACGGCTTAACATCTGCTATCGTTCCAGGTTTGGGCAACCAATCGTGTAAGTAGTAAAGTACTGGATAACAGCCAATTTGCTTGCAGTGTACCTGACTGTTCCGGCTAGCTCCTACGCAGCCCGGCCTTCCACCATATGGTGCGCGGCGTCCATCGGAAAGTGCATCGTTTGAGGCACGGTTTGCCTGCCGAAGAAATGGGAGGGACAAATATTGAACGAACCTGTTAGTATCTTCTTTAGAATTGGGTCGCAGTGTGGCCTGAGCAGGAAGCTGATGATACGTGTGCGTTGCATATAGCCGGAGTGAGGCATTTCCTACGGCTTTTCAAGGAACAAATCCAGGACCAGCTGAAAGATAGCCCGTCGAGACGAAAATGATAGCTATTTAATACATCCTCTAGGTAGTCGGCTTTTGGAGTGACACCCCACGATGGATATCTCTCGTTGAAACGAGAAAATATCCTTTTTATGGCCCTTATCGAGATTCTCGAGACTGAGGCCGGCTGATCGGTACGGCCCTCGGCCCTTTATCCCGCTAGCTGTGCCATCAACAACTCTCTCCGAACCAGTCCGAAGGCAAAGACACGAGAAGAAGGGCAGAATACGTCGACGTAGTTGATGCCGACAAAGCCATTCTTGATCTGGACCTCGCCATCACACAGAATAGGGATTGCTAGATCAGTCCTGTATTGCAAAACTACAGATCCCCCATGTTCTTCATCTGAACGCCTTTGATAGTTCGAGGAGGAATCGAAATAGAAGCCGTTGTGGAGTGCGATCTAAGTTATTCGAGTTCACTAGCAAGGGGAGGGAGTATATGAAGGACATCGTTGAAACTTGTACAAGTTGAGTTGCAAGCGATCTCTCACTTCAAATAGCATAGATTTCGAAAGAACAAATTATACATAAGCAAATACAGAGTCGCGTTTCTTGGTTGATCATGGTATTGCTTGAAGAATTCGCGATGCCAACACGTGCCTAAGGTTGGTGCCTCAGGCTCAAACAAGGATCCTACTTAGGCAACCAATCTTGAATCTGTTCTGTCAATTCTGCAGGATCCTAAAGGCGTGAGAATCGATGTTGAATATGAATAAGAAGCAGAGCAACTAAGCATATCGTTATTAACGATGGTAAGTAAGTGCTAGTCAGGTACAGACTTTGATAGCATTCCATGGTTAGTCGATGTGTACCCGAATCCACCGAGCCAGTTGGCAGTGAGACGAGCTCCTCCAGTCGTGTTCATTCTCTTGCAGATGGATACTTAAATCATAGAATATTCGGCCTGAAAGTCAGCTGCGAGGTCTCACCCACTCACCGGATTATGCGGATCGCCCGGGGCCGCTTTGCTGATCAGTGATTTGCCTCCCTTGTCTCAGCTTTGACACGAGACAACTACATCGTCATCCAGTCTTTCACTAAGGGAGCTGAACAAAGAGCGGGTAGAATATCAGCTGTAATTCCTGCAACACTGAACACTGAACAGCGAACACTGAACAGTGCAGACAAAATTTATTGTTGTATGTATGTACTATGTAGGTATATACGTAGGAACAAAGCTGATTGGCCCAAACCGCCGCTAGCGTCGGGTCTCTTCTCCCTCCCGAACGGGGCTAGCGCGGCCTCTGATTGGCCGGCTGCATTGTTTTGCGTTCCTGGCTTCCGTCTGTGTGATTTCTCCTTCTTTCCTCAGGCTGCCGCTGTTCCTTTCCTCTTCTTCCAACAACGCAACGCAGACCCTACCTAGGTATAGGCTATAGGCAATCAGTTTTATATTAACACCGCTCGTTTCTTTCTTTCTTCACTTCATCCCTTCTTTATTGTCGACATCCATCACCCGATTGATCGATTGATTCGTCTCTCTCATCCTCCTTGGCCGTTGTTGTCCAGCCGTTCGCTTCCGAGTCATTCAACCCAGTCATCCACCATCGTTTGGCAGTCCATCAATAGCCTCATCCCAGACGATCCCCGCCTTTTCGACCCCCTTGCGAGAGAGGCTGTAATTGCATCAAAATCGTTGAGAGAGAGAGCAAGAAAAAAAAAAAGGGAAAAAGGTGGAAAGACAGAATGCGTTCATCATTGTTGTTCGCTGGTGTTTACCTGCTCGCTGCCACCGTCGCCGGTGCAGGAGAGCCCGAGAAGAGGGACACCGTTGGGCTGAGCGATATTCTTTCTGCTTCGCCCACGGCTGCTACAACAGCCGCTCCCTCTGCCACTGATAGTGCTCCGTCTTCCTCGAGTCCCCAGTCAGAGACTACTGCTCCTGCCACAACTTCTGCGGATCCGACTACCTCCACGACCAGTGCAGCTCCTTCAACATCTACCACATCGACCTCCTCATCGTCCACCTCATCGTCCTCTACATCTACCACCTCTACAAAGTCGACATCAACTTCGTCCACGTCTTCGTCGTCATCGTCCTCGTCCTCGACGTCCTCCACCTCCACGACGTCAGAGCCTCCCGCTTCTACAACAGATGCATCCAAAACCCAGCCCACCAAGACATCTGAACCGACAACGACCACCCATTCTACTACCTCTTCCACCAGCCAGTCGCAAGTGCTTATTACTACCACGGAAACTATTAGTGGCAGCCTAGTGGCACAAACTTTGACATCCAGTTCAACCACGTCTTCTACTTCTAGCACTTCATCCCCTGGTCTGAGCTCCAGCTCTTCGAACTCCAGCACTGGACTGAGCAAGAGTGCAAAGAACACCATCATCGGTGTCGTTGTCGGTGTGGGCGGTGCAATCCTCCTTGCCGGTGTTGGCTTCGTGGCATGGAGGGTTTGGGGACGCAACCGACACAACAATGACAATGACGAGGACGACCTGATGAATGCCGGCACTGCTGTTGGCTCCAATATTCGTGAAAAGGCTCCTAGCCCAGCTTCTAGCGGCACTCCATTCCGGTCTACTCTCGACCAATACCACAATCCTGGACCAGTTAACGCTGCCTCTAATTTTTAGACATGCGTGCAGAAATTGTTGGTGGTTACTCGGGTTGTCTTTCCGTGTTGAATTGTTTTCTGCTTTTTTGGACGGCGTTTCAGAGAGTCGTCCCTTTCGAATCTATTAACGCATTCATTCATTTGAAACTTCATAGAACGTTTACACAGCGTCGGCGAGCTCTCTGCCATAAATCTCGATATTGTTTTTTCCTCATTACTACGACACTCCTTACGATTGCGAACTCTCTAGGGCCATACGCCGAATGCCACTTCCGATCGAGTGGCTATTCTTGCAGATTTATTGAATACCCGATCTCCTCCTTTCTGTTGTCTCTTGAAAAAGCTTGGAATTTTCTTGCCTTTAATCATCAAGATCCTTGTATATGCATGTGCTTGTACGTACTGGATTATCATACGGTCGCGATCTTCTCTTGTGTCTACTGAGGGCGGCCAAGCTATTGTTTGTATCATACGCTTTAATTATGCAATCATCGTTTATAGAGTACTGTGATCTGCAGTCTGATTATGTAGACACGCTAGACAACGGCCGTGACCGTTGACGCAGTGAACTGAGTCGGGACGAACTGAGTGAAGGGAGTACCCAATCACCGAGTCGGAACGCCCATTAAATGGGACAACCTCAAACCCATGTGAAACTACGCGCTTAGAGAACAACCAACCAGTACGCCAGGCCTCATATTTCTGTACCAGCACATGTAGGAGCACTCAACACGCTGCATAATCACATCTTTTTAATTAACCTCAAGCAAGCTTTAGCGCCAATCCGCTCTCTTTCCAAGGCTTATCCTTCAGCTTAGGCTTCGAAGATAACGCCTTGTTTGGCTAACGTCAGGGCGCTATGTATCTACAATCTCGTTCTTTTTCATATAACTGCAGAGGTCCCTTTATGCCTAAAGTGCCCCTTTTTGTAATATATGTTTAGGAGATGCAATCAATGATTGAGGAGACCGCTATAAATCATGAATTGATTGATACATCTAGTGTCGACCGCGACATGGCACGACAGCATAGCATAACAAGAAGAGGAAGGAGGAGGAATAAAACTCACTTATGGTCATCGTCGTTATCATTACCCATTCTGGTCTGGCTATGTGCGGTATTCCTGCTTTCTAGAGAGACGTTAGCGACATCGTCATCAACCGGAGGCGACTCGAGACCGTATCTCGGAGCACAAGAGCTCCAGAGGCGAGTGGAGAGTGACGGCGAGGTTTGTCCGGCAATTTAATGGTCTGTTTGTATGTCTCGATTTGAATGCTGACTGCTGTGAACATGTCCAGAGTACAACAACCCTAACTACGTGGAAGACAGCGACAATAGCAGCAAAAATTGTTGTAGGAACTGCGGCGCCGCCTATTACTTTGACTGGCAATGCTGCAAGGCCTTTTGGCGTGGAAAATGATACTTTTGTAAGTGTATATTCAGAGCCGAAAATCGGGTCGTTTACTAAACATTTCCATTTTCTACTACAGGCTGATCTTGCCTCGGCGAAGCAACGAAGGTGTGTGTGTATATGATAGTTGTTTTGGACATGTATCTACTTTTGAACTGGATGATGACCTTTTTTTGGTTTGCTGCAGTTGCAGCGATCAATTCAATGCGTGCCAGATGGTGAGTTCGGGTTTCGATCGAAGTCAATCTCCTCTTTTCAAGTCGTGCATGGGCTAATCGACGCAAATAGGTTGCGAACAATGATAGAACTGCTGGCGTTACTATTTCTGAATGCGAAGATCAGCAGAGTACGTTTTGTCAGTCAGTCCTCGTCGGTCTGTGACTAACTTGGAGAAAACCATGACATTCTAGATACGTGCTTAAATGACGCCGTTGTCCAGGTCTCCAGCTCATCTGCGTTGACAACAGTAGAACAAACAACAACAATTAGTGGTGCTACGACAAGTACTACAACATCAATCCCGCCTGATTCAACGTTAAGCTCAAGTTCAAGCTCAAGTTCAAGCACAACTACAGCCTCATCGTTGGTATTTACCTCGACGTCTTCCAGCTCTTCTACTACCATCATTGCTAGCACTGCAACCTCGTTATCTTCCACGTTGACAGCAACTACGACAATCGCAGCGACAGAGGCATCGATAACGACGGCGACAGCGACAGCAGCTCCTTTGACAATAAGTGCAGCCCGAACATCAGGTGACACTGTTCAGCCGTCTGTTGCTCAGCAAACGACTATTACGCAGGGCCAATATATTCTAATTTGTGATCTGTAATCTCGAAGGAATGGCTGATAGCATAGTTAACATCAACCTCTTGTCCAGTGAGTGACATATTTTATAAGAGGAGCGGATAATAACTTATACTGCATGCTTGTCTTCTTAGCATTCTTATGGTGTTAAATGTCAGATGATATCGCTGCCTTGATGCCTTGATGCCTTGATGCCTGAATGCCATGCCAAGCCAAGCCAAGCTTTCCGGTGGCGGGTCACGGGTGCCAAGACGCAAGACTGTATCTTATCAACGCGTCTCTTCTCGACGCGATCTCTGCGCATGCAACCCGGTGGCTGTACATACTACATACTCATCCAGCAGATGTCCTGATTTATTTAAAGGCTGAGTAAAGCCTGGATTTTTTTCAAGCTGATGAGCAATTCCAATTACGGCTCTGCCTCAGCTAACAACTCCCTGCTGTCAAGTGATACTACATCATCCTTCCGCACTTCATCCGGTCAATCGCAATCATCAGACAAAATGATCGAAACTCTCCCTCAGCAGCCTGTTCAACTGCAGTATCTTGCTCAGCAACAACCGCAAAACATTTCTTGTCGCCATTCAGCCAGCCTGTTCCAGTATCGTGCTCATGCAACGCCAGCCTCCCCTTCGCCGCTCGGATCACGCCATGCCAACCTATCCCCGTCAGCAACAATTGTGCGCGAGGCAGCAGGAGACAATAATAACAATACCAATTTCATAATCGGAGAATCATCCCCAGACCGAACAATTTTTTCTTCGCCCTCTTTCAACCGCAGCATATTCTCCTTTTCCCCGACAAATAACAACAACAATAATAATAATAACGCCGTCGTCACCCCACCGCCAAAACAGTCAATGTACGAAGAACGATTCAGGAAATCGGGTGGATCCAATAACCCATTCACAAAGATATTCAATTCGTCGCCCTCCCCATCTCCATCTCCTGCCGGTGGCAGCAATGCGGCTGCAAAGCACCGACAGCTCTTCCTCAACAAAGTGAAGCAGAACCGCGACAATGCGCGCTTCAATTCGCGCGGCGAGACGCTTATGATGATGGAATATCATTCCGAGCAGCGGAATTGGGATGAGAAAATGCGTCGGAAGGCAGATACTATATATCGGCAGAATCATCTTCTGGAGGAGAATGAACAAGAAGATCAAGAGCAAGAGGGAGAAGGTGAAAATGATATTTATAACGAGCAGTCTGCGTTGGAGCAATTCCTGATGCAGGAAGAAGAAGAAGAAGAAGAACCGTACATGGATGCAGCGTTGATGTCGCCAAGGTCAACGAAAAGTGTGCGAAGTGGTCGATCGTCGTTTTGCGTTGATGATGGTGATTATGATGATATTTTCATGGAACTTGTTGACGATGATCATCAATCAGGGGATACTATGATGTCGTTCTGATTTCTGAACGCTGGCTCTTGTCATCTCTCGTCAGCCTATGTTGATACATTTGTTCTTTTTGGCCTCTTGTCTATATTTCAAACTTCTTTCGTCTATAAGACTAACCGGGTATCGTGTTAAAGGGGCATTGTCGTTCTATGTACATAAATAAAACACTGCGGATTTAATCATGACTGGCAGCAGTGTAAAAACAATAAATTAAGCGCCGTCAATCCTTTTTTCCATCTCAGTTCCAATGCTCACGTTAGATCAAGAATATATCGATCTTATTTTTAAGTCTTTTGTTATTCACTGTTGCGCGCATTCAGGGGGCATCATTGCATCTGCTTCATTGTTAAGCCCAGGTTTGGGAACTATTCCCTCGGGAATAGATCCAGTAGCTTCCATCTATTGCAGTAGAGTCAGTTGAAACTGGTTCCATCTCTTTTAAGGGGGGGGGGGAGGGGAATAATACCTGCTGCATATGGTCCCAGATATATGCAAGACATTCAGGGTTCTCATCTGAATAACCTTCCTCATCAAATTTCTCCATAATCTCCCTCACTATACGGGCCTGCTTCTCGTATCGCGTAAAGTCCTCCGGGGCCACTTTGCCTCTATTCTCCTCCAGCCAAGGCCCATATTTTGCATTGTACTCCTTCATAGGCTCGTATAGCATTTCCTTATTGGAGATGTCATGCACAATCGAATTGAGCATGGTTTCAACTGCGTTGGGATCGGAGGATTCAGTGTCGAGTAATTTCAGGATATTTCCTAACATCTCGGCTGATCGATCGTCCGGGTCTGTGCCGGATGCTTCTGCCGTGGCAGTGGCCTTGTCGCCGGATTCTTTCATTCGTCTGAGCGTTTTTTGTATTGTGTCTTGAAACGTGTCTCCTTCTCCCTCTTTCCCTGCTGCGGCGGCTGCTGCTGCTGCTGCTTGCTCGGTGTCCGCAGCAGATCTGCCAGTACTTTCTTCTTTCCCCGCATCATCACCTGCCGCGTCAATAAGAGATTTGAAAATACTCTCCATCGAGAAGCCCTGATCCTTGAACTCCTTTGAGAGTGCTTCAAACTCTTTCTCCAAATCAACCGGCACGTCTGCACCTATCGCTTCGGATAGATTATTATTATCGGTTGCCTCTTTCTCTTTCTCTTTACCGCTACTGTCGCCACCGCCCAGTAAACTGCTTAGCATGTCTGCTTCTAACTGTTTCATGAACTCTTCGTCAATGCCATTTGCGCCTAGTGTAGGTGCTTGCACAGCATCTAGGGTATGGATGGAGGAATCAGCGACGACTGTGGTTTGGGAAGTGGCTTGCTTCGGTTTGTTGAAATCGTCTAGTACGTCTGTTGTTTTTAAAGTCAGAAAAAGGCTATGGCCCATGGAAATCAAATGCGACATAGATATAGGGAGAGAGTATACCATCTAGATCTTCAAAGTCCGAATCTTCTTCCTCATTGTCTGCCGGCGAGTGCTTTACTTGCTCGTCGGGTTTGTCGCTGGACTTTTCGGCGGATGCCATGATGGGATACGTCTTGTCTTGTCTTGTCTTGCCGTATCCTGTCCTGTTGCCGTATTATGTATGTCTGTTATAGATAGTAATGGCGACAACTTTGGTCTATGCGGGTCGTGTGTCAAAAGAACGAGACGAGAACAGGCGAGGTCAAAAAATCAGCCGAGGCTTGCATCGCCCTAATTCTCGCGCATGCGGGGAACGCCGCGGTCTCCACACCAAGGAATTATGCACCAGACTGCACATCGTGATATTTATTCATAAATATTTACTAGTACTTGCAGGTGTTTTGATTCCTAACTGTTTATACTACTACTCACAAGCTGGTCTATTTCCATCATTCCAACTATTGACTAACTATGCTGGTTACGATGGTGTTCGCAGACAAACCGTGATTTATTGATCAGTAAGGAAACGACCTCACCTTGATCTCAGCGTGCAATGACGAAGTCTTACCATCTTATGTTAATAGACGTCGATCGTCTCTTCTAAACCTTTGAATGCTCGACATCCACCTTTGTACACAGGTTTTGCATGGCATGGCCATCTCCGCCAGCATTGCCACCAACCTTGAACCTCAACCTCGAGAGGTCCCGTTTCCTTGCCCGAGAGTCAATTTTATTCGCTTGTCTCTCGGAATAGTTCAAAGAGACTGTCAATCTACTCGAGAGGTAACTTGGCTCTAGACATAGAACGGCCACAAGATAGGTACCAATGCAATACGTATCAAAGAAGCCAACGTAAGATAAAACGCCATGATAGATAGGTACAGCCACGGGATAGAAAGGACTCGGACACCGACTGCAGTCATAAAGAAAACAATACCTTGGCCAATAGCACCGGCTAGCAATAAATTCTTTCATCCAGCGGGCCAATGTCTAGCATAGAAGTGGTGACCAAAAGCGTCAACGCATGACTATAAGCCGCGGAAATGATCAAAGTCAGCCGATCAGAAAGACCAGCAGACTCGGCGAGCATGAGAGGGAGAGAGTTTGTGGTAGTATTGGCTCCACAAGCCTGCTGCATCAGCGCAAGACGGCTCCGAGAAGGATTCAGCAAAGACTTTGTTGCGCCATTGTGAAAGATGCTGGCCATGGCGACATTTTCGTTTCCGTCTCATTAGGTATACCACAGTTGCTGAGAGGTGGATGTTTAGCGACTCCGTACCTAGGTAACTTCTGTGTTGTTCTCATCTTTTGACATGTCGGGAAGTATATGTTTCGCTTCTTCGTTGCCCGCGGGCGCTCGCGAAGAAAACAGATGGACTGGAAAGCTAATGGAAACCTTCGCGATACCGAATTATTTCGAAGGAATGAAAAGGCATAATTGGCCAATTAGTCACGGCTATGCCACCCTTGTTCACACTAATTCCATGATCACCAATCGACCGGAGTTTAGATGTATCGACCTGCCACATCGGAATCGCCGTGGTATTGAGGCCCGTCACCAAATCCACCCACGATGCGACAAACACTCATATACCTTGAGGCCTACGAAAGGATTATCCTTGAATTATTCCCCCATAAGGAAATTCCTTAGGATCCCCGCATGAGGACTAGCTTAACCCTATCATCCAATCAGACAATGTTAATTCGATCGGAACTCAGATCGCACCCAATCAGGGTCGAGTCGTGGAGAGCTGACCGAATTGCAACTGTCGACCAAGTGGAGTCCCGAACTTTAGTCTCCACCCCCGCATTTCCTTGTAGAAATTAGGTGTACTAGACCTGTTTCCTGTGGGCAGCAACTAGAGAAGGCTGAGGCTCAATAACCCCATCGGCCGTCGGCACCAGAAAATACATATGGTACAAAATACCGAGCAGGTGCTTCCTCCCCTTTATCTCTGCCCGAGATGACTACGCGATGCAGGGCAGAAGGAAGAACCCTATTGAGTTCTAAACATAACGTCTGTGAGACACTGACACAAGGGCCGGAGCTGGCTCTTACCATTGGAGATGCGTTGGAACATATCACCGATACTCATATAGACGACTCCTTCTTTAAGTTTCGCGGGCACAAACTCACCAATGCCCCCATGGGTATCCTGGAAAAGAAGGGTGAAAGACTGAAAGTGCTGTTTTCAAATTTTAGTCCAGCTCTTTGATCTTCGAAAGGGAGCTATGACGAACGTCCAATCGGTATAAACCCCAAGACGACCGATGTCTTTTTCTTTGACAAGCATCTCGCTAAAGATAGACGGATAGTGAAGTAGTCGGAGCTGATTATCGTGCCCGGTATGCAATGCTCGTACAGCCTCGGCTTCTTTCTCGGTTAGATTCAAGCTCATAGTCAGGGCGTCGAGAATTGCGTTTGTCGTCTTGTTCAGCTCACAGAATAGTTATGATGTGAACTCTCGAAATCCTGGCAATACATCATCAGGGAGCCGGATGTTGCACTGAATGTGCCAACTTCGTAGCTTTCCTGATGGTAATGTTAGATCATAAATTTTGATGAGGAGTTGGAGAAACACCGACTTTGTAATCGGCCAAGCTCAGCTCGACATCCTTTTCGGCGACATTTCCTGATTCATAAGCAGTTTTGGCATATCTATTTTCTCTCCCAATTAGGTACCGGAGTAACCACGATGTGGTACAGTGCCTTCTGGGTGTGGTACTTTCATCTTTTCTTTGTAGGGGAGGTCGAAGAGCGCCTTGGATGTTTGAAAGGCCCTTCGAAGGATCTCGGGAGGTACGCCATGTCCGACGATACCGACATATCCGTTTCCATGTAGTTTTTCCCCGAGATCCGTTGCCGCGATTTCTCGCAATCTCCCGACATTATCTGGTGTTACGTTGGATGTAAACGGTGAGAGGTCCACGAGGGGAACTGCGACATTTCCAACCGATGAGATTCCTAGGTGAAGTAAAAAGTGGACTTATATAATAGTCTGTTGACTCTTGAGACTCCGGAAACAAATGATTCCGGGAGATGATCTACCATGGATGCAATTACCTACCTAAGATATGTAACGTTTACCAGGATATGTGAAATGACTAGTAAGTACAATATAGAAAATCATAATGAAGAATATTTTTAATTCTCATCATTGCAAGACTGCGGTGGGTGCCTCAGGCTGTGCGCTGATACCGCAACCACCATAATAGTTAGTTGTTGTTGCAGTGTCTTACGGCCTTCGATTAGTTATAGTAGTTGATTATGATATCTATAATTTCTATTATGTTTTAGTAGTGTCCTTTTATCTATTGTGACATTTCAGTTTGACGTGATGACTGTTCCACTGTTCCCAAGGCTCCCATCCGATCGAACACTAGGTATGTTTTAGATCATAGACATAATAGAGCGTATGCTGACGTCGTGAGTCTTGTGCATTGCCTGCACCGGCCATCGCTGGGGTTCCATGGGCGCTTGCTGAACAGGCATCATTATAGATGTGCATTCTCCTGCGATTGAACAAGTCTGGTCACTAGAAACAGCGCACAACAGGTCATAATGCTTTGTTAGGTGTGCCTGGGGAGCTCTTTCAAGGATTAATAAGAGAGATATGCGATCTTGCCGGAACCTCAGTCAAGACTGTTGTGCTTGTCCGTGATGCGTCATATCACTACACGGTGAAAGAAAAGAAGCCATGCTGGGATGGCACGGATGAGTTATATAAGTCCGAGGCGGTGCTCTAGAAACTGAGTGAGAAAAGCGACGTAGCAATAAATAAAATACTACTACGAAGCGTCGAAGCCAAGCAACTACGGCGGTTGGGCCTCAGGCCATCGCAGGCGCGTGACCAGCGAAAGCGGCATAGCGTGCGGTGTACGTCAACTCGTAAACTCGTCTCAAGATTCCTAACAGGGAAATCCGGAGAGACCAAGACTCACGATTGATCACCAGAGAGTCCGAACGGGCTAGCCCTCATGCAGCTAAGCAGCCGCCCCTGTCAGCCACTGAAACGCGAGATCCGTTGACGTGCCAGGCGGAGGTCGCCGAGGAGAAAGCAGAACGAGAAAACTCAGACAACTCCGCGCACACCCGCTACGAGGCCGAGGGCAGGGAACCGGAAGGAAAGAACAAGACAAGACGAGACGACTGAGAGAAATGAAACACATATACGTACGTCAATCACAAAATACGTACAAGTCTGCAGTCCTGCTACGTAGCACGTAGTACGAGCACGTAGTACTAGTACGTAGTTCCTAGCCACCGTGCGGCGCTGGTTGAGTTCGGGAGGAGAAAGTGCTCCGCTACGGCCCATGAAAACGTGTCGAGGGAAGCGGAGGTTACAGTGCATTGTCATTGGACTGCTTCCAAGGCTGAGCCAAAAGAAAAAAAAAATAAGAAAAAATAAGAAAATTTAGGAAGAAGGGGTCTTTTTCTCTTAGCCAATATTTTTACCTCACATTTTCCCCGTTCTCCTCTCAAGTCTCGACTCTCCAGTGTTGTTGGTTGACTATCTTCACTGTCGCTTCTTTATCACGCCATTTTTTTTCTTAAGCCCAAGCAATCTGCGGAGTGCATACTACTCCGTACATACTACAGATCTCAGTCTGCGACTACAGCCGCGCAGCCGCGCGTTTCCAGCGTCTACTGCCCCTCCTTCCCTGTCCGGTGGTTTTCCCGCGCATCCGCCTGCGACTCTGCGCATGCTTATTGCTGCCCTTACATACTCCGTACATTCATTGCTCTTGCAAACCACTGCTCTTCTCTCGCTGCTCCCAGGGGTAGGCCTCCCCTTTGTCTGGCGGCGCATATTGCCATGGTCTCAACCGCCGAGGCTGGGCCTATGCATGACAATGACGTTTCCATGGACGCCATTATCCCCAAGACCGAACCGACACAGGATGGAAATGTCTCCATAAGCTCTTCGGTGTCGACTCCTGAAGCCGAGGAACAGAGCCAGGATGTTGCACAGACACAAAAAAGGAAGGGAGGAAGGAAACCCGTATGTTGCGATTCAAAAATCCCCGCCGTTAACTAGGTAGTCCAGGTCCTAACACCCGCTATTCCAGATATACGCTACTTCCGAAGAGCGTAAACAGAGGAATCGCCAGGCGCAAGCAGCCTTTCGAGAGAGAAGGACCGAGTACATCAAACAGTTGGAGACAACCATCAAGCGGAATGAAGAGTCTCTCCAGTCATTGCAACAGAGCCATCGGAGCGCCGCCGACGAATGTTTGATGCTGCGTTACAAGAATTCGCTCCTTGAAAGGATTCTTATGGAAAAGGGTTGGTGAATTGTCAACCTTGTCAGGAAACAGGACTGACGGGGTTCCGTGATTACAGGCATTGATGTCCAAGCAGAGCTGCGCCTCAAAACTGGCAGCAACTCTACAGCTATCCCTCCCATGAAGTCTAATGCGAATGCAGGCAAGCACCCGTTGCCTCTCGAACGTGCTGCTCTCGGTAGAACTTCAACGCAGCGGCGGCAAACGAACGCCATCGCCCCCAAACCAGACCTGTCTCAACAACGAGACGGCGCTTACAGCACCTCTTCCCCACAGCCTCAGCCTACTCCGTCGTCTCACGTGTCGTCTCCGTCAACAGGGAGATCACCTGGCTTCGCATTGCAAGGTGCAATGTCTCCGAAAGGATCCGAGTTTCGGCAACCCCCTTTGCTTCCCCACCCGAGGGACTTCTCCCAACACAGCCCACTAGGGGTGGCTCACATGAGATCTATGGATTCCTATACTCAGTCTGTGATGTCCGGAGGTACTATGGCACCTCATTTACAGTCTTACTATTCTGCGCCTTTTCAAAAACATTATAATCAGCTAGGTAAGCCGACCCCCGCATACGGCAATATCTGGACGGTTTTAGTCTGACCTGAAATATCTACAATAGAGCAAGAATATGATGCCCAGGCTGATATGCTCGACGATGCTGATAATGCAGAACATGGCTCGGAAGCCAATGCCTACGTCACCGACTTCAGCCGGCCACCGGTTCCAACAGGTCAAGGACGCGTGGGATTACCCGGTGTCTCCTCTATGCAGACAGATACCGACCAAGGGATGTATAATACCGGCGGTTCTCTTTTCAGTCAATTTGAGCCCGTGCTTGATAGCGACACCTTCGGACTGGGTGCCAGCATGCATTTTCAGACACCCTTCAGCTACGAACAAGAAATGCTTCGCCAATGAAACAGACCCAAAAAGGATTGAGTTCGCATCCCCGGCGGTAGCGGCTTCACCTTGTTTCTCTAATTCACTGTAAATGACTTAATGGATTTTCACGACCCGATCTACGACTATAGCGTTGGTCGATAATTCGATGTCGCGATTCTTCAACCATTCTATTGCTTCTTCTCTTTATGCTCCCTCACATCTCTTGATTTTTTTTAAACTTCTAACTACAAAAAGCGTGCATATGTTATGACAGCGGGAGACCAAAAGTATTTTTTGTGGCGTTGGTGCAATGATTTCATAGGGCTGGCAGAATTTGCCCGAGGTGTACACATAAAACTTCCTGAAGAACTCGTTATCTTATATACCCCGGCAAGATGATATCGATTATCTGCTCTTTCCTTCTTTTCTTGCGGTCGGGGTTCGGAGGCTACCTAGGTACTGTTCAGGGAGTCACTGTGTGCTTTTTTTTAATTCATTTTTCTACGAGGTTATGAAGGGGGGCTACGATATGCTGCAGAGCTGGCGTGTATTCAGTCAATACAGGACGATACAATACTTTATTGAAGAATAAAAGCAAATACTATGTTGAGCAAGAAGAAGAAGATGTAGATTGCCGCATTTAGCGACGCCAAAGCCCTAAGCCCTAATGGCTGACATTTCCGGCCAAGTGCGGAACAACAACCCATCGCTTAGCGTGGGCCAGCCGGACGAGTTCACCACTCGAAAGCCGCCAAACCACAAACCACAAATCACAAACCACAAAAGGCCTCTCTCTCCACAACCCAACTTGGTACGTCTTCTCCTCGCTCGCTCGCTCGCTCGATCTCTCCCTCTCTCTCTCTCCCTCCCCTCTGCTTCCTTTCGAGGATTCTCAACACCAACCCCCCCCAAAGGTCACCCTCCTAATTGCCAATCCAGGAAGGCTGCAATCCTACTGTTCGTTAGGATTCTGCCTTTTCCAGAACCTCCCCGTCCCTACCCTCGAATTGTTGCGATAAGAAAAGAAAGGGAAGCCTTCCCCGGAAGGCCATCCTCCGACAACACCAGGCGTCATGGCGGACGTCCGGTCAAAGGTGAGCTCCCAATCCCTCGCGACTTGTTGTTGTTGTTGTTCTTGCTAACTCGTTGTCAGAATCTGTACGAGCTTCTTGGTACTTTTCTTCCTTTCTTTCCTGCCCAGCCAGCGTATTCCATATCACGATTACATCATCCCCTTGTTTTCTAACATTTGTGTGCGTTGTGTCCCACAGGCAATGATCCCGAGCTGGACTCTGATAGAGAACCCGAGCCTCCAACCAAGACGATAGACAAGCCCGCTGCGCGTCATGGCAAGCGTGATGCCCCTAAAGAAGCACCTTCGGCCCCCCCTACTGCACCCCGAGGTGGTGCCCGTGGCGGTCGCGGTGGACGCGGAAATGGCAATGAGGATGGTGAGTTTGGTCCCGACCCTGAATAATTGATATAATTATAAAATATATATATATATAAGCTAACCACAAGATAAATCTTATATAGCCTTCCGTGACCGCAACGCCGGTAGCTACAACAACCGCAACCGTCCCGTTGATGAGGTGAAGGAGGCCGGACGCCGTGGTTACCGAGGACGCGACGACCGCGGTGCTCGCACTCGCACTGACCGTCACCCTGTCCGCACTGGCCACACGTATGTGCCCATTATTCATTCTGTTCTCAATTGTCTTGTCTATTCCGCTAACTTTTCTTCTCTTCACTACTCAAGTGATTCTGACAAGCAAATTGGTCAAGGCTGGGGCGCTAAGAAGGGCGATGCCGAATGGAACGACGAGAAGGCTGGCGATGCCATTGCCAAGGCCGACGAGACCGAGCCTCAGACCCCTCTCGAAGGAGGCGAGCCCGCAGCTGCGCCCGAAGAGCCCGTCGACAAGTCCAAGTCCTACGCTGAATATCTTGCTGAGCAGGCAGCTGCTAAGCGTGGCGATCTCGGCGTGAAGGAAGCCCGTGCCCCCAATGAAGGAGCCAAGGACAAGAAGTGGGATTCGGCCAAGGAGCTGAAGCGCGACGACGACGAGGAGAACTATATCAAGCCCCAGGGAGAGAAGGGCAAGCGCGAGAGACAGCGCAAGGAAAAGAACATCGTCGAGCTGGATATGCGCTTCCAGGAACAGCCCCGTGGCCGCGGCAATGGTCCCCGTGGTGCTCCCCGTGGAGGACGTGGCGGTCGTGGTGGACGTGGTGATGGCCCTGCTCGCGGTGGTCGCGGCGGTGCCGCTGCTGCTGGTCCTGCCGTCAAGGTTGACGAGAAGAACTTCCCCAGCTTGGGTGGTAAATAAAGGGATTTTTCTTTCTTCTCCGCTCTCTCTCTCTCTCTGTCTCTTGACTCTACTTTTTTTGATCTCCCAGTCCACAAAAACTTCACCTAAAGAGTTTGATCGTTCTGTTTGACTACAACGATCAACAAAAAAAAGGAGAGAGAGAGAGAGAGAGAGAGAGACACTCAAGACGGAAAATATTTTTTTCTCTTAAAAAAAAGGGCCCCAAAAGATCCAAAAATGAAATATTTCGCGCAATTAAGTGAGAGGTATAAAAATTTTCTTCTTTTTCTTGATACAACAACGAAACTTACACCTCTTATTCTTTCTACATGTAAGCTCAGGGAATTGATTAATTGATTAATAATATTGATTGATTGATTAAATGAAAATGAAATGGAATAAAAAATATACCAAAAGAGCCGCAATGATTGTAATAATACTAATATGATTTATCTCTTCATCTTTCTTTTGCTCATCCTTAGTACCTAGGTAGTAGATGAATGTTTGGAGGAGATGTAGTATACTAGCTCTGGGTCTAATTGAGTTGTGCTACAGCGAAGAACGGCCCTGGACAGTGATTTGGATTTTGGAGTCTACAGACTCCAACATAGTAATAACTAGCTGGCTGGCTGGCTGGCTATCAAGAATAGTGTAATGAATATGAATGAAAGAATGGGGATAAGATAGACTCCAGTGTGCCCACGAATTTGTAGGCTTCGCATCTCGTTAAGTCATAGTAAAGCTATAAGGTCGGTCGTTTTCTCCGTGTACATATAATGATATCCGTGGGCTGTCGTCTTCTCATCTCTTCAGCTCGTCATTCAAAGATAGCCGCATCATCCTATTGAATTCTGCAGCCGCCGAAGCCGCGAGTGTATCTGACTCGGGTTTCATGTCGTTTAAAAACGATAGTCCATCCATGGCTTTACCACCACATGCTCGCTGCAGAGCCAAAAATGCGAAATGCCCTCCAACAACGGGGCGTGCGATGAAATAGATTCCGGGATAACCGCCATTCCCCTCAGTCTCATGCAAGTCAGTGAATGGTCGGTCAGTGTCGGTTTCGTTGACCCATCTAGCTACGGATTCGAGAATCTCGCTGCGCACTTGTTCACTGGCAACGGCCATCGAGAAGAACTCCCAGTCCGTCTTGGTGTAGAGGTGACGGCTGTCAAGAGGCAAGCCGTATTTCTGCCGTACATAATGGTACCAGTTCGATTGTTTCTGGTAGATGTGGCGGGGGACAAAGCCTTGTTTTTCGAACGAAAGTGGTGCCTGATGTATTCCACTATGTTTGCTATTCGTACCGTCCAAATGGAAACACAACTGTGCGTCTGCATAGATGTTGTATAATGTAGTCCACGAGCCGTACCAGTCATATGCCAATTTGGCATGTGAGCCATCGCGAGACATGCCGAATTCCTCCCATTTCGCGATATATTCATCCGCAATGCTCTTTGTTGGGCATGTCAATAAAGCAGCTCTTTTATAATATCGGTAAAAATTTATGACTTGCCTTGAAATAATAAGCATCTGATGCTTCTCCCGCAATATCTGCAATCTGACTCATGGCATTAATGCCGATAATACCCTTCAGCGCCAGGTTCGTCTGGAGAGCAAGCCATCCTGCAAAATCATCGGTGGACACTGCAGCAAACAAATTAATATGGATATCCTTCAATATGCATGAAGAAGAGAAACACTGAGACACGTACATTGATTCTCTGGCTCGAGTGAAAAGTCTACTAGATAGCCGGTCCATTGTTTCCACAACTGATAACTTCTCTGGATCCATTGGTGAGCATGCTTTGCTCCACGGCCTTTTCCGCCCCATTTAGAATCTTGCTTATCAATACCAGAACCTGTTTGAAGATTCAAGAGAGAAAACGGCGATTCCTCAAACGATAATTCTGGAGCTATGCTGCCTTCGGCAGCCCACAGAGAAATGGACTCTTGGTCATCAGTGTAGCGTAGGGAATTCACCAATGCTAGTCCCAAGATGAGAATATTGCCACATTCTTCGACCGGCATGTACTCATCCTTGCCATCTGGATGACCAGTTGCATTCGGGAAGTGTGTTCCGAGGTCATGCATAGCGTACGTATTTGGGTACTGTCCGCTCAGCGTGTGTTCAATCAACGGCTCCAGGAGATACGCCAACCAGCGAGGGCTCGTGTACAAGAAGAACGGGAACGCTGGGTAGATAACATCAATCGTCTGGGTGTTGCCATCAGATGATATTTCTTTTAAAAACAGGAGCGGATTCTCCGCTGTACCAGCAAAACTAGTGGCACCGAGCACCTGTCGAGCAGAAAGCGTAACAATATCCACATAGTCATCGGCACCAGACTTGTACGCATCTATGGCTAACTGAGCCGAATAGTTGGATGCCAGGGTATTAGCATTGGCGAAATCCCCATAGTGGAACGCTAGGAGGTCATCGCTCGTATGGAACCATGACTTCCACAGAGGCCGCATGTAGGTCAGCCCTCGTGCAGCAGCATATTGGGCAACGATATCCTGAGTATGGGCGATAGTGAACTGGACCGAATCCGTCTTGACACGTGAATGAGTATTGTTGAGATCGAAATGTTTAGAGAATGCGAAAACTGGTTCCTCGTCCATGATGGATCGGAAACGACTGTCCACTGTATCTTTCAGGGTGCCTGACTTGGAAAAGCGATCTCGCAAAACCGATGACGTTCCGGATTCATGTCGAACATCCTAGAATAGTGTGATTGGTCAAATAATTCTAGATACAAACGATGTCCATGGCAACAGCTACAGTGCATACCTTTGGCGCAACAAAATGTAGCGTTCCCCACTCAGCTCGGTCTGCAAATTCAGAGACCAACAATTCGTTTTGGCGTGTGAACTCCCACTTTTTCAGTTTGCCGGAGTCGCTTTCAGATTTGACATGGTCGAAGTTCCAGACGAGCTGTGATCCCCGATCACCGCTTACCCATTGTCCATTGATGTCGACATATACATTAACATCAGCACTGCCGGTGACAAGCACAGTGAGGTATGAGGCTGGGATCGACTGCCGCAGGGTCGATGTTGGAGTAATTGGAGACAAAAAGGACAAGATAATTTCGAGCACAGAGTCCGATGTGGGAAGAGTGTATGTCAAATTAGTTGTCGAGGCATCGTATGTAGCTCCCTTGTAAGTTGGGTAGTCAACAGTATACCTGAGAAAGAAGTGCAGTCAGTATATAAACCCTAGGTGGGACTATAAAATACGGCTGGTCATGTATCATACCCGGCTCTGCCATCGCGCGGCAATGAGTCCTGTGGTCGTCCGAGCAAAGGATACACGGTACCTGTACTAGGTACTTGAGCAAGCAGCGAGAAGCCAATCTCCTCGCCAGTCCAGAAAATAGGCCATTTCGACCACGGAACGTCCCGGGCGTTTGGCAACCAGGTGCTGAAGTATGGATTCCTCACGGTCAACGGAAGGACAGGCGGCGTGAGGCTGGAAGCGACAGCGAGTGCAGCCTGCAGGAGCCCTGCCGGGGCTGCTACAGCGTACCAGCGCATGGAGCAGGATGCGACTGCCTGCCTGTCTATCTATGCACGAAAGAAACGATGGACGAGAATTGAGATAAGTATAGTATATACAGATTACGCCTGCATTGGCTGTTGTGTCTGGCAGGGTAGGTAGAAATAGGTAGAAATAGAAGTTGAAGTAGAAGGAGAAGGAGAAGGAGAAGTAGGAGAAGGAGGTACCTCGCACTATGAGGTCATGTGGGAACAGACCAGTCTGTGCCTGCCTCAAAGCTAAGGCACTAACCCGCTGTGACGCCGCCTTCCCCGCAATTCACTCATTATGCGTACATAACATATGTGCTCGAACAACCTGGTCTCTGCTACCTGGATACGCAGCTCTGTCCTTATGGTTCCTGCGACGAGCTGTGTCTTGCGTCTCTGCATCTTTGAAACCCCATTCTCCGTTGTTGAGCGTTGCTTGCCTGAAGTTTCAGGATCAAGCATCAAACCCGATGCGTACTAGTGCGAACCTGACACGCGCTGTGGACTGCTCTGATTGGCTCGGGATCGTCTCCGCATTTTTGTTCCGGCCCGCTCGGCCATCGCGGCTTCTCATTGGCTGCATCTCGAGGCTTCACTTTCGATGTGCAGATTTTCTTTTAAGTATGATGCCTGGCTATCTACTGGAGAGATATTGCTCCGTAGTGGTGTACCGTGTAAGATCTATCGTATGTAGTAGCGTGCAGTAGATGTCTATGCAGAACCTTCTGGCTGGGTAATGGGCATCTGCTCAAGGCACAAAATCCAACTCTCCAGTGCAGAGTGGGTACCTAGTATATACTCAATGTTGGGATTGTCTTTAACAAAGATCCAATGCACGAGCACATGCTAGGTCAAAGTCTGGTAAGAGCCTGCCTGGAAAATCCCATAGAAATCCCTAAAGGGACTAGCCGTACACGTTAAGAGAAGAGTGAACACGCGGGAGGCGGGCAACTCTCCACTTCAGGCGACAGTGGAGACTTCACCGCCCTCATCTAACATCTTCAAAAACCACGCGACTTCCAGACGCGCCATTACTCTTTTACATGCACTCTCAGATCTTCAGAAAAGAGAGAGATCCATCTTACAACTGGATTCTATCTTCTGATTCTCTTATCTAGTCCATTCCCATTCCTCATAAGCTCTAACAGTCTTGTCTGTTAGATATCCTGCTTTGGTTCAATCTTCACTGTATCTGAGCACTCCACCTGACGATTGTCCTCACGCCTGCTGTCAGCTGTTCACACACTGGTCCGGACCATGCAGTCCATCCTCCCAGAATCCAGCCCACATAAAGCTGGGAGACGCGTGCTTGGCGACAAGACCACCAACGCGTCTTTGACATCTGCTGTGAACAAGATTGCAGAAGCAGCTTCACACAAATCCTCAACAGCCACAGCCCCGTTCAATGCACCAAGCAATGCATCTCAGACAAAACCCCAAGACGTCGTGCCTGAGACTCGTCATGCCGGACATAAACGAACCATCGATCAAGTGGCAGAAGGCATCGAGTCTGAACCTCGAAAGGTATTCATGACCTCTCAATCGGACGCTGAACGGGGATTTAAGATTTTTGATGAGAGAACTGGTGAAAAGATTTCTAAAACCAGTGAGGTATGACACGATTGAGCTCTCAATCATCAACTAGTTGCTTGTGTGCTGGAGTTACTAAGACTTAAGATACTAGGCTTCTCCCACTATCTCTACTGCACCTCTGACAAATGACGCGTCGACACTACCACAAAAGGATGAGGGTGACTCACAGAAGAACGCTGAAAAGAAGAGCATTGAAAACAAGCCGGAGAATTCAAAACGCGGCCATGTGAGCATAGTTCCAACAGAGCCCGTGGCACGCAAAATATTCATTCAGCAGGTAAGACTTTCCTGAGAGATATAAAATACAACTAGCGAATACGTGAGCTGATCTCCTATCTAGAAAGCCATGTTAGCCAAAAGCAGACTCCAATCCGCCATGCGTCGCGCCCAGGGCAAATCCCTAGACCAGGCCCTTTCTCAATTCGAGGCGGCACACGGTGGCATATTCACAAAATACACACCTTCCTCTTCTTCCTTTTCATCTTTATTATCCACAGCGAATGGTCAACTGGGCCAGCAGGCATCCGCCAAGTCAACACCGACCGAGGAACAACGCGTCTTGCTGCCACCACTTCCTCTTCAGGCACGCACTCGACCTGTTCGCTCTTCTGCCCAAAAATCAACTCCTTCATCAGCAGCATCTACAAGCAATGTTAATGCCTCTCAGAATGAAGAGAACAAGGGAGACCATGCCAGCGAGGATGAGGATGACAACGAGAAAACCCCTAGAGCACTAAGCGACATCAAACAGAGAAAGACAGCCGCTGAATCCGAAGTTGCCGACGTTGCTATGAGCCAGGAGAGTGATTCCGTAATGGACAAGATGGTGAGATGGACACAGTCGTCGATCGACTCCAACCGCACGATTGAAGCATAGAAACGAGAGGCACCTGGAATACGCTCTCAAGGGGGCAGGAATTTTACTTTCTTAGAATTGTCTACAAAAGAATCTGGGCTTGGAAGTATGACAGTAGTTGGCTGCATGTCCACCTTTGTGTGGCCTTCAATTTTTTTCTTTCTTCTGTATGATTAGCCACAGCATGATAACCAAGTAATAAACATGACGAAGGATACCCATTGCTAATTTCCCGGACTGTCTTAACCCGCCGTACCTAGGTACTCTACCTAGGTATCTGTACGAGACTGATATAGAAAACAGACGCGTATCATTTCTAATATAAACAGAGCTATTTTATATTATTGTCACCGAACTTTTTTGAGCTTGCTCACACGACGGCCTAATACATCTCGCCCTTCCTCAATCTCTCTCGCAGCATCCCGCTTAGCCTCACCAACCTCCTTCAGAACGGTTCCTTTGACCACCCTCGTTTCAACGCTGACACCTTCCTCTTCCCACTGGACCATTTGCCTACCGACTCTCTGCTCAATTGCCAGGACGAGTTGCACATCTCGCTGGCCAACCAGAGTAACTGATTCACCGCTTCGGCCCGCACGTGCTGTACGACCTACACGATGGACGTAATCGTCGGGGTTGCGCGGAACGTCGAAGTTGACAACGAGGCTGACATTGGGGATATCGAGACCACGCGAGGCTACATCCGTGGCAACTAGGAGACGTGCAGCACTGGCCCGGAACCTGGACAGGTTGGCCGTTCGTTCCGACTGCGGTAGGAGACTGTGCAGGGAAGTGACGCGGTGCGATAGACGGCGAAGCATTCGCTCGAGAAGATCAGCAGTCTTCGTGCGGTTACAGAAGATAATGGCGGGTTTTGAGGAATTGCGCTCCGTTGAAAGAAGGACGTGGAGGAATGCTTCGCGGTGAGTCATGGGTACCTGCAGGTATGTCTGTTTGAGAGTTGGGGGTATAGGGGCATGGTTCTCCGTGCAGATCTCTGTTACAAAAATGGGCAGGCGGTTGTCTGGGCGTGGCATGGACTTTAATGCCCGGACTTCCGGGGTGACTGTGGCTGTGAAGAGGAGGGTCTGACGCTCGCTGGAAGGCGGCAGTGCAGAGAGACATGTCTCAACATCTGGAAGCATGCTGCCAGGCCCGCTGGTCAATAGTCTATCGGCTTCGTCCATGACAACCATGCGGACACGATTTAGTCCCACAATCGTGTCTTCTCCTGAGGTGCGAATGTGATCTGCTAGTCGCCCTGGCGTGGCGATTATGACATGGGGTCTTTGAGAAAGCGTAATGGCTTGTGGCCGCATGTCAGTGCCACCCGTGATGAGTACCGGCTTGAGATTCTGTGGCGCCGAGATGGCTTTGAATTGCTCGAAAATCTGGAGTGCAAGCTCGCTGTAGTACATATGAATTAGAAAACCGAATGGAGATATAATATAATATCAGAGGTTTATCTTGGAGCTTACCGAGTAGGCGTCAGCACGACAGCAAATATTCCGAATGGGTCTTCTGCCCATTTTTGAAGAATTGGCACTGCAAACGCAATCGTCTTTCCAGAACCCGTCCGACTTCCACCGATACAGTCTCTTCCCCGCAGAATTTCGGGAATACATGACCTTTGAATGGCGGTAGGCCGTCGAACTGCCATGGTGGACAGGGATTTGACGAGCCATGGAGAAACATTGAGCGACGCAAACGTTGAATCGGCTACCTGAAGCCCGATCTCGCGGGCATCTTGACTAGTCACCGGCACCTCGGCCTGAGGCTTTGACTGCGTAGATAATACTTCATTCTTCTTTTTTATACGTGAGATAGTCGGCAATGGTGCGATGGGAGCAGGATCGTCGCCGTCTGAGTCGTCTGAGGATGCAGATAGTCGTCTCCTCTTGGCCGGTCGGGCTGTATGGCCGATTTCTGTGACATCGGGGGCATCCACGTCTGATAGTTGCGAAGAATTGTCATCAGACGAATGCCGGTCTTCCACAACCTGGGGTTTGGCCATCTTTGAAGGCTGCTCCCAATCTCTCTTTCTCGAGTGGGCGTGGAAGTCTGGAAGAAGAAAAATATCGGCAGAAAATGTTATCGAGCGGGCGGTCAGACCTTTCTGGAAACTCGTGGCGCTAGCTGTTTATGGTTAGCGCAGAAATACCGGATAACGCGGGAAGGCGGGAGCCTAAGCCTATTTGGGTAAGCGGTGCGTTTTGGAATCTTAGATAATCGAGATTAGATCTTCATCTTCTACTCTCTAGTACGTAGTATAACTTATAACTTATACTTCTAAGTTCTCTGTAGGAATGTACAGGAACTAATAAACGCCGTACGGAGTACACCCTTGTCGAACGACCGCAATTCAGTCATTCGGCTTCATGATACGCTGTCTTAGCCGGAACAAGATCATGATCCTTGGCAAGGCGGTTTGCCGAGAAGTATACGGAGTTAGTTAGCGCAGCCACATACATCTATGCCACTATGGAATCTGGATACATTGGATGTCATTGCGAGCTCGCAATTACGTTGACTACGCATATGCGAGGAGCTATGATTTCAACGTCAACCCGTCTCGACGATACGCCCATTTAGCTTGGCTATGCATGCACTCAGCAACTAATCAGCACGCCGCACGCCGTACCACGTAACCACTAGATATGAAGCTGCATGCACAGAATTAGGCGCCGGGACACCGGGACCCATTGATACTAGCTAAGCCTAGCAGTATTACTGGCCCTACTGAAAAAAACTTTGATCTTCGATTCTTGCCAGAAAAGGCTACGACGCTCCACTGCACGCAACGTGACTGGCTCGCATCAACCGATGCTTACTTGCGTGTTTTTGCGAGTTGTCCGTCACAGCCTCAGACATGGCAAATAGAAGCCAGGCTTTTCTGTATTTATCTAGGACGTACTCTCTTAGGGTCCTTGGACATACCCGTAATCTTGTATGTACGTACGTATGTCCTAGCTACAGGGCTCTGATTTTTAAGATCCCACCCATATTTGGGTTATTTGGGTTGGCTTCTACTACCCTTGTAGGGAACTATTCATATATGCCTCAAACCGTACTTATACACTCGATTCAGCACCTGGCTTCTTAGGTAGTTTCCCTTTCCTTCTTCTTTTGGGAAGCATTTGCCTGCCCGACCCAAGCAAGATGTTGAACACCACGCTTGCACAGCATTTGTCGAAGGTTTGCGTGGCACCGACTCCTGAATATGCCTCTTACAGCGACTATGGCTACGTACCGTCCCTCGCCGCAGGCATCGTCTTCACCACGATTTTTGCCGTGATAATGATTGCGCATATTGTGCAAATGATATGGACAAGATATTGGTGGTGCTCCGTCTTCGCCATTGGGGCCATGAGTACGTGCCACGACCAAATCTTACCCCGTAACCCTAATTTGCAACAGAAAGACTAACTCGGCATGTTATTTTTGCAGCTGAGGTCCTAGGTTGGGCAGCGCGGACCTGGTCTTCTTCGTGTCCCTATCTGCTGACGCCTTTTCTCATGCAAATATCTACCCTCATTATTGGTATGCTATCCTGCTAGCCCTACCTCCGGTTGGGGGACCAAGACTGATAGGTACATCATCTAGCACCCACGTTCTTTACGGCTGGTATATACATTCTCCTGGGGCGTCTCATTTCACTACTCGGTCGTTCATCCTCCGTGTTGAGCCCGCGTCTCTATCTCTACATCTTTGTCACCTGCGACGTTGTCTCTCTCGTCGTGCAGGCTGTCGGGGGTGGGTTGGCATCTGTCGCCTTGCAGGACAACGGCGACACTTCGTCGGGTACTGATATCATGGTTGCCGGTATCGTATTCCAATTGGCCTCGATCACCATTTTCGTCTTCTGCGCCGCCGACTTCTTCCGGCGCGTTGTGAAAGAGCGGCTGTTGGCCTCCGTCGAAGGCAGTATCATGCCGTTGATGGTTGCTATGATGTTTTCCATCCTGCTGGTTTATATTAGAAGCATCTATCGTACGATTGAATTGGTGCAGGGTTGGACGGGATACGTTATCACCCACGAAGCGTTTTTCATTGCTTTGGATGGCTCCATGATGGCCCCTGCCGTTGGAATATTTAATATTATTTATCCCGCTTGGTTTATGCCGAAGCAGAAATCGGTTAGTGAAGACGATGAGATTTCATTGGGAGAAAGGGCGTGATCTTTCTCTTCTCTTTTTCGTTTGTTCTTGTTGCTTTTACTCCTTTGCTTGCCAGGTTTCTGTTGATACTTGACTTGTACCCATACCTATACCATTGGAATTAGAAGTAGATATAGAACTAGAATCGCACTACTATCATTCTACTACCCATGCGTTAGATGGCTAATGAAATCATATTTGAGGGCTCACTTATTGTTCTTCCAAAAAGCCTATGTGCACATGGATCCCGATATACGTCTATCCAATAGCATATAAAGTACATGACCTGTATGAGCGACCGAAAAGAACCGAAACAATTCAAGCAAAGAATAAGAGATAGTTGCTGCAAACACGAAAAGGGAATGTGCTAATAGTATTTCCATAAAACTAAATAAGCAAAACTGAACAGTGAACAGTGAACACCAACCCGAAAATTTTGGTGCGCCGCTCCCATACGCCAACTGAGAGAGCCCGACAAAAGCTGAAATAAAAGTGTTCAAACTCCCGGCACTGCTTCAATCCAAGCGAACAATGTACCAACAGCCAAAGTTGCGGCAGCCCACAGAGAACCCCAGCCGAGAGAGCCGATCAAGTCGATTCCATTTATAGAACCCCAGCCTGCAATTATCGTATTCAAGAGAGTTATAGTTGCCAAAACAAGAGTTCGGCTCGCAAGAATTTTCCCTTTCGTCGACAATTTCGCCCATGTTCGATTATATAAAGACGTGATGAGGTATTCTCCGTCCGAAGTCGACCGCGCTGCCCTACTGTCCTTTGCAGACCACCCAGCGGAGCTCACAAAAAGGAAATCATACGCTGCGTATCCGCCAAGAAGCAAAGACAAGAACACATATGGCAGCCCCTGTGGCCCAGAATGAACCAGTCTGATATCACTGAGCCCCCCGAAGTGCGACACCAAGTGTACAGGCAGCCACGTTGAGAAGCTCAAATAAAGAAAGACGGTGTAAATGGAAGCCGCAGCAAGAGATGTGTAAAGAGCAGTCAGCCAGTCCTGAAGGATTCCCCGGTTGGCAACCTCGCTTCCCCGAGGGCTCGAAAGCGCGTGGACCGAATTGGGACCTCGGAATAGAGCGAACGGAAGAGTCTTAGAGGCAATTTCAATGAAAAAAGTGATCAAGACTGCTGACGGCTGCACCTCATAGAAGTTAAGCAGGAGAAAATACACGGGTGTGTGAGTAAGTAGTGTCAACTCGGTCACATCCCAGCCTAAGTGCCTTGTCAGCTACCGGATCCTTCCTATTCTCAAAGAGACAAGAGACAGGCCAAGCAAAAACCCATTTGTGCTTAGTACTTACTATCAAATCCTAGAATCCAGGCTAAACCTAGCTCGGTAGCTCTCCATAGTATGAGTCCTCCGATTTCCCACCATTCTTCTAAATGTCTGCTGACACCTGCAAGATGACCTGCGGTTTGCGCCGAAGATAAAGTGAGCAGGCTTGAGCTCAGAAAAAGACTGCTCAGCACGACAATCAAAAATCTAGCAGGTCGGGGCAGTTCCGAAACACGCGAATAGGAATGTGAGGGCCTTTCAATTTCGACACGCGGACCGTGAGAAGCCGGATGTGCGGCTGCTTTGCCTTTGGTTCTGGGCATGGTGTGTTGAGTAGCTAGCTACCAGGAGGAGAGTCCCATGGGAAGAAGATAGAGAGTGTGGAAGAAGGAAGGAGGTATAATGAGGTGATATTTTCAGCCGGCGTCGAGACAAGCAGCGTTCGCCTTTGTTCTTTGTTTTCTTGACGCG
The DNA here is from genome assembly GCA_023625875.1 of Trichocomaceae sp. PYS4502. Classification (NCBI taxonomy): domain Eukaryota; kingdom Fungi; phylum Ascomycota; class Eurotiomycetes; order Eurotiales; family Trichocomaceae; species Trichocomaceae sp. PYS4502. The sequence continues at coordinate 160,505 of JAMAFX010000020.1, forward strand.
ATGATGTCTCGTCGTGTTTGGCGGAAGGCGGGAAGCAAGAGATGACATCACCTGCCGCGCTAACCTAATGCGGATAGCTCCTGCGCCTTGCCTAACCGGGCATAGTCTATATCCATTTAGATCTTGTGATGCACTATAGATAGATTCAAGAAAATGAAAATGAAAAAAGCATATCTTCGTTGACTGATCATATGTACATACAATGCCTCGTCCCTGTAAGTGTACCTACTCATCGTCTTCGTCGCCTTCCTTCTCCTTCACGGAGAATTCAACGGTTCCCGACTCGCGGCCTCTGTTATCACGCACGACAATCCTATACTTCCCCTGATCCCACAGGTCTTTGATCGTCAGCTCTCGAGTTCTTCCAAGACTTTCAATGTCTCCAATGCGAGTCAATGTCTTCTCAAGATGATCGTCAAATCCCTCCTGTGAGCAAATTGTTCGGAAAGCGCGCTGCATTGGTACAGAGTCGGCTCGCACCATGGCTTTGGAATCGATTGTGAAGATATTGTCTTGGTCGTAGCTCTGAATAAAGTCTGCCCGGGTCATCACCTGGCGAGCCTCATGAAGGGACATTTGCGGTAATATGTGTCCAGTTTCTTCGTGGTAGGTGGTCTCCATTTCTTTTTCGCGGTCCACCAGGGCCTTGGCAAGAACCATAGCGGCCGACTGTGTGCATAGTTAGTATGAAATCATTCGCGATGCGGGGAGCTCGAGACGTACGGAATACTTCTGTTCGTCCATCACATCATCATCCATTTCTGCGCCCAGAATCCAGCAACGATTGAGAACCCAAGACATTTCAGCTTCACAAATGGCATCGCATGCTTGCTTCATATCATGAGACTTGGCAACTCGATTGAGAAAAGATAAACGTCCTCCAACTAGATCGTAGACTTCGGTCAACTTTTCAGCCGATAGATCCTCTCCGTGATACCGCTTTCGATACTTCTTCAAAGCAGCCATAGCAGTTTGTTTGGGCAAGTCTGAAACTGGTATCGTCTCCATGCGGGTTGCATATCTTTTGAGGCGTTCGTATACCCAATAGTCGTCGCTGTTAAAGACTGTTTCCCCTCATAAGTGATCAGACGGAAGGCTGAGGAAAGCACAAGAACTTACCCATTGTAATGAGGTTGCTAGCAGCCCATTGTTCAGCTCGTTGCTGCATCAACTCTAGGAGATCTCGACCGTCTTCGTCGTCTCGGATGAGGTGGGTGCTATTAATAATGAGAATCAAAGGCGATTGCCCTTTTGATCTTCTCCGTAAAGCCACCTTCTCAAGCTTGTTCAAGGCCCGCTCAATATCGAGCAAGGCTGTAGTGTCACGTGGGCCTTTGATACTGAAAAGACTGCCAATATAGCTGCAAATTGAAAAAAAGTTAGGATCATATTTTACAAAGGGGATTGGGGGGAGGTTCGGCATGATGTAAGCACGTACTCCTCGTGATACTCATAGTCCAAGGCTTTGCCCAAGCGTACGCGGAAAATCTCCAAATCTGCATGTGCTTCAAACATCGCGACCCGCACACCATTGATTTTGCGCATGGCATTCAGCAGCATAGATGTCTTGCCGGTGCCCTTCTCACCGATTAGGAGATAATAGTGTCCCTTGAGATCGCCCGCTACGATCCGATCAATTTTCCCTTGTTCCTCGCGGACAATCCAGTGCTCCGCATCTGGGACCTCCTTTCCTGGAGACGCCCCAGCGATATCAAGGGCAGGATCTCCAGGCTCGAATGCATTGTCAATCTTGTCCAAAATAAGCCACTTGTAATACCTGTGGTATGAGTATCCGGCAGCCCTATTTTCTGGTCAGTCTTACCAGTTACGGGGGTATAAGGTTGTGACTTGGAAGCGCGTAATAATACCCTAAAATGAATATAGAGGCCATCGTGGCTCCTGCCGTCTCCAGCACCTTCATCGCCGTGCTCTTCCAGCTGTTTTCGGGCTGCCCTTTCGGGGATTCCTCGGCACCTGCATCTTGAAGCCCGCCCAGCAGCGACCTGCTCGTACTGGAGCTGCTGAAAGTGACTGCAGGCCACGGCCTTCGGGGGTTTACTGTGCCAAGCCTAAAGGTTGCGGCTGGATTCCGCCTCAACAGACGACGGAAGGGGAGCATTATTCTTCTAGGTGTTGTTTTTGAAAAATTTTCAGATGCTTTCCTCTGAAAAATTCGATACTACGTTTTCTCAATCGGTCTGCGCCGTCGAACAATGAGTCAAGAGATTGGACAAGGTAGCATCCCTTATCAAAGCAAATAATCAGAAGAAAATCGGCGCAAAAGAACGTCACTGCAGAATCACGAGTGCAGCCTGGAAGGAGGGACGATTGCTACAGCAGAGATCGACAAGAACAGCAACGAGAGAATGAATGAATCCAAGAAAGAATGAATATTTTTCAATATCAGTATCCCGCGAGATAACAACTAGATCATAGCAGATGGGAGCCACAGCCGCCAAGCTGCTGCGCCACAGTCGCAATGTCCAATGTCCATTGTCCATTAACGATCAAACAGACAAACACTGAACAGGAATATGTGTTAATGAACACCATGAGCGTCATGAGCAGCCAGCAGCTCAACGCATCTTGATAACTGCTAACTATGCATGTCGTTGGAGATGGAGATTCAGATTCCTGCAGCCGGAAAGCCGGATATGAGGAAGGCTCGCCCGACCACTCCCGAGGCTGCAAAAGACTAAAAGAGTAAAAGTCTAAGAGCGCATCTCGGCACCGGCACCGCGCTGACCTGCTAAATTTTTTTTTACTTACAAGTTACAATTGCTTCTCATCCCCATGCTTGCACTTCTGCTGTAGCTTCGTCAATTTTATATTCTATATTCCGTGTCTCTGCTTTCTTTATATTTCTACTTTTCCAGAGGCAGGCTTTCTCTTTTGTGCTCGTTCTTAATTTACAGGGTTCGGTGCTAGCTTCTTCGTTCTTTCTTTTGTTTGTTCCCACGCAGGATTCGACATCGAATTGTCTATTGCTCGAGTCCAAAAGCCATGGCAGCTGAGAATGTAGCTTCGGAGAACTCTCACGGTTTGTCTCTCCTCTCAATTGCTCCATTGGCGGTGCTAATGCCGCGCAGAGACTCCTCCTTCACAGCAAACCGAGAAACTTACGAACGGTGACCATGCCAGCGAGGATGCCGAGGAAGCCAATGGAGGAGGTACATTCGGATCCATATTTTTTGAAGTGGTGGACGCTTTGTTGACCGATCGACCTAGGTGTCTTTCAAATTACGGTGAAATTACCGCATGAGCCGTACAAGATCCAGGTGATGGTGAGAGACAGATCCCCTCGTGAAATCATTGGTTTTGCAAATTCCTTTGCACATAAAATCAAGCCAGAGCGGCCCCTAACACAATGTGAGTGACAGGTTTCCAGTCAAGAGCAAGTGCAAGACCTTCGCCAGTCCATTGTCGAGCTACCGGGTACTTTCCAGTACACATGTTTCCATCTCCAGTTCAAGGGGCAGCGGATCAATGACTATATTGAGCTGTCCGAGGTGAAGGATCTCAAAGCTGATTCCGAAATCACTCTTGTGGAGGATCCATACACCGAAAAGGAAGCTCGCATGCATGTAGTGCGGATTAGGGAGCTGATTGGCGCTGCCGGTGATCGTGTCGACAATCTGCAGGGTCTTTCCACAGGCTTATCACTCCATGACTCCGTGGCAAGCGAGGCCACCGACTCGGAGCCAGAGAAGACAGGAGATTCTAAAAGTCACCCTCTTACTGGCTACGACCCCAACGCGAATGGTAGTCTGAACACCATCCTTCCCCGAGCCGACAACCCGGCTCCTAAAACCATTAAAGCAATCTCCCTCTCGCCGTGGAACCCTCCGCCATACAATCTGCGACAAAAGGGACACCTTCTTTACCTGCAGGTTACCACTAACGAGGGCGAACAACATCAGATTACGTCGCACGTTTCTGGTTTCTACGCCAACAAGTGCTCGAATAGCAAATTCGACCCCTTTCCCCGTCCCGCGCCCAAAAACCACAGTGCCCATTCTTTGCTCACCTTAATCTCACAACTATCGCCATCTTTCGAGAGCAGCTTCCGCGCATTGCAGGAATCAAACAGTCAGCGAGATCTTTTGACGACATTTCCTTTCCAAAACGCAATCCCGAATAGCCCGTGGCTGGTGGCTCCCACCACGGCGTCATTAAATGCCCACCAACCCGACATAGCGAGATCCCAAGAAAATCTATTGATTGCCGGAGTTGATAACTCGGAAACACTTCGTGACTGGAACGAGGAATTCCAGTCCACCAAGGAGCTTCCCCGCGAGACGGTTCAGGATAGAGTCTTCCGGGAGCGGTTGACCTCGAAGCTCTTCGCTGATTACAATGACGCTGCTGCACGAGGTGCGGTGCTGGTTGCCAGGGGCGAGGTGGCCCCCTTGAACCCGACGGAAGACCGCGATGCTCAAATATTCGTCTACAATAACATATTTTATTCATTCGGAGCAGATGGCGTCGGTACTTTTGCTTCCGAAGGTGGCGATGAAGCCGCACGTGTCGCCGTCGGAAAGGACGTACTAGGAATAAAAGCAGTTAACCAACTGGACATTCCTGGTCTGTTTACTCCTGGCACTGTTGTAGTGGACTATCTTGGAAAGCGCGTGGTTGGCCAAAGTATTGTCCCAGGCATTTTCAAGCAGCGAGAACCTGGTGAGCATCAGATTGACTATGGTGGCGTTGAAGGAAAGGAGGTTGTTGCTGAACATCCTGATTTTGTTCCTGTCTTTGAAAAGCTTTCCAAATCCTTGCGAGTGAAGAAGCATCCCGTATGGGACAAGGAAGGAAAGCGCCACGACCTTGAAGGAAGTGTTGAAACCAAGGGTTTACTGGGCACCGATGGCCGTAAATATGTCCTAGATTTGTACCGTATCGCTCCTCTCGATATTTCATGGACTGAGGAAGAGAGCGCCCATGACGCCTATCCGCATCGGATGTCTATCTTGCGTCTTGAGTTGGTGGAGTCCTATTGGCGGTCGAAGATGAGCCAGTACGTCAAAGAAGAAGTCGAAAAGCGACGAAGCAAGAAAGCAGCAGAAAAAGCCGACAGCGAGGCTCAGACTGAAGATCCCGAAAAAGCTGCAGAGGACCAAGAGCGTGTAGATATCTCAGGGTTCAACCTTGCCCTCAACCCGGATGTTTTCAGCGGCCAGGTTCCTCAGACTAAAGAAGAGAAGGAAGAATGGGCTGAAGATGAGAAGGAAGTCCGCAATGCTTGTGACTACCTACGAACAAAAGTACTCCCTGAACTTATTCAGGATCTTTATAATGGGGACGTTGGCTTCCCAATGGACGGACAGTCCCTGAGCCAATTGCTTCACAAGCGTGGCATTAATATCCGTTACTTGGGCCATCTGGCCAACTTATCCCAGCAAAAAGGCCATCGTCTACGGTCTTTGGCAACGTTGGTTACTCAGGAAATGATTGCGCGGTCTTTTAAACACATTGCCAATCGTTATCTCCGCTCCCTGCCACCGCCGTTTGCTGCTTCGTGTATTTCTCATCTCTTGAACTGTCTACTGGGGTCGGATGTCAATGGAAAGCCTCAAGCCGATATCGATGAGTCTTTGCGCCAGATCTACCCAGAGGCCGACTTTGCCTTTGAAACTGTCAGCCCGTCTAGTTTACATGCGGAGATTGAAAAGCAAGTCAAAATTAGATACCGCTTCTCGCTTCCATCAGATTGGGTCAGCTCTTTGAAACATCTGCAATTGCTGCGTGACATCTCGATCAAACTCGGTATTCAGCTTGGTGCTCGCGACTTCGCTTTCACTAAGGCTCAAGTGTCGTCTCTGCCTGTAACCAACGGCCATGATGAGATCAAACACGAAGAAACCAACAAGAAGAAGAAAAAGAAGGCTGCTGGCGATAGCGCCTCCCCATCGCGCTCTTCTACCCCCAAACCCACTACCACATTCACACCGGAAGATATTCTCAATGTCGTTCCCCTGATCAAGGATGCAGCTCCCCGAAGTGCCTTGGCTGAAGAAGCCCTTGAGGCAGGCCGGATTTCTCTGATGCAGAACCAGAAACAGCTCGGCCAAGAACTTATTTTGGAATCTCTTTCTCTGCATGAGCAAATATATGGTATCCTCCATCCGGAGGTTGCCAAACTGTACCATCAGCTGTCGATGTTATATTATCAGACCGACGAAAAGGATGCCGCAGTTGAGCTTGCACGTAAAGCGGTTATCGTCACAGAACGTACCCTAGGCGTTGATTCTGCGGACACTATCTTGAGCTATCTAAACCTAAGTCTCTTCGAGCACGCGACCGGCAACACTAAGATGGCTCTTGTGTACGTGAAGCATGCCATGGATCTTTGGAAGATTATCTACGGGCCGAACCATCCCGATTCTATCACCACCATGAACAATGCTGCTGTCATGTTGCAACATCTCAAGCAATACCCGGATTCTCGTAAGTGGTTTGAATCCTCTCTCATCGTTTGTGAGGAGCTATTCGGCAGGCAGTCTGTCAACACTGCCACGATTCTGTTCCAACTTGCCCAAGCCTTGGCTTTGGATCAAGATTCGAAGGCTGCTGTAAACCGTATGCGTGATGCATACAACATCTTCCTTGCCGAGCTCGGTCCGGATGATCGTAACACGAAGGAAGCCGAAAGCTGGTTGGAGCAGCTTACACAGAATGCCGTTTCTATTGCAAAGCACGCCAAGGACATCCAAGCTCGCAGACTTCGCAGAGTCAACCTGAGCACTCGTGTCTCACTAGGCACGAAACCCCAACCGCAAGTTGGCCAGTCAGCTCCGGAATCCGCAGGCGATGCCCCAGCTGGAGCAGCGCAATTGGACAATCGAAGCATTGACGAGCTTTTGAAATTCATTGAAGGCGGAGACTCTACTAGCAGCCCTCGCGGCAAGCAGACCAAGAGAGGCACCGCCAATCCCAAGCTTCGCGGCTCCAAGCAATCCAAATGAATCTAGGTTTGGATCTGAGAAGATCTTGTAAGATATTAAAAACAATTTTTGGTTTCGGTTCACATCACCTATTTTTGAAACAATAAAATGGCAGTTTCTTGTATATCTTGTTTCGCTTTGCTTTGCTTTGTTTTCTTGTTGTTCTATGCATGGCATGTACTGGATGAGCTTCTCATGGCTGGGTGGACAAGGCAACTGTACGATACTGTATTCTTTGAGCATCTCAACTCTACTCTCTATAATTACTGGGCCTCCGGGGCGTTTTATTTATGATAGATACGCCGTGAGGATTCAAAATGGAGGACCTCTTTTACTACGGTAATGTGTGTACCGGATTCAGCATAGCGGTCCATCTTGCCGTTTTAACAGGAGAGGCCTACCGGACGCGGCCTACTACGTACATGATAGTACATATTCCAGCCATTTCACCTGAGACTTTGATATTTCTCTGCTGATGCTTGTCTACAGAGTACCACACCCACCTTTGTTGCATCCAACCAACCACCTCAAACCAGGTGGACGTGTATTTGTGCAACAGCTGCATCTATACCTTAGAGGCTCAATGGAAAAGTTCTAGATGAACAACATATGCTTTGTTACCATTTGATTACTGCAAGCAGTCTTCATGATTGATAGCATTTTAGTTGGTTTAAGCCTAACAATCATAAGCCGGATCAATCTTCTTCCATTCTGGCTCAGTCCATGTGTCAATCCTTCGAATCTCGCGATGCTTGTTCCACGCGATCATCTCTACCCCTACTCGGTCGGCAAGGTTTTTTCCCAATCCTGTTTTTCGATCCACTCTTTCACGGGGCTCAGTTGCACTGACACCCCCAGCTCACTCGGTTCCAGGACCGTCGTGTCAACCTTGCCTCCGTGATAACCAAACTCAATGGAAAAACCAACCATCTCCCGACGACTGCGCTGGAAATCGGGATCGCCCTGGTCAAAATTGGGTCCGCTGTCCACAAACTCGATATCTTTCCCCAACATCTGAGCTATGAGCTTAGAGATATCTTTCATGCTGAGCCACTCGTTGACGCCGATGAGCTTTTTGCCGGGTGCAGCACGGATCAAAGCTTCCACCAGTGGGCCGGTGTCTTGCACGACAGAGTACCAAGGCCAGTTGAAAGTGGTGAGAGGTTCCGTACCCCATGCGATGAGACGGTCTTTTCCCTTGTTCTAACAGATATATTAATATATTAGTATAGGGTTCTAATTCAGGCCACAGAGAGAAAAACATACCCATTTAGGGCAAAAATAAAGATCCTCTGTCCCCCAGATATAATTTTCGAGATAGAAGCCAGCATAGAAAATGCTGGTCTTCTCCCAAAGCTTTGGGTATGTTGACTTGCCATACTCTTCCGCGGATGCTTTACTATCGTAATAGTACACGTGGGCGTACTTTCCCTCACTCAACTTATCCGCATAGGGAAGGCTGGAGTAGATGAATCTTTCTAGTGTGCCCACTTTAGAAGCAGCCTCGATGATATTTCTATTCTGTTGGGCTTCATAGTCTCTAATATAGAGTCCAGGACTTATAGCAGATTTAGCAGCTTTCTCTAGCAATGAGGGATTCATCATGGATTGGGCGAAATCGGTCATGCTAAAAATGACTGATGCACCCCTAAAGGCCGCATGTAAGGAATTAGGATCATCAAAATCTCCGGCCACTACCTCGACCCCCTGGGAGGCAAGTGCAATGGCTTTGGCAGAGGATGGATCTCGAGTGACGGCACGAAGTGCATATGGTGGTGGTGACAGCGAAAGGAAGTGTGCAACGACGGAACCTCCTTGGTTTCCTGTAGCACCAAGGACAACCAGAAGAGGTTTTGTGGAGGACATGTTGCGTTTGACATAGAAAGATGGACGATAGAGAGTGAAGGATGCGAAAATGAGGGCTGGTTGCGTTATAGTGTTGATTTATATACGTAGTAGGGCATCATCCCATTGTGGCTTAGGGCTCGGATACTATCCGTTTTGTCCGAATGCCCGGACGAAACTGACCGACAATGACTATCAACTTTTCCTAAGATACTGTGCAAGTAAATCTTCAGTAGAGGAAAAATAGGGAGCTACACCAGACGTTAATAGAAAGACCAACCAACCAACCAACCGACCGACCAACCAACCAAATCTTCAGTAGAAATTTTCATGCGAAACTCCAACTTCAGAATTGGGGCCATCTCGGTAGCAATCAACGTCACCAAAGGCTGATCTACATGATCTTTCAGGAGGATCTTTTCGCATGAGCCACGTGGAATAAGGTGTAGGTATTACCAATACACGTAATCAAATCCTATGAGTCATCATGTATTTCGTACTAGCTGATACAGATGTGTGAGACTACAGGGGCTTCGGAATAATTACAAAATAGTTTAGTGTCTCTTGGCTACAGGGATCAATAAACAATTGAAGTGAGTAAAAAGCGTGCACCGTTTTTGCAACCAACTGTATCTCAATCGCTCCGCTTCGAGGTGTTGTCCGATCTTCTGTTCTAGAAAAAATTTTTTACGATTCTCGTCGGTAGCTGAATGGGTCTCCATTGAAAGCATGTATGTCAGGGTGCAGGGTCAGGCAGGACAGAAAGGATTGGGATTGATTCAGATACTCTACGGGTCAGACTATCTCTCACAGGTACAGGTACAGGAGGATACAGAACGTAGCTCGAAGAGCTACAAAACTATCAGGACAGACAGGGGCTTCTTATAGTACAGGTCACATGATCAGGCTAAGATGTAGCGGTCAGGACTTAGGGCAGCAGTGGTCAGCTGACAGGACGGGTCATTACGGCAAGCGGCAGCCACTAACTAGGACAGCGGGCTGGCACCGTGACAATGTAGTAATGTTGCGGAAGTAGCAAAGTTGGCAGAGTTGGTGGAAAAGATGGTGAAGTTGACAAAGTTGACAGAGATCCACAGCTTATGCGCATCTGCATGACGCTAAACCAGGGTATTTTAAACTAAAAAAATTGACTAGTACTAGTAGTACTAGTAGTAGTAATGTATATAGTTACTTACTACGGAGGTGGGCATCAAAAGTGATGGGAATGCGCTAAATATTAGCTTCATCGCTAGTATTATACAGTGTAATTTAATTGTTTTACCCCACAAATCCGACAAATAAGGGAGCTTTATTCTATCACTAGCTGTAATAAATGATAATTTATATTTCTAGTGCCAATTAGCGCATCTTGGCATTTCCATCACTTTTGGTGCCCACCTCCGTACATATTTGGGATTCGGGCCGCATTTAAACACATATTTTAAGGGTGGTGATATAGCCACACCCCCATTAGATCCAAACACACCCCCCTATGTTCGAGCCACACCCCCCCTTCAAAAGCGGTTCAGAGCGATAACCACGTGATTCAAAAAGCGTTTCGGAATGGAGAATGGACTAGTGTCAGGGCTTAGGGCTTAGGGCCAGGGCAGATAGTTTAGGATTCCTGCAAGAGGCACATTGTTGGCAGCGTAGGGTTAGGGCTTATCGACAGGAGTCACAGGACTAGCTTCAAGGAATTTCCCGGTAACATGTGATTACCCTTTTGGGACGGCTGTGAAAGTGCTCAAGCCAATATTCTATTGGGTAGCTGTACGACGAAAAAACTAAGCATGGAGATAGGAAGAAGCCTAGGATCCAGCTGGGGGTTTGGAGGCGTATAAATAGACAACCAACACAAAGGCCCAACCAGGAATACACCGAACATCTCCTATAGACTAGATACAAAGATTTGTCATACAGTTGGGAGAGCATCGGACATTGCAAGCCACAGTATGACATATCACAAAGATAGATCACAAAGCCGGTGACAACAAATCAAATATTATCAACCCTCTACAAAGACAATCAAGAATCGATTATCAAGCCAAGAGATATCTACAATAAGAAAAGGAAGCTGCGAGACGAATTCCTTGATGGCAAGACACCAGTCCAGGCCCTTATTAGTGTCGTTCCAGATAATGGTGATTGGATAATCAACTATGAAACAACTGATACAAATACACTACTTTCGGTATTCTGTATGCATAAAACCTCACTTGAGATGCTTCGCCAAAATCCTAACGTTCTATTTATGGATTGTACCTACAAAACAAACCGATATAAGATGCCCCTCTTGGATATTGTGGGTTGTACAGCATGCAACAAGACATTTTATGCAGGATTTGGCTTTATCTCAGATGAAAAGGAAGAGAGCTACAAGTTCATCTTGGAATGCTTGGCTGAGGTCTATGCTCAAGCAGATCTCCCGTTGCCAAACTGCATGCTGACTGATAAGGATATGGCCTTAATGAATGCGATCGCCACAGTTTTTCCAATGGCGGGCAGTATCATCTGTCTTTGGCATATTGAATAGAATATCCTTACACGTGTCCGCCCCATTCTTACAAATGAAGTGCTCCATACAATCTATTCTGGAGATCCAGCCGCCGCGAAGAAGGATATCACGAAGTACAAGACCCATATTGAGTCACAGTGGAAGGATTTTTTCGGGTCATTCAACAAGATTGTATACGCGAAGACTGAGGAGGAGAAGGATAAAGCAGTGAATTCCTTCAAAGCTGAATACAGCAGTGAAACCTGGCAGGATGTCATGGACTACATTGGTTCAGAATGGCTTAATGATGGTATCGCTCAACGATTCCTTCAGTGCCATCTCTCAGACGTCAAGCATTTTGGTCAGCTAACCACGTCCCGAAATGAATCAGCCCATTGGACACTAAAACGTGATCTTCAAGTCTCTACAAATGATCTCCTTGAGACATTTGAATCATTTGATGTTGAAGGGAAGTTCCCTTCCTTCCTTTGTCCTCCAGCACCGCCTCCCGATGTAGTTTAGCGCCGTAGAAGAAGTAGGCATATATCCTCGCTGGGGAGTGAGGATATGCCCTTTCTTCTGACACAATCATCTTGGGATTAGCTTCTAGAGGAATATCATCAAATTCACCTAGTGCGCTCCCACAAGATTTGACCGTACTGTGACCCGGCAAAATGTTAAAATCAAGCAGGTTCACGAAGATGATAAGGTGCGGTATCAATTTCGCTTCCGTCATAGCCTCTTTCGCAGTACGTGGTAGAGTATCAAGCTATGCACTTGGAAAGGTTCTCAATATGAAGAATGACTTTCTTGGACCGACGAAGAAGCCTTTTGACCCAGAGTGCTCTGGAATTACAAAACGGACCATTGGCATTCCTTGCATTCATATAATCAAGCATTGTATTGATAGTGAGGAGCCACTACAGCTACACCATTTCCACCAGCACTGGCGGTTATACTCACTCGACGAGTTGCCTCCAATTGATCCCCGTACAATAGTGCTTAACCCGGCAGTGGTCCAAGGCCGTGGTCGCCCCAGGGGCTCAATCAACTATCCAACAGCCTCCCAGGTTATATCAACACAGGATTCTTCAACACAGCGAGAGCTATCAGCATTTGAGCATGTCATTGAGCAGGGAAACCTTAATACTGAGAGTCGAGGCCGCAGGGGCAGGGGTCGTGGAGATCGAGGAGGACGATGTCGAGGAGAACGATGTCGAGGAGAACGATGTCGTGGGGGACGAGGTCGTGGAGGACAAGGAGGATATTCAAGTCAACCTAGGGCAGAGACCAATGCGGCCAACAGTCAGACTTCTAGTAGGGAAATGGTCTCGCAGAATGCAACAACAGCTTCGCAAATTACCTCAGAGGAGCCAGTTAGACGAAGCAGGAGACGTGGACGTGGCCAACCAGCGAGGTGGCTTGGCGATGAGAACGAATTGCCAGGGTATTAGGGCTTAGAGATATACTAGGTAACGGCTCTGGATGGTGAGATACTGTATTATTAGAATCAGTAGAGTAGCAAAATAAGATCAATCATGGATCAATTCGCAGCGACGGTCCAATTAGGGTTGTTCTAAACCGCTTTTGAAGGGGGGGTGTGGCTCGAACATAGGGGGGTGTGTTTGGATCTAATGGGGGTGTGGCTGTATCACCACCCTATTTTAACTGATATGTAAAACTCTAAATTAAGTCGCTCAGTTTATTATTGTGTAAAATACACTAAAAACGTTTGTTCACATTAGTAAAAACAGTACGGAGTACGTATGTATATATACGTATTAGTTTTAAACGATTGCACAGTACGTACTACGTACTACGGTAGTACTACCCATCATAATCTTGGAAGTTCTTGGGAATATCGAGCTATACTGCTATCGAAACAGGCTACCTAGGTACATTAGGTGTCTATGTACGTGGTCACAGGTAGATACGTAGAGACAAGCCAGAACTGAAGAATATTCCTAGTTAACTATGTTAGATTCAATAGATTCGGATTGTATAGATTGCACCAGCCACAGCGTGGCACTCGGGTAGCCACAGCGGCGATCGGCGCAGCGGTGGTCCGTGCCTGTGTAAACAATCCAAGCCTTTGTTTTGGTCTTCCCCCTGCCCTCACCAGCATGATATGTTTTGTTTTGCAGAATGTATATCATATTATGCACACAGGATATGGAGTTGTTGATTCCTGTATAAATGCTTAAACACCATATTTTATCACCACCCTGTGTACAGTTTACGGGGGGAGCGACATGCTGGGCTTTCTAAGCTGACTCGAGCATATTATGCACATATTTCTCAGCCTGTCATTGGAATAGACGATATACATTTTGGAGCAGTTTTTTTTTTTTTTCTTTTGGTTTGAAACAGTATCGATAATGGACGACGTTTATGCGACAGCAAAATGGGCAAACCGAATGCTGCGGCCCTTGACTTCAATCCATCATCGACTCGGCAAATATCGCGAAATGCAATCCGTTGATGCGCAGCAACCTGAAATCTTCAACACCGTCTCTACAGCATCTATTTTGGAGACTTTGAGGACGAGGAATACAGCTGGCGATTTGGAGCATGATTCGGAGTGTGGGGATAATGATCCATCCTGGATCCCGCGAAAACTTGATGCGAAGCGCGTCAGGCGCAGGTATGTGGCAAAGGGAGAACGATATCGCCGGCAATCGAGATTCAGGTCGGTACTACATAGTCCGGAGACCGTTAGGACTTTGCCGGGGGCGATCGAGATTGCTACGCCCTTGATTACGGGCAAATCGACAGATGTGACCGATGACAAGGGCTATAAGGAGACTATATTTGGCGATCAAGAAGCAGAAAGCTCGGAAAATACTACCCAAGACAATAATAAGTGGTCAGAAAGGGCAGGGAAGAGGCAGAATCATGCCCGATTCCCCAAACCAGACCACCAGTGGAGGGTATCGTTGGATTCGGCGAAGGATACAAACTACGCTGATATCGTGCAACGCTTGGATATTGTGTTTCTGAAATTTTTGGAGAAGACGCGTTTGGCAGACTCGCGGACTCCGCGTTCGACTAGTACTTCTCGATCACTGTTACTGACGGTTATGCGCCGGTTGCCCCAATTTATTGCCCAGGAACAAAATTTGCAGGACGAGTGTGACGAGGATATGGCGGATGCATATTTTACAGAGCTGGAGTCGGCATATGGCTCTAGCGGGAAGGGATGGCAGCCTCTTCGCGAAGCTGTGCGCTCTCAAGGGATATCTTTGGTCTGCAACATGCTGCAAGAAAATTGGATCACGCACATGACGGCATCTATTTTAATCAAGAAATGTATTGGCGCCGAAGAAAATGATGCGGTTGAAAGATTACTCGGTGTTCTACTCTTGAAGTTGGATCGCCGTGACTTCCCCGATGCTTTTGACCCTTGGAGAATTCACCAGTCTGTTTGCGATCCTATTCGATTATTATACAAATACTGGTCTACATCTGGAAACAACTCTTTCGTCTTTGGCGAAGTAGAGAGATTGCTGCGGCGCGAAGCTCTTCCTTGTGAATGGATGGTTACAACGCCGTGGAAAGCCTTCGTTGCTTCAGCGACAAAGTCCTTTTCGAACGGGGATAGCGAATACGCCGCTGCGACAAAGTTGATCACGGCAATATTGGAGACTGCAGCCGGTATTCACACATCTGACACGCCTTCACTCGGTGGTAATCAGCATGCAAAGACAGCGAAAACGCGCCACGCACAGAGTACGGCTATCCCACAAGCAGACGTTTCCCAATCAGATCGAAATCGATGCCCTGTATATATCCAGGACGCTCTTAGCAATCTGGTATCCAGTCTGGTTGTTGCACTATGCAGTATGTATTGGGTACGTGTGGAACAACCTACAAATCTGGATCTCAATACCAGTGCACGCATTGTGAATATATTTAGCAACATTATTCTTGCACACCAGCGTAATTTGGCCGTTGGCCATGGAGGCGTACATTTAAAAGATGGCCAAGCCAAAGTTCATATACTTCGAAAAGGCTACTTGCTACTTGGCTATTACCTGTTGAGATCCAAGCAGGAAGAAACACAAATAGTGGACTGCGACAGGGTGGATATTTCCTGGAGTAAGGATTGTGAACCCTTTCTTGATGTCCTACAACAGAACCCAGGTATCATCAAGGAGCTCTCGGGACTGGTTGCACAAGTTGTGCGGTGTTGTGAACGTGGCGGGGAACAGGCACAGTGCCGACGAGCACGCAGGATTTGTACTCGCCTGCTGGCATTCGAGCAATTTGAGATGCATAGCCTCACTCTATTCCTGGGCCAGGTTGCTGTTGAAGTAGCCTTGGACTTTGCGCAATATAGCCAGGATGCGGAAGACCATAATTTCGCTGCTGACATCCAAGAGACTGTCTTAGCTCGCAGAATGCATCTTAAAGGCAACGGCAGAAGAACGCCGGGACCGGGAAATCACAACACCCCATTTTTTAGATGGGAGGAAGGCATTGGCGAGTGGATTGCTAAAACTCCGTTAGCGAGAACTAAAACTGCTATGCCTAAGCCAATAGTAGAGATTGCTACGTCGTTATCATCATCGTCATCATCAAAAACGAAAACAGCGACACGGGCTAGATCGCTTTCTAGCACCAGTGAAAAAGAAGCAGGCTCGCCGTGGTCCCTCAGGAATGGCTCCAGTATGACTTCGGTGGCCGGTTCCCCGAGTCCAGTCTGCGTGAAAAGAAAGAACACAGACATTGACCCTCCGCGCCGCATCCTGAAGCGACCTCGAAAGTCTTACCACAAAACCAGACAATCCGCGCGGATAGCGACCAGACACAGCAATGTGCTGGTGGTGATTCACGCCCAGGAACGGAATTGTATTCTCCACAATACCGGCAGTGATAATGAAAGCGATTACGACGTCCTTGAGCGAGCGCGGGAAAATGAAGACTTCCAGACCGAAAGAGGAGAGATATCCGATGGTGCAGAAAACGCTAAAGTTAGTAACTTTAGTAAGTTACATGGCAGAGTTGCACGACAACAAGTGCAGAGGCAGCAGAAGAAGGTGAACTTCGAGGTGATCATCCACAATTGCGCAAGGACCCCTAGGCAGATACTAGCACATGGTCGACGTGGGCGTGGCAGGCCACGAAAGCAGGTGGCTCAGCAAGCAACGCAAGCTAGGGTTGCTCCGCAACAGAAGCCGTTACAGCGGCGTTCCATAATTCCTTGCTCTGACGGTGAAGATAGCGATGACGAGTTGAGCTTTTTGTAACGAATGGCGTTTGATTTCGATCACGTTCTTTTCTTTCTGTTTCCTTTCTGTTTTGCGGTTGAGCGTGGCATTCTTCGTAATTCTTAGGGCTATCGATACCCAGGAGCTTGGTCCAACATTAATCCACCTTTTCACTACGTTCCTCTTTACTATTCGAACTATTCGTATTTGTTGTTTTCTTGTGTATGTAGTATCTGGTGGGGAGGGGACTATTCTGGTGGGAGTGTTGATGTCGTTATGCAGCTTGTCCCAACACGGCGACGATGTTCTCGAGGTACTGCCTGATTGGGACAACTAAGGATCATTGGTAATAATATCTTACAACTGATTGATAAACCAGTCTTCACTTTTCAGGCATCATGCCGTGTGGCGCCCATAGTACGTACTTGTATGTAGCATTAGAACTCGTCTCGTCTGCCTCCAGTATGGGGGCTGAGTAATTGGCGGGCTGTGATTGGCCGGTGGCGCTTCTTTGAAGCCATCTGGATGCCTGTAGATGCTACTAGATAGTAGGTGGTGAGATTGTCAACGGCCATTACGACCTCACGCAACTTTCCTCCAGATATTAAGGTTTTGTCGCCAGCTTTTTTCATGTTTCGTGCTTCTGGCTCCTTGCTTCATGCCTCTTCACCGGCCCTCGCTTATGCACTCAATCCCGCTTATCTGCGGCGCCAGCCGTTTCACTCGCCGGCATTGACTGGACTCATTCAATCTGATACCCAATCTTGGGTCGCATAACCCCGGCACAGACCGTGCTTTGTGTTTCATCAGGTCCGCCGTCTCCAGGGCACCGGCCGGCAAATCCTCTGCCACCATGTCTGCTAAGGCTTAGCTTGAGGCCTAGCTCGAGAGTCTGATGCACTCGACGTGCCTCAAGATGGGATTTTCAAAAGCCGCTCTCCAATGAGAAACCGCACATTGAAATATCCCGTCATCCTAGATTGATTGTGCTTCAGAGACCTCCACATGGGATATCTTAGCCTGGTCTACCCTGCCAGACTTAAATATGATAGCACTTTATCGTGGATGCGCCATGAAGAGGGATGAATTCCTCTTATCATATAATCATGCATGTGGCTCGGATTGTTGATGCTCGTCATCTGGCCCCATTACCTGCTATCGGGTAATTTTGTCCTATTCTTCTTCATACGGTTCCTGGAGGATCACCTTTTTCTTTTGGATTTTTTAGGCTCTGTGAGCTGCCTCTCTTTTATGCCTAGTTTATGCATGTGATAGCTGGCTCTTTTTTCTTCACCGTGGGGGAATTTTAGGCTCTTTATTTATCACTATTATTGACTTCTCCGCTGGTCGGGCAGTCAATGATTATATTTCACTAGGAGGTCTCTCTCTGCGCGGCGTTGTAGCTCCGTTGGCTCTCCTACTCCATCAAGCATTCTGAGAATTAGTGCCAGTCAACTGATAAGTTCAGTGAGCCCTGCAAAGAGACCTATTCTTCTCCAATTCTTCTTGAACTTTTCTTCAACCAAACCACCAATACTGTTAGGGTCTGGCTTTCTCAGCGGCATGATGTCAAGCTCAATTACCATAATCATAGCCTACATGGCGATGTCTGTCTATGCACAGGGGTCTCAGCAACAGGCTGCTCAGGAGGCCCATTATGAGGCCCTGCAAATGGTTTATGCCCATTACATGTTAATTGCAATGGCTTCAACTCTCGTTCTCTTCTTTATCTGGAAAACATTTCTTAGATTTACTTCCCACCTTCGACACTTATATGCGCAGGCCAACGAGAACCAGCGCTATTTTGCTCGCAGTAGCTACCGTATGGCCTTGCTAAAACGACACCTCGTGGATGCTCC
This sequence comes from Trichocomaceae sp. PYS4502, assembly GCA_023625875.1. Taxonomy (NCBI): domain Eukaryota; kingdom Fungi; phylum Ascomycota; class Eurotiomycetes; order Eurotiales; family Trichocomaceae; species Trichocomaceae sp. PYS4502. The sequence continues at coordinate 178,857 of JAMAFX010000020.1, forward strand.
GCTGTTTCGCACTCGCCACAATCGAGAGTTTCAGTTGTCTCATGCCATTAATTTTGGAACCTTGCCCAATCGATTCCAAGCGATATACCTGGCAGGACTCATTGGCATGAATGTTACTCTATGCGTTGTGAATATCCCCTACAGCGAGGGGATATCCTTTCTTCCGGTGCTGAGAAATCGCGCAGGGACTCTTGCCGTCATTAACCTGATTCCTCTGGTAATCTTGGTTGGACGCAATAACCCACTCATTCCCCTCCTCGGCCTGTCCTTTGATACGTGGAACTTTTATCATCGTTGGATTGCCCGTATTGCGACTCTTGAAGCCATCACCCATATGGTGTGTTACATTGTTGGTGATGTCAAAAAGTCTGGATGGGCCGCTCTGGCTAAAGGGATCCAGGGAGACCAGCGGATAACAACTGGCTTGATAGTATGCAAGGATTCACATTCCGTCTTGGAATTAACGAATTGCTGACCAAATTTTGAAACAGGTTGTTATTGGCTTTGTCGCCCTGGTAATCACCGCTGCTTCTCCTCTGAGACATGCCTTTTACGAAACGTTTCTCCATGCTCACATCTTGCTGGCGCTGATGTCATTTATCACTCTTTGGTATCATCTACAAGACAAGGAACAACAAAAATTTCTTCTAGCTGTGTTGGTCTTGTGGGCTGCGGAGGTAAGTTTTGAATTCCGAGAGAAATTAAAAAGGATTGTCTAACTAGAATACCAGCGAGCTCTTCGATTAATTACCAACATTTATCGTAACCTTATTGGCGGCAGAACTACGGCGAAGGTTGAAGCCCTTCCCGGGGATGCTTCGAGGATCACACTGAAGCTCGCCCGACCGTGGACAGTTCGCCCGGGTCAGCATGTCTACATATGCATTCCGTCCATCGGGTTGTGGACATTCCATCCATTCAGTGTAGCTTGGAGCGAGAAGGAGCAAGCGTTGACTGACGAGAAAGGATTGGTTATGACGCAGCAGGATGTAGTGTCGAAAGGATTGGTTATGACGCAGCAGCAAGATGTAGTGTCCACGCAAAAAGAGACCGTATCACTTCTCGTCCGTCGTCGAACTGGGTTCACTGACAGACTATACAAACATGCGTCAAAGGGTATTGAAGGGCAGGTGTATCTATCTGCCTTTGTTGAAGGCCCATATGGTGAAATCCACAACCTGGACTCCTATGGGACAGTCCTATTATTTGCTGGTGGTGTGGGTATCACCTATCACATCCCATTCATCCGGCACCTGGCCCAGGGGTACGCAGATGGTGTTGTCGCTGCTCGTCGAGTGACGTTGATATGGACTATTCAATCGCCCGAGCATCTGGAATGGGTGCGTCCTTGGATGAACACAATTATGAAAATGGATCGTCGCCGTGAGATGCTGCGCATTATGCTCTTTATTACTCGTCCTCGTAACGCGAATGAGATCCGTAGCCCCAGCTCAACGGTTGAAATGTTCTCCGGCCGACCCGACATTCAGACCGTTCTTGACAAGGAGATTGAGAACCAGATCGGAGCTATGGGTGTGATGGTGTGTGGTAGCGGGGCTTTGAGTGATGATGTCCGCCGTGCATGTCGCCAGAGACAGACTGGCAGCAACATCGATTTTATCGAGGAAAGCTTTAGCTGGTGACACTATCACGTAACGTTGCAGACAGGGATTGACGGCAAAGAGGTTGACGTTTTATTTTCGCTTGTTTACATTTTCCCGCCTTCAGATAGTATAGTTTTTGTGGTTGATGTCTCCATTTTGCCGGTTCATTTTGGGATAAACAGACCAACTGAATACTGCAGCTGCATATTTGACGACAGAAATGAAGCAATACGAACCATGTTTGATATAGCTAAGATTGCAATTCGGACCAATATGTAACCGTGCTCTTACTAGTATGGTAGGAATACACAAGAGGTTCACCGAAATCTTATCTTCTCTCTTCTCAATTCCCACAGTGTGTATAACATGAGAGCAGATGATCTTAACACCGGCAATCAATGTTAGAACTTTGCGATTAACTCTTTTATTTCAGCAAGTAAATGACACCTAGAGATGTATCAAGCAGAAGATGGATGATTTGTCGTCTGAATAAGGTTATATAGTTACGGGAATACACGGGGTGGCTTTGTCCCACTTTCTCTTGGGCGCATTTGCCGTACTCGGCGATCGGATTCTTTCTGGACAAAGCGTCTGCTTAGGTTCACCATGCCATAAAGACGAGGAGATTCGGCGTATTAGCTTGGAATGTGTGGATTGAACTTGAGCAATGAAAATGATTAGGCGAAACCTCAAACCGTCGAAGAACGAAAACATCCTGACTCTAAGGGTATAAATTATATGCTCTAACTATCTATATCATGCTGACGCTATGCTTTGGAATGAAAAAATAAAACGGTATCTACAAATATTAATCTCTTCGTCATATACAACGATGCATATACAACGATGCATATGCAACGATGCATATGCAACGATGCATATGCAAACGAAGACAGCCTGTGATCGCCATCATCACCAATCTAAAAGTCTCCAACTTTTAACTCTCCAACTTTTAACTTCTCCTCGATGTCTTCTGGCCACAGCATGCGACGAGTTGCAACTGCCCATATCGTCGCTGTCGCCACCCCCAGCCACATTGCAACCTGCAATATTGTCAAAATTGACGTTACCCACAGGATTCCGTCGGACTGCAAAGCTTGGCCGATTCTGATTGTTGCTATCACGAAACCAGTGTTTGGAAACACCATGCTCCAGTATCGAAGTGACATGCCCCCCATTCCAGGTCCCCCGAAGAACCGACAGCCTGCCGCAAGACTTATAATGGCTATGCAGAGATGGAAAAAGCCCATAGTCCACAGGAAGATAGCTACCATCGTGGCAAGGACTATTGAGATTTCGCTAGCTGTCACAGGACTATCTCCGGTGAAAGAAGGGTCTGCATAGGAAATAATATATCGCGGCGGAAACTGTTTTACAGCCTCCTCCGCCATTCCCATTAATGCAAGCGCAGTGAAGCTCCAAGGTCCTACGGCAATGAACATTTCCGGTCTCCTGGATGGCTCTGGAAGCCCCTTCTTGTTCAGATAGTATGTGTACTCTGCATAGATAAAAAATGACATGATGTAACCGAACCCCTGCAACGTGACACCGCAGATAATGATAGGCAATGCTTGGTCCCGAGGCTGATTAGACGCAATAACCGACGCGACGGTACCACCAAGCATAGCAGGGAACGAAGGCAATAGGCGACCAATCGGAAAGGGTTGGCGACTAGCCATTCTGCGGTGGTAGAGATACCAGTTGTGGAACAGAGCCTCGAGAATGGCGCAAGATGCGTATATCCAGAAGACGATGCGCAAGGCAACCTGCAGCCAAGGACCACAGGCATCCGATCCATAGTTCTCTGCCCCAATTATGATTGTCGCAAATGCTAGTAGGCACGCTGCTGCGAAGTAGCTCTCACTGGGGTGATCGAAAGATTGTCTGAGGGCTGATGGATTGATGAAGAAGCGAACGCCCAGACAGATGGAAACGGCGGAAAAAACCACAAGGTTCAAAATGAAGAAGATTTTGCCGATTGTATCGAGTCCTTGAAACTTGTGAGGGGTATTATACAAGAGGATGGCGACACCACCCGTAGACATCGATATGGAGTACCAGCCCCAAGTGATCTGGCAGAGCCGATCTTTGAGGCTTACTTTTTGTCTTCCGGTGAACGATTCCATTTGCTCTTGGGCCATAGAAATCTACAGTGACACCGATTCCTTTATGGCGACGTGGAATTTATAATGAGAGCGAATGGCTACCACCATGAGATAATGTCTTTTAATCAGGTTTGGTCATACCACGCTCTGTCATGCCACTGCGCGGAATACCCACTTAGAACTGAAAATTTTCCCCCTTATCTTACTTCCACACACGTTGAGAAACAAGCTCAGTCAAAATGGGTTAAGTATCCTATATATCATAGTAAGAGTCACGAAACTTGAAAGGAGGCAATCTTGGAAGCTATACATGGATTAAGGCTGTAAGCTGGCCTAAAGACCGATTACAAGTTGTGTCGCGAGATTTTTAAGCTAGATTTTGGTCTAAGACATGAGATTTGAGCTAGTAGCCTAGTGGGTAAGCTGGCGATAGGCTATGCTAGGCGATAAGCCACCGGGCGGCACTGGGCAGTTAATTAGGTTAAGTCAGCCCATAAGGCATAAGCCTTCAAATTTTATCCAAAGTGTTTTATTTTTATGCTTTTATGCTTTTGATATCTCTGCCAGCCTATGCATTTCCATTCTTAGCAGCCGTCAATGCCAAGGATGGAAATGCCCTCTTCCATCTACGTACCTTCGTCGCTCGCATGTAGGATCCAGCCATCTAACTACGTAGTAACTACTGATTTAGGAATCTTTACCTGGCTCAAGCTTCTTCAGGGCCCGATACTTTGGTTCACATCTGCACCCGAATCCACTCTTCCAGCTCGTCCTCATTGCTCGGAATATTCTGTTCCTGAGCCAACCTTTCCCGCACCGCTTGTTGAATAACAGCTTTGGCAACGTTCACGCTTATCTCTCGCACATCTTCGACGTCAGGCAGGAGTGGCTTTGCTGCATCTTGGAGTGCAGGAGCCTTGGCTGCTAATGCTTTGGATGCGGCCACCACCATCTTCACTGACAACCGACGAGCCCGAGACAAGATTGATCCGAGACCAATACCTGGGAAGGCTGTGGAGTTGTTACATTCCGCTATGAGACGGTCAGCACGGTTGTTCATTATTCTCACTTCAAAGGGCCACTTTACCAATCTCCTTCTCAACATTGTTGTACTTTACTGGAGGAAATGGACTTCCAGTGGCTATCAAAGCTTGACCTTTTGTCCAATCCGTGATATCCTGGGGTTTGGCTTCATGGAGCTTGGTAGGATTGCTCAATGGAAGCACAATCGGGTGCTCAACGTGCTTAGCCATTTCCTTGATTACTTCTTCACTGAAAGCCCCAGGTTGTGCCGAGGTTCCGATCAGAACATGAGGTTTTACTCTCTTTATCAACGCTGGCCATGAAGGTGTTTTTGGCCACGTCATTCGGACAACTTATATATTGCTGGTAAGCCCTTTCTACTTGTTCCTCTAAAGTCTGTATCCCAGGAGGCAAAAGGCCTTCAAGTTTGAAGGTCTTTCTTTCCTCTGCTGAGAAGGCGGAACCTTTGTTTTAGTGTGCGATATGTATGACCGTCGAGCCCTGATACATTGGTTTTAGTTTCAGGAACATAGTAAACCCTAAAAGTCCGAAACGTACTTCGTATGGGCATTCAATGGGCCCAGACGCTGCACGAGGCAGATGCTCGAACTTTGATCGAGGCATTCTCTTCGGTGTTAGACCTAGGATGAATTTTCGTACCTAACTAATTGGCCGTACAAGGTTGGAACTAAGAGAATCTATGATTATTTACCTAGGTATACGAATCACACAAATATATATACCTATAGGATACCTACCTAGGTAGGTAGGGTGACGACATTGCGATAACGCCGGAGGATAACACGATGCAACAATCTTCACGGGCGAATTTATATCGGAGACTCGATCTGTCAAAGCATTGTGGGCTCTTGAATGGAGCATCGTAAACCATTTCCTGATGCGCTGAGTGCAAATCGACAGCGGAGCTTGGAACCGGGAAATGACGATATGTAGCCCGCGCAACTGCATCAGCTATGTATTGCTTTCCAATCATGGCTGAGCCCAATAAATATCATTAGAGCTAAAAAGCAAACGGAAAAAGAAAAATTATCCTTGAAATATTATCCGAACACTTCCGTTGTATTGACTCACAACTACATCATTGTCTGCTTAGGTAATTACTACATACTTAGATATGTGCAAGTAGGATACGGATTTCATAACTCCTTCCATCTCCTTGCTTCTGTTGAGTCCATTGAGAGATGCAAAATGAGTCACACTGCCAATCCTGCCCCTTTTAAATACGAGGCCCAGGTATACACTACGGGGCTGCATGATGAAAGACCTCCTATCACATTTAATCCTCTTGAATGGGAAGCCCTGGCAAAGGCGCGGCTGCCAGCCGACAGTTTTGGCTATGTTTGGGGTTCAGCTGGCACTAGAGAGACCGACGCCAACAACAGGGAGGCTTTCAAGAAATGGGGCATCGTACCATCGCAACTGGCGGGGACCGGGTTTCCAAGCCTGAAAACTATCTTGTTCGGTGACGAGTACGACTACCCCATTGCTCTAGCGCCAATAGGCGTGCAGAGGATTTTTCATCCCGATGGTGAACACGCTGTCGCCAAGGTTGCGAACGAGGAAAGCATCACGTATATCCTGAGTACCGCAACATCGACGAGCACAGAGGATGTCGCGAAGGCAAATGGCAATGGACCACGTTGGTACCAACTCTACTGGCCGACCAATGAATATAACCATATAACTGCCAGCCTTTTGAAAAGAGCCAAGGAAAATGGATACAAAGTACTGGTAGTGACGCTCGACACCTTTATACTTGGCTGGCGGCCGACTGATCTCGACAATGGTTACAACCCTTTCCTTCGTAGCGACGATATTGGAGTTGAAATGGGCTTTTCGGATCCTGTTTTCCAAGATCATTTTCAGAAAAAGCACGGTATCTCCATCAAAGACGACGTTTCGCTGGCCGCCTCGGAGTGGGCACACCTCATGTTTCCAGGAATTAGCCATACATGGAGCGACATCAAGTATTTGCAAGAAAACTGGGACGGCCCAATTGTCTTGAAAGGCATTCAAACTGTTGCCGATGCCAAAAGGGCCGTTGAGTATGGTGTTCAAGGCATTGTAGTTTCGAATCATGGCGGCCGCCAACAGGATGGCGGCGTTGGGTCGCTGGATATGCTTCCAGAGATAGTTGATGCGGTTGAAAATGATTTAGAGGTTCTCTTTGATTCCGGGGTAAGATGCGGTGCAGATATTGCAAAGGCTTTAGCCTTGGGAGCCAAGATGGTCCTGGTGGGTAGGCCATATATATACGGGTTGGCGATTGCTGGTGAAAAGGGCGTGCGGCATGTTCTGAAGAGCTTATTGGCGGATCTCCAATTGACAGTGCATCTGTCTGGTATCCCAGATGTAACACAGAAAAATCTGAACCGGTCGGTGCTCCGGCGAATATTACCTTGAGCTTGGTGATCAATTTTGAAGCTCCGGACTGCCGTCTACATAACCCTAAGCCTTATCAAAGAATTGCTAGAAGGCCCAGCAAATAAAAACAGGGACGGGTGGCGGTTCTATCTTTTTTATTGTTAGATTATGATACCTAGGCCCAGGTACGCCATGTGTGGCTTCGAATCCGGCTGTTGGTGTTCAGACAATATACATATATTCACTATGTATGGAGTGATATCAGCCGCTTTCAGTGTATTTCATACCTACCTAGGTAGGTAGTTGCGAAGGGAAAAAGCCGAGGCACTGAGATAATATTATTGTTAGAATCAAGATGTGAAAGATGATCTCGGGATTCTCGCGCTTAATGCTGATCGTAACAACAAGTTAGGAGTGTTGGTATTCGCGGTTCCCAATACCGCAACGCCATATATTCCTAATATGGCACCGATTAGGCGAGGACACGCACAAATACTGAGCAGGATTTCTCTCTCCCCGTATCTTACTCTTATTCTTCACCTCCGAGCCTTTTTACTAGCCTAGCTGAATGCAATAGGTTTTGAAGGCATCTACGTTGGAAGCGTAGTGGTTTAGTTGGAACACCCTTCCATCAAGCGCATGGTAAATCAACAAGGAGGGAATCTCAAGCCAGCCACGTGTATCAAGACCAAGGTGTCGCGCAGACTCTGATAATCTTACTTCCACCACAAAACCAAGCCTTGCATTTGCCGAAGCCGGAGCCCAGCAGCAGTCAATCTCCTTTGTCCAGTTTCCAGTCGTGACTGTTCTCGAACGGAAAGGTCTAACGTCACGATAGTCGTTCATCGCACGTAGCTCGAGAGATATCAGCAAATCTGATTGCAAGTTCATGTGGAAATAACGTATGGACGACATCCCAAGATATGTTTGATATCAGCTTAATTAACTTTGATACAGGGGTGAAGAGGGCTCTAATATATTAATCTATTCCCAAATTGCTTTTTATCTCTTGGTCAAACTTACCTCTGAGGATAATCGACTTATGCCCCGAGAGGCCTTCCATTCGTTATAGCCAGGTTCTACTGTTTTTGCCGATATTGGGTTCGTGCCCCAATGACCTTCCAAGGTTCACGACAAACTGTCATGTCATCCAACAACCTTGGAATTATTACTGCCTTCCTCTATATCTGTCGTGACTGCCAATTTTACCTGCCTGTCTTCTCACTTCCGGCTCTCCGTTGCACCCTATCTTCACCACCACCATGGACTTCCTTCTTCAAGCCAACTCGAGCAAGTCTCAGTCACTATCTGAGCTACCTAGGAATCATCTGAGTTCTCTCTGGTGAGTCGGAATCCGAGGATCCTCTTACAACTGGCGAAGGAAGTGAATCAGCAGCCATCCACCACCTTCAAGAGCTTACAGAAGTCTTTGAAATCCCGTCAACAAGCACTCCAGCAAGATCAAACTCTGGACCAATACCGAGTCTTTACGTCTGTCCCCGCGGCACAATCTTCTAGACTGGTGATGATCAGTTTCGTGTAAGCAAGTACAGTCGATTCTTCTTCGGCAGAGCAACAGGAATCTTGATCGCAAAAGCCATTCCAGCTTCTACTGCCATAGTATTACTATTTGCTGGCAGGGCAGGCTAACGGGATTTGTGGCGATGCTATGGGGCTAGGCAAAACTATTGTGGCAATAACTCTGATGGAGCTGGCAAGGAAGGAAAGAGGGTCGTTCTCGTTGTTATGTTTGTCCAGCCTCATGCCGTACAGCGGTGGGAAATGAGATATTGGCAGTTTACAAAAAGGTACAAAACTTCTCGGACTTACCTATACATTATACATGAAACTAATATTTACTAAAACCATACAACTACTGGAGTTCAATACTATTCCAAATAAATGCAATCTCTTTTGGAAACGCCAGCAATAGTGTGGGAATAATTTCAGAATATAAATATAAGTATCCAAACATTCCAAGTTAGATTATGTTAGTAATTTAAAGATAGATATTGTAGGCCATCCATTTGCATATGGAGCAAATAATTCGTAAAGGATATCTGAAGCTTAGAAATAGTTTAGACTAATAATAAAACCTGTAACTAAGTAAGATGATATTATACCATCTAGAAATACATCTCGCCACTAGCTTAGTTGCCTTGTTTAAATCAGCCTAGTTGAATGGTACTCAACCTCAGTGTAGTAGTAGTAGTAGATTGAATTAATCTATTGCAGCTTCTACCAGTTGCTCTATGATGCTAGTTGCCTAAGAATCAACCTCTCGGATTTGATTAAAACCGTCCATATCAATCATAGACTAGCTGACGGCCGCCGCCGTCCGTATCTCAGCTAGAATCTTTTCAGAATCTGTTGTATGGCGAAATCCATGTATTCGGTTCCATATGAGTTGTCGCTCTCCAATACTGACCGGTCTATAAGAAATCAACATTCCATTCACAACTAATCAATCGATTGGAGTTCAATTGTGGCCTGCCGTCTCTTGACTCTATGTCAAGAAAGTGCTGAATACCATAGCCATCTTTCAACAGATCCGAAATACCCATTATACCCCATGACTTGTCCGGTATGTAAACTGGAAGTTTCAAAACGGGGTCATCTTCTATCTGGCCATCCGAAGTGATTGCTGATTGCAAAGTCTGGACGAGAAGAAAGAAATAGAGTTGAGTTTTGCAATCATGCCGAAGACAAGCAATAAATCGATAGGCCTTTTGTTGATGCTTTTGCGACGTAAAACAATCTCCCGAATGTAGGGCCAATGGTTTTTTTCTAAGAACATTGTAGTAAATACTATTAGTAGGTATCAGGAATAGTAAAATTATCAAGGACCCACCGTAGCCTTCGAATTCGAATAGAAGAGAAAAGTCCGAACTGAGAGATATCCTCAAACCTTTTCGACTTAATTGAATACTCATGCAGATATGCTCTTTTCAATCTACCTTGGAACGCTGATTGGTGAAGTAGAATTATACCGTTGGCTGAGATTGGGAAACTTATTGTAATAAGATCATCAATCATTGACTGAGTTGTGCCAAATGCATGAACATTTGTTGAGGTAGATGCCGATTTATAGTTGTTGTCATCAATAGCATTGGAACTTGGGTATAATGTAGGGCAAGACTGTTGTATGCGATATAGTTGATCGGTAAGTTTAGGTTGAGCATGATTCCAAGCCCCAGCATATCCAAGGAACAGTGACTGCTGAATGCATTCCTGATTGAAGAGATATCGCATGAGATTTTGAGGTGATGCAGCGTCTGCCCAATGTTTGAACTGCCTATCATCAATTAATAGAATAAACTTGGAACTGATCGGAGAAAATAGTACTTATGTTTCATCTCAGCACTTAACACATTGCTATTCATAGCCGTGCCATATTCAACAGCAAATTTGGACAAGTGTAAGCCAATATGAATATTTGGGAGAGCTGTCCGCCGCAGATAATCATTATCAGTAAACTCTTGAGCAGTTGTAAACGGATTATCTGTATCAAAATTAGTTTCATATCTTATAGTAATCCAGCCCATCACCAACCTGAAGCTAAACAATATGAAAGTTTCCCTGTGTATCGCAGTGCTGCTATCAGGTGAAGATACTGAAAGATATGCCTGCTTTCTCTCACCAGTGATTGGATGTTCGGCTCACTTGTATACAATCCACTTGATATCGTTCCAATGTATCTAGCGAATCGAGCAAAGATAAAGGGAATGATCTGCCACCTGAAGGTCAAGGGTCGGTGGGGTCTATCGGGCAGGAAAGGTAGAATTGCATAAGCATCCTCAACAAAATAGGGTTGAAACCAAGATTCGCTCCCACAGCATCGAAGTATTAGTGGTGTAAGGATCAATGCGCGTGCATTTTCAGAAAGTGACCATGAGCCGAGGTGCTTTAAAGGATTCTGTATTCGGGGCCAATCCTTTGGCGTAGAAAAGCCTTGGAATGCTTCGACGTACCGTTTGCGTCCAGTTGGTGTTAGAATAGCATGTAATAGAAGATCCTGCATCAAACGCCCTAGACCCTTCCACTCAGAGTGCGGAATATCATAAGTACGACTGAGAATAGTGTCTAGGTATGGGGTAAACCGTTCCAACGGAGATGGTTCTGGTTGTAGTCCATGTTGAGTCCAGAATAGTGATCTTTTAGATTGCTCTGGAATTGCATTTCCAGCCGCCCGCTTACTGATAGTCTCATAATTATAGCGACCACCAAGCAATGTATCATATGTCAGGTCACCTCGCTTGCTCTTCGGACAGTAGCATGTCCTGCAACCAATATCGGCCTGATGAGATAACATACCGCTATTAGATGCCTGCTGTGGCATATCCCCAGTGAATGCCATAATAAAGGCATTAACCATCGTATCAATACCATTGATGCGCATACTCATTCCAAAGCTGAGCTGTTTGAAAGATTCCTCAAAAGATGCGATAATATTGTTAACAGAGGAATCAGATGGCCCGACTGTGAGCGTGAAGTTATGAGCGATACGACGCCGCTCTTTATATGCGAGATTGGACGGAATGAGGTAAAATGCTTTGAGAGAAGCATAGGTCTTGCGATGAATACCAAAGCCATCGATAAAGAGAAGCAAAGGAATTGAGCGAGTGCGTCCATTTTTTGCAGATAGAGCTAACAGACGCTGTCGACCGAAATGATGAAGTTCCAACTCAGCGCGTAATGTATGTATCCAGCAACAGAGATGATCGCAAGGACTTGGAAGCCCAATTATAAACATGTCGAATCATAAGTTTTCCATCCAATGGATAGCCCCTATCCAAGGCCATTTGTACCCGATATGGCACCTGATTAGGGGTTAATTCCACAGTCCAGTCCTCAATCAAAACATAAGCATCGTCAGGTATCACAGTGATATCTACCAAGTTCCGGAGCATAGCAACAGTAATAAGAGGTTGAACTGTCATGACAATTTTCCCATAAGTTGGTGATATCGGTCGTCGATCGACACCCACGAAACATATCCGACCAAATTCAAATGAAATAGTATCAATCAAGCGATACGCACCACCACAGCTGATAAAATTACTTGGGAATAATGCATCATTGTTTCGTGCATAAGCATAATCTCCAGAGCAGGCACACACCGAGGAACCCCAAGCTCGTGAATGCCAGAGTTCCACTGGCGCATCTGTATACTGGGTCATTCCAAAAAACATCTTATCAGACAAAAGTCTTGATGATAGAATACCATATAATAAGTGGACGGGTTCAAACCAATAATGTGATGAAGTTCGATTGTCGATTTCTGTATTAACCCGACTAGGCTGTGCGGTCGTATCAACTGGAATTTGATCGCCTTCAATTGATAACATCGGTATGGCCGATTGGAGGTGCCTCTTAAGAGTATCCAGCTTCTGGGGTAATTCGTCTATAGCTGGATGATCTAGAAGGTTGAGGACCTCTAGCAGCATCGTATAGTCTGTTCTTGACAGCTCTGCCTTTGCAACCCATATTGCCATTGATAAATGAAAGTCGGAGTATTCTTCTGATCCAAGTTAGCATGAATGTAAAGGTTAGCCTGGATGGAACTTTACCAGAGCGCTCACATACTCAAATTAGTGGTTAAAGGCGGTTCGTATGGCTTTTCGTTTGATCGACTACTGTTGGTATTTTCACGTTCAGAAGTGATAGGAACAGGTATAACCGAGGCCTGCTCAAGATGTCTTTGAGGAAGTTTACCAGGTAGATAGTGCTGGTGGCGTCGCTTTGATGGCTTTGGGGAACCTAGAAGCATAATATCGGTTTGTTAGTCATTCAACGAACAGTCTCTGTAGATATAGTGAACATACCGAGTCCTGTTTTTCTAAATGTTGAGCCATAGGGACCCCACGATAGTTGATATCGATTGCTACGCTTTCGAGGCGCCATTTTGAAGTCTACTCTCGATATATAGAGAATGGAACACTCATTCAAGGGATGGAGTGCTTGGGGACTTCTACAGCCCAAAGCACAATCTATTGGTTATATGAAAGAGTAGACCTTCATGCCATTCCTTTGTGCATGGCATATGATAGCTCACAACTAGTGAGTAATATGAGCATATGAGCTATCTGGTGGGAAGTATGACCTATTCTATGCATGGTAACTAAGCACGGAGACAAGCAATTTGTAGACAGTCTAAGCAATTTGACTTGCTTACTAGAATAAATGAAAATGTACTTGCGCTGCGACATTCAAAGGTGGCCTGCATCACTTATTGATTGTATAACACTCAGCGTCAATGATTAACTAACCCCTTTCCGAGCGTGGTTCACCTATACTCATTTATGATAGAGCATACTATTGCAGTAGAAGAGAATCGAGAATAGAGAATGAGGGTTGCTGCTGATTTAGCGTTTTGGAGTGTGACGGTCCTGAGTGGAGGCGATTATGGGAGTCATTGCAATTGTGAGTTGGTTCGAGAATGATTGGCTGCTCGAAGTTTCTTGCAGATGGTTGAATTAATCGAGAATAATCTGACGCAAGCAAAGATCAGTCCTAACCCAAAGTGCAGAAGATGACTACTGGGTGAAAAATAGATGGCAATCTCGAATAGCATACAGTCAAGCCTATCCATTTATATTTGTATCAGTATCGATCTCGGAATGACAACCATCTCTTAATAGATCCTTCTTGCCGGGATGAATGACAGGTATGAATGCTGCCGCTGTATTCTTATATCGGTAGAGTCGGTGACCATTAATGAAAAATGAAGTTCTCTGGAATAGACCGCCAAGCTCGGACTTTGACTGGTTGTGTGTTTTTGTAATGATCACTATAGTAGGAAGTTCAATTTTGGAGATGAGAATCAAGAATAATCTTCGTAGATCCAAAGACGATATATACGGCATATCACTCCACTGTAGAGAAGATATATCGTTTCTTACTTAGTGTTACTAGGTTTAGGGATAGTGATTTATCACCTAAACTAGTGAATATATCACATATTCATGCATTACTGATGCTTGGCTCCGAAATTAATGAATCACGCCGAGATTATGCCTAGCAAAGCTTATATTGCTCTTTTCTATGTCATGTTAATTTCGGAGACATCCTTAGTAGGCCTAAGGAACCGGACTCTGAGCGAGAAGGTTCTTCGCAAAACTCGAGCATGGAGTATGGTCTAAGAGGAAGAAACAAGAGAACCACTGATTTTCAGATTAGACCGGGTGGATGAGCTCCTTGTAAGCCTCATCCTAACCTTCATTTCAATGATTCCAAATCAGCAACAGAAATGTGGCAAAGCCCACAGAACTAAAGAAGGAGAAGACCTCCATCAGTACAAGGTGTTTAAACAAGATACATTTGTAATGAGCCTCAATAAGAAAGGAGGAGGTCGAAACAGTTCAGTACGGGAACCGAGCGGGGAGGATTGTAGGGTTGGAGTGGGCCCATACCCTAGCTGCCTAACAAAGCCACCATATGAACTAACCATATACAGAATAGTATACAGACTCATGAAAAGAAGAGTT
>JAMAFX010000021.1:0-187619 GCA_023625875.1 Trichocomaceae sp. PYS4502
GACGTGATACAAAAAAGGCTTTGTCAGCCAGCTGACCGCTTTGCGGCCTGAGGTATCCGTCTGAGTTCCTGAGGTAATGCGGGCTGCGGCCCCTCGCTGCTGAGTCAGCCGGCTGGTGCAAAATTGAGCAGCCCCTCCACATACTCTCAGTCTCAACAACATACATTCAACGAGGTGCTTTTATCTCCTGCCCACCCAGATATACACCTCTTTTCTTGTTGTTCGTGTGTTTGTTGCTCGTCTCCTCACTCGTCATGGCGGACCAGACCCCTGACAACTGGGAGGAGGACCTCTCCAGACAGACCGATGGCATGAACCTGAACAACCGCAATGCCGGCTTCCAAGCTCAGGCGCCCTCATTCACCCCCGGAGCAGCATCGTTCACCCCCGGAGTGACATCGTTTGTTCCTGGTCAGCAATACCAGCAGTACGGATATCCCCAGTACCAGCAATATGGACAAGGCCAAGGCTACTACCCATCCTACGACCAGCAACAAGGCTACAATCAGTACGGTAGTTATGGACAACAACAGCAGCAGCAGCAGCAACCTGGGAACTATAACCAGATCTATAATAATCAATATGGAGGCGGTGGTTACAATCAATATTCTCAACAGCAGCAGCAGAGGCCTCAGCAGACGCTACCACGTCAAGCCCCTGCTACTCAGAAGGCTCCAGCCGCTGAGCAGACTCCTGCTCCAGCTGCGTCAGCGGCCGCTCCAAAGGCCAAGGTCCTATCTATTGGTGGAGATCTTGGTGGCAACGCTCCCAAAGCAAAGGTCCTCTCTATTGGTACCCCGGCGGCTGCAAAGCCTGCAAAGGAAGCATCTGTCACGCCTGGAGATAGTAAAGGCGAGGCCGCAGCGACAGCTGCTAACAAAGTGACCGCCTCAAAAGCGATCGAGAAAACGGAGAAGAAAGCAGAGGCCAAAGCTGCCAGCAGTGGAAAAGCCTCGCCAGCTCCATCCTCAGGCCGCACCAGCCCGGGAAGGAGTAGTCCTTCCCGCGGTGAGAGCACCAAAGCCACTCGCGATGCCGATGCAGTTGCTCGTGAACAGAAAGCCGATGTCGACGAAGCCACATTGAAGGAAATTTACGGTGAAAAGCGTGAACATGTCAACCTCGTGTTCATTGGCCACGTCGATGCTGGAAAATCGACACTCGGAGGATCTATTCTATATGCTACAGGTATGGTCGACGAACGTACGATGGAAAAATATAAACGGGATGCCAAGGACGCCGGTCGTGAGACGTGGTATCTGTCATGGGCCCTGGATTTGACCAACGAAGAGCGTTCTAAGGGGAAGACTGTTGAAGTCGGGCGAGCTTTCTTCAAGACCACCTATGAAGGCCCCGATGGTACCGTTGAGCGTCATTTCACCATTCTTGATGCCCCCGGCCACAAATCTTTTGTCCCGCACATGATCGGAGGCGCATCACAAGCAGATGTCGGTGTCCTTGTCATTTCTGCACGCAAAGGAGAGTACGAGACTGGCTTTGAAAAGGGCGGACAGACTCGTGAGCACGCACTGTTAGCCAGAAACACTGGTGTGAAGAAAATTATCATTGCTGTCAATAAGATGGATGATCCTACTGTTGAGTGGAGCAAGGCTCGATTTGACGAGTGTACCATTAAGGTGGGAAAGTTCTTGGAAAACTTGGGCTATAAAAAGCCAGACCTTCATTTCATGCCAATTTCCGCGCAACGCACTCTCGGTATCAAGGATCGTATACCCAAGGATGTCTGTCCTTGGTACGACGGTCCTTCGTTGCTCGAATTTTTAACGGACATGAAGATGCCCGAACGCAGGATCAACGCACCTTTCATGATGCCGATCAGCGCCAAATACCGTGATATGGGAACTATGGTTGAAGGCCGTATTGAATCAGGGGTAATGAAGAAGACAAATAATTACCTCATGATGCCCAACCGAGAAGAAGTAGGAATAGCTGCTCTTTACGGCGAGACTGAAGACGAGATTACTACTGCCACATGCGGTGACCAAGTCCGAATTCGCTTACGCGGCATAGAAGAAGAAGATATCCTTCCTGGTTTTGTTCTCTGTTCACCAAAGCGACCCGTACACTGCGTTTCTGCGTTTGAGGCCAAGATTCGAATTCTGGAACTCAGGAACATTCTCTCTGCTGGTTACAACTGTGTATTGCACGTCCACTCCGCCATTGAGGAAGTCACAGTCGCTGCCTTGTTGCATAAGCTTGAGCCTGGTACAGGCCGTAAGAGCAAACGCCCCCCAGCTTTTGCAAGCAGAGGGCAAACCATCATTGCACGGTTGGAAGTCACCGGCTCTGCTGGAGCAGTGTGCGTGGAACGATACGAAGATTATGATCAACTCGGCAGATTCACGCTGCGTGACCAAGTGAGTTCATTTGCTTTTTGCTTGCTCGTATGAACGACATTCTAATTTTTGATCCTTCTAGGGACAAACTATTGCGATTGGTATGATTACCAAATTGATCCTCAATGAAAATAGCGCCTAAATACGGAACGGATTATTTCTATGATGTGGCATTTGGATGGGCCGGGTGGTTTTTCTTTCTTGTGTGATATACACCCAGTAAAATGGTATACGCGACGGGAGGGCATGATTCTGTGATGATTACGACAAATTTGTTTCCTCTCCTTTAGATTCCTGCATTAGTCCAAGCAAAAGATAATCAACCTCATTGCTTTCGGCTCCTACCTGGGTAGCCAGGCTACAAGTGATTGATTACGCGAAGTTTTGAATTGAAAAGGTAGACTTCATTACGTCGCATATAAAGTATCAAAAAGAGAGAAATTTCAAACTACCGCTTCTTCTTTCCAACAACCTTAGTGAATCCATCCTCATCAACCTCCGGCTCAACCCTTTGCGTTGGCGTTCTAGTCACCAACGAAGGCGCATCCCGCATATCCTCGTCCTCATCACTACCCTCCTCCTCGTCATCATCATCAGTTTCCTGATCTTCGTCCTTGGTATCAACGTGTTTAAACATATTCTGCTCCAACCCCCTTTTCTCCTGCTTTTCCTTATATTCAGCCCACATCCTATCCACCTCTTGATAGTCGCCCATCTCTATCCGCGCCTTGACATTCATAATTTGATCGGCAACCATGCCCGCCGAACCATCGTCAACTGCGACGTCGAATTCGTCACTCAGCACCTGCACCAGAACGTCTTCGATGTCATATGAGTCTGTTTCTGGGCGAGTCGCGAAGATATCAGAGATTGCGCCGCAGAGCCAGTCCCGCTTGTCTGCGGAGTTGGGTCCGCCCCAGGATGATTGCACGGCGAGGGTGAGCGCGGGCCACGTGTTGAGTAGCAGGGTGATGGCGAGGTCGAGCTTTTGCTGCTGTTCTGAGGATGCGGATGAGGGTGTTACTATTGTTGATGTGGAAGCCATTGTGTTTGGCTCGATGTCACAAGTGGGAGAGCGTTGAAAATGACGTAGAAAACTATACTTCAGCGAAAGACACGGACTCGCCTAATCTATGAATTCGGGTCTTCTCAGAATTGGCCGACGAGACTGGTCGCTGTTATAAAAAGCATTCATGTGGTCGTCTGTTTTGAAGCCTACAAAATTTTTATCTGTGCCGTGCCGCTTATCGTTATCTTATCGGCATCTTATCGGCGGCGGGGTTAACCGTTATACAGAACCTTAACTTAAGCATTAACTTTTAAGCGACATGTAACTATAAATGTTTTTTGATCTTTAATTGAAAAGGCCAATAATATAGAAAGTTGCTAGCAAGTAGACATAAACCCATGAACTCCAAGAACATTGAAATCGCGCCAGAATGCTAAAAAGGAAACCATACGAGACTATATCCTAAATATGCAGAGTGCACTCAAAGCTGTGCCATGTCGTTCATTATTTTTACCTCTTCGCCAGGCTTGAAAGCAGGCAATCCGATGAATGGGCAAGTTGCGCAGCGGAATGCATCTCCCAGAGAGCAGCTATTGCATGAGCCGGTCTTCCCTTGCACAGTAAAGTCCACCTCGTCGTTCAGCTCGTCAGTATTCAGTTTCAGTACATTTAGGTCCTTGTTCGCTTGTTCGCGGCGCGCCGCATCTTCTGCTTCCAGTTGAGCAGCGAGGCCACAGGTGCAATCCTTGCAGGCACGCCGCCGCTTCTTAGCCGTTTCTGGTTGACACTCCGCGGCTGGGAAGATATGGGTTAGTAAACAGCATCGAACTGAGAATGAAAAAAATGAACAACGTACGAAGCTGGACCGGCCTGCTCAAATCGTCCTCAGACAGTAAGTCGTCCTCATCTATCAACTCATCGCCGTCTTTGTAGTCGACAAAGCCAACATTTAGTGGCTTAACGGGTTCGGGCGGGGCCTTGTTTTTCTTCTTATTGGCGCCGAATCGAAGGGGAACAACGACCTCTTGATATTCTGGTTTCTCAAAGGCGCCATCCTTCCCGACCAAGCCTGCTAATATTGCTTCGCGACCATCATTTTCTCCAAACGGGCCATCCTGGAGCTCCAACTTCGCTCCATTCTTCATGGCTGGTATCAATATGTTGTATACACCCCGACTTAGCAGTTGGAGGGCCTCGTTGCGTCGTGTACCGTTGGCATCTGTGAGGACGAGCACTAGGTCGTATGTGGATGGCGGCAGCGCGACAAACCCGGCAGAGAGGCGATCCAGCATCTGCAAGTCGGTAACTGAACGGTCAAATGTAGCGAACACAGCTCGCAGTTTCTCCTCGTGTGCAGCGATGGAGGGGGGCGCTAAGAGGAGTGTGCGCTGCTGATTCACATTTTGCGTCGAGGAAAAGTTGGAAAAGTCAAGGTCGGGGGTGGTGTCCACGAGGACTGGGAGAGACGGCATGTTTTCCTGCTTCTTTGTCGTCTTTCGCTGAATATAACGAGGGCTTGCCCAGGTAATATTGAAGGAGAAACGCAGCGTCTGGTGGGTTGTCGAGTCTGATTATTAAACGCCTGCCGAAATCGGGAACATCGCGGCCCGCCTTCTGCCTGAATTTTCTGGCCTAATTTGCCACGTTCTAGCCCAATTTGCCACGTTCTAGCCCGATTGGGTTAAGTAGGTTTGTTTTACCGCTTATCTTATCGGCCTCTCTTCATTCAACAATTTCAACTTCACTTAGTTAACATTGAACAGTTTTGAGTTGACAGGTTTAGAAAGCGGTTGTTTGTCACTGCTTTCCCCGGAGTAAACTACTCACCTGCTGTGTATCAGCATGAATCCATTCGCTTCTGTCCTTAATATGACCTTCTCATAAGGTTAGAAGTTGTGCCTACTCGCCCCGAAGACACTAGTGACGCTCAGAGATGTGCATGAGAAGCCAGCAACTAGCATTTATGCGCATTATGTAGCTGCTTTGAATAGCATTAATGCTTTGAACATGTCATTTAATTCTCATTGCACTCGTACATGGACGCGATGCATTTCCGTGGCCTTCAAGGAGTTAGGGCTACGGGGGGCACCGGAACACGTCACAATGATTGTGATTGAACTCCAGAAAGAGAGCCCTTTAATTGCACCACTCGCCCTTCAATTCTTACGAAGGTGGTAAATCACATTAATTCTCTTGAGGAAACAATATACTTTGTGCTATTTATACGAAAGCAAACATGCAATCTCCAGTTGCAGCCAACGTCGTCAATGTTGGAAATCTAGAGATGCCTGGCAGGTGCATCGCTGATTTCTCGCTGAATCCGGTCTGTTCTGCACGTCGATATCAAGGACGATTTTAACTAACATGTAGTCATACTTTTACTCAGATCGGAGATAGTTCTCCTTCTTACTCTCAGCAGATCGCCGCAATACAGCGATTGTGTCAGCGGACTGGAGTGAAATTCTCCATGCATGCTACAGGTACTACACTCGGTACGTCTTTCAAATTATGAGGGCCAGATGTAGGAAAGCAGTCTGACAGACCTTGCGCTGGTGTAACAGAGGGGCCATGGGACCAAGTCCAGCAGGTCATTGGTTGGGCTCACTCTCTAGTCCATCAACAAGGCACTCCGAGAATACAGACCGATATCCGTCTGTCGACGAGGTATGTTATACATTAACCCTGGGATGAGACAACCACTTATATTTGCCAAAACTATAGGACGGATAAGGAGCAACCAATGGAGGCCGAGGTTGCGTCTGTCCAGAAGATTCTAGCGACGTGAACAATATCTATATTTACCTGGGTACTTTAGATATCTCTCTCTATATATATCTAGAAATACTTAAATCCGGCCAAAATTCAGAAGGAAATGTACCTAGGATTAAGCATTTTAAAGGATCTGTCTACATATTAGAATAGAGGCAAAGTGGCATGCGAATTGAGGTCTCTGGTCCAGCAACTTGTCACGTATGACTGATTCGTAGTCGAACTTTGAAATAGGGGAATTTACAGTCTTCCTTGAAGGCGAAAATGAAAAGGTAATACCTAAGTATTTCTAAGATGAAGGGAGACTTTACTTGCTCGGTTGTAAATATTCACGGATATTTGATGATTCTGCATAGGTAGGTACCTACCTACCTAGGCACTCGCTCAGCTATCTGCATGACTTAAACTATGAACTATGATGGTTAATATACCTTGATGACCGTCGAACTTCAGCCCAACCGCAAAATCAAGCACTGATTATTTCACGGGGATAGTTTTAGAGTTATCCGATGGCAATCATGCTGGCTTCCACTCATAATGATGGCGACCCTTCTTGACGGCTCCAGGATCTTCGCCAGGCTTGCAGGGCTTGTCGTATGCATGGGCCCCAAAGTAGTCCATTTCTGCTTCCATAAATTGCGTGGGTAGCATCATGCTGCTTTCATACTTCAAGTACTCCAACGACGCTGATAATGAGGGTATATGTGCATCAGACTCGGTGCATCTGAGTACGACCTCCTTTAGAGACTCATAATTATTATGCAAGTCTCTTGCCACTTCGTCGATAAGTTTTATGTTCATTATCTGAACGTCTTGAGACAAAATAGGCTCCAGCATATCTGCAATAGCCTCGGATTGTATGATGCATCCTGCACGCCAGATCTGAATACACTTTCCTAGATCAACGCCCCAACCCTCGTCTGCGGATGCCCGAGCAATAAGTTCTAAGCCCTGGCAATACGAAGAGAGAAATGATGCATAAACAGCGCGTCGTAGGGTTTCAAGAAAGGCTTTTGTATCCTTGACTTGAAGTTTTCTAGGACCCGGAAGGTCGAGTTTCTTAGAAATCCGAACTCGCTGGTTCCGGTTCCCACTGGCAATCCGTAGATAATGCGCAGTTGCCAGTGTTGGGCCCGAAATGTGTCGAAGTGCTGTTTCCATTATAGACCACAATGGAGTCCCCTCCGTGTTGTCATCGTCCTGGACCACTTTGTCAAGAACATCATCTAAGACGTACCCGCCCGTTGGATCGACACCTTCTCCTTTGCCATCACCTTCTGCCGTCTTTTTCCTGTGGCAGATATCGGCGCCGATTTCAAGTAGAAAATTGTTTCTCAATTCCCCATGCTTCGACCAACTGGTGAACACATCGCCAATCTCGTCATAGCTCATACCAAGACCTTTGTGCATGATAGCCCATGCCTCGCAGGTCGTTGATAAAAGACCACCTTCGATACCATTGTGGCACATTTTCACATAATGGCCAGATCCCCCCGGCCCGATATATGTGACACACGGTTTGCCCGTCTTCTTGTCTTTGGCCGAGTACAGCTCCAGTAACGGCAAGACTTCTTGGATAATCTGTTTGTCGCCCCCCGGTGACAAACTTGGACCCCTGCGAGCAGACTGATATCCGCCCGACACCCCCATACCAATCCAATGAACCCCTAGAGGCTTAAGCTCCTGCTGACGCCGCTCTGTGCGACGATAGTGCTCATTCCCACCATCGAAAATGACGTCTCCTTTTCTCAAGTCCTTCTTGATCATACCCAAAACAGAATCTGCTGGCTCTCCATGCGTGATCGAAAACATAAACAGCTTTCGCTCCCCTTTGTCCCGGAGACTTTTCACAAACTCATCGATGTTCTTGTAGCCCTTGATCTTGCTCTTTAACTGTTGCTTGGACTTATCTGCAAGTCCCGTGGTTTTATCCACGTTCTTCTCGGCTACGTCCCAAATCGAGACGTCCAGCCCTAATTCCGCAAATGCGAAAGCCATCATGGAACCCATGCTGCCGGCACCCACGATGCCAATTGCTTTCCACTGCCGAATTGGGTCCGACATTTTGCCGCCTGTTATCTGAGATAAACTTTTTTTAATTGTAAGTGGTTGTATCTGTTAGAAAGTTGCGCCAGAATGTGCTTGGGTTTATGGGGAGCGTAAAAACGGGCCTGCAATCCGGTGCTGGTCTCTGCGACATAGATACGTCATTCACTAGGCTCGTCTCTGATAGTGCAAAATTGTAATAATGGAATAATATATAACAAATCAAACAGCTGGATGCCAATTCTTGATTGAAAAGAAAATAAAGAAAATAAAAAAAATTGATTATTGGTGATGTTGGGATTACGACATACAAGTCAACATTCCAGCAAGCAGGTGCAGACAAATTATTCAAACACCTGCACGTACCTTCAAGGATACTGTGAAGCACTCAGCTATCTGGAGGGTAGATATTAGTGTCGTCTAAGGGATTCATTTCTACGATTACTCACTTTATACATATAGACTCGGAATATTCTACGCAACGTCAAGGACAAGGGCATCAGAACCTTATCAGAATGGCCTCGGCATCACCAATAACCTTGAGCTCTTTGCGCAAGATACCCCTTTCTTATGCGAGCTGCTCCATTGGCAAACCTTCTGATTCTCTCCAGCAACGGCTCGAAGCAATCACAAATGCAGGTTTCACGGCAATTGAATTATCATTTCCGGACATCAAACAGTACGCCCAGCAGCTGCTGAACAAAACGGTCGGAGACGATGACTTTGAGGAGTTGTGCAGGGCAGCACAAGAAATTGGAAAGATGTGTCAGCAATTAGATCTCGAGATCATGATGTTACAGCCGTTTTCGAACTTTGAGGGATGGCCAAAGGGTTCACCGGATAGAGAAAACGCTTTCTCCAAGGCTAGAGGTTGGATTAAGTTGATGAAAGCTTGTGGGACAGATTTATTGCAGGTATACTCCAAACCTTGACTTTTAGGCTCTTTCTCTTAGGAATATGAGAACATAGCAAATAGTTAACGCATATGGCAGGTCGGCTCAACCGACAGCAGCTCGGAAGAGAAGATAACGACCAACCGCGATGAAATTGTAATTGATCTCCGTGAACTAGCAGACATGCTAGCCAAGGAAAATTATCGCATAGCATACGAAAATTGGTGCTGGTCCACACACGCTCCAACATGGAAAGATGTCTGGGAGATCGTCCAGCAGGTTGACAGGCCCAACGTCGGATTATGCTTGGACACGTTCCAAACAGCAGGCGGCGAATGGGGCGATCCAACAACAGCCTCGGGCCTAATTGAAGATATACCCAAATCCGAGCTCGACAATCGATGGAAAACCAGTATGGAAGATCTTGCAGCCTCAATCCCCGCGGAAAAGATTTACCTGTTGCAGATTTCAGACGCGTACAAACCGAAGATCCCTATTGAGAGGAAGATTAAGAACGGATTACTGCCTCGAGGCCAATGGAGTCATGACTTTCGTCCAATGCCGTACGACGGTGGCTATCTACCAATAGAAGACGTCGCCAAAGCAGTGCTCAAAACGGGATTTAGAGGATATTTTTCGATGGAGATCTTTGATAGTGGTCCAAACGGCAAGGGGAAAAGTTATAACGTGGGTCATTTTGCCAAATCTGCCATGGAGAACATGCAAAGGCTGTTAAAGAACGTCTCGGAAGTGCCTAGTTGATAGAATGGCCCTCGTGCTCTTACTTAGGTATCGTCTCTGTGCAAAGATAATGTACAGTAGAACCTGGACATAACGCATGGACGGACCTCCCTAGATATGTTTAATATCAGCTTAATCACTTTAATTAAGGGGTGAAGAGGGCTCTAATATCCATATTAATCTACCTATTCCAGAAAAATGAGCCCACAAGCTGGCCTAGGAATGTGATACAGGAGTGAAGCAGCTGTGAGGCGAGAGGAACGTCCAGACAGTAAGAAATGAGGGATGTAGGAAGGTTCGGACGGTCGGGGGTTGTAGGAGTGAAAATCTCAACAGAAGGATCCAGTTTGATGGTCACAGAAAACAACGGTACAGAGATATAACAGAGACACAGGACGACTGGAAGCACACACCAGAATCAGACAGACGAGGGACACACAATATGAAGCCGGACGCGAATCAAACACACAGACTCAAGCGACTCGACTAGTAGACACGAAAAATACAGATGGCACAACGATACAGGACTGTCTGGAGGCAAATTTCTCAGGGCCCCCTTTGTACTGTGTAGGTCACCAGAAAAACCATCTTCTTTTTCTTCCTAGAACGGGAACGGCCGAGTTTGTCAGTGGCATCATCTTTGGCCTGGGAACAAGAGCATCAATGATGATCTCGGTGACGAGAGTAACAAGCCGTGGGGTCTTTCCGATACCATCAATCGGTACTACAGACAGGTGCCAGAAAAAAGTATACTACATTAATATTATTTAGAAAGATTGGCACTTACAGAGCTTCTATAAGATTTCCGATATTCGGTGACCAGCCAAGAAAACAGAACAGACCAACCCAAAAGAACACGTTTGACAGTGTTGGACTGGACAGAAAAGAAATTATTGCGTTGCCAATATCCGAGAAGATGATCGTTGAACGATCTGGATCTATAGGTAAAGCTTCTGCTAAGACCATTCTCTGAAGGTTCAATATTGTTAATTCCTTCAAATATAACAGGTTATCAAAGCAGTGTACTTATGTTGCTGTTGCTGTCGCTGTTTATGTGGCTGTCGCTCGGATGCTATTGTTGAAGAGAGATCAGAGAGAGGATCAAGACCTCGATTGTGTTGGTGTTGTTGGTTGTTGTTGAAGAGGGAGGAGAAGAGAGGAGGGAGAACTCTTGGAAGAAGTCCCAGGTGGGATGTCAATCATGGCAGGTGGGTTGGGCGCGCTTCCCTTCAGACCACCTTTGCTTGAAATTTCCGCTTTGGGAAGGAGCCTCTACCCCGGCCCATTGTTGCTACATTAGGTACGTTCCAATTGCGTGACCAGTCTGGCAGCATCGTCTATGGCTTGCTCTTGTGGTGATTACCTAGCTATTATAGGATTGAACAATGCAATCATATACTGGAGGCCCCCCCCTTGGGGACGCACTGCCGAAATGAAGTATGAGTAAGCACAGGAGCGACCTCCGGGAGGGCATATAGATCATATGACTGCTATCATGTAATATTCTAATTAGCCTATTTCTACCATGATATCTAGATGCTATAATATTTTCTAGCTTTTTTACTAGGCGAGACCATGTGCATGCGGTAGACATTTTTACCCTCTATTTCATTCCAGCATAGTGAAAGGAGTACCTAGAATCAATTACCATCCATATAACGCCATCTTAGAAATTGTACCTAGGTAGGTATCTAAATATGTCCATTGGCTCGCGTAGAAAGTCATACCGTTGCAAGCGTTCCGAGGTTCTTGACATGAACCCTAAGTTAGGTACCTGGATATCTGCCTCGGCAGATTATACCTATTGATCCAGGGAGCATCAGAGATGAGGACACGATTTAAATGGACTAGTTATCTCAACAACGCCTAGATGCCTATCCGCAATTACACGGCGTGAATTCAGATCCTGGCGGTCCTCCAACTGTAAGATGCCATCTGCTGGCATTATCCACGAATGACTTTGGGATAGTCGTCCTTTTGCCTATTCTCTCCCATTCACCTTGTTGCGATTTTCCAATAAAGATAACTTGTGGCCCTGCGTACTGGAAGAGACCCAGGTGTCCGAGGCCATATGCTTGGGCGTCCCCGACAATAACTACGTGAGATCCAGCAGCATGGTCTAAGTCCCGAAAGGTATGCTTATCACCCCCTTGGCTATAGATCGACGCATGACCGGAATTCTGATCATGCATCGAAAATATTTTGGCACAGATATGGTCACCTGCGAAAGTTGCAGTGGTAGAGGTCTGTATCTTGATATCGTATTCGTTTATAAACGTTCCCCTCTCAGTAAGCTTATTGACAGGCACAAGCTGGTTGTCTATTTTGTAAGATGGAGTGTCATTGGGATGGAATATAGGAAGTGCAGGGACAAGCCCAAATCGGGAGTCATATGGCATATCCTCTCCAATATCCAGCCATGACGGGAATTCCTTTGTCTTTCTAGCCAGTTCGAGAATGAGAGCATCTCGAGTTCGATGGTAGTCTACCTTGATGCTCACGCCGAGGAGATGCATAACACTGAACACCATGTCCTGTGGTTTCGTTGATGTCCGCAGCCAGATACTTCTCCATGCCGCCGACTTCTTCATTGCCTCTGTGTAACCGCTCAATACACCTTCCAAAGCCGTAATCAGCGACTCATCATTTCCGAA
Organism: Trichocomaceae sp. PYS4502; assembly: GCA_023625875.1. Classification (NCBI taxonomy): domain Eukaryota; kingdom Fungi; phylum Ascomycota; class Eurotiomycetes; order Eurotiales; family Trichocomaceae; species Trichocomaceae sp. PYS4502. Next base: position 12,470 of record JAMAFX010000021.1, read on the forward strand.
GCATTTGACAATAAATTTGACTTCCGTGCGTTCTTTGGTGATTTTATCAACCTTGGTAATCTTTAGGCCAATGGTATTACGGCAGCTGAGTAGGTGTTGAAGTTTCGACAAAGCAAGATCATCGTCCACATGATCGATATTATACACCGGTCCAGTAGTCATGAATTCGTAGTCATAATTTGGATCCCGCTTGGCGTGTCGAATCAAAACATACACATTGGAAGGGGAAAGCGTGGCTTCTTGTAACGTCCATGCACGAGTGATCCATGGGGCGTAGTACTCGGGCCCTTGAGCCGCAGCAACACCGCCGGGCATGACGATGACTGCAATAGATTTCTCGTAGACCTGTCCCATATGCTGGATCTGGAGCTTTTTATCTTCTGATGAGTTTTGGTGGACGCAAACCAAATCTAGCCAGAGAAAGGTGCACTGGAGATGTTGGGCTGCTTTGGCAGCTTCAACCAATCCCTGCCAGCTGACTTCATGGTATTTGTTATTCCCAAGGTCAATTCTCAGAGGTCGATTGGCAGCCTCGCTGAGTCTCTGAACCTCTTCACTCGGTGCCCACGAGTGAGAAATGGTTGCATATTTGGGAATCTGCCCATTCGGTTGAGCGAGGTTCAGTCCTCTCCATTCCGAGAGAGTTATTGTAGCATCATCGGCTTTTAATAGGTCCCTAACCCATATCAGTCGTAGTTCTCCAAGTGTAAAATGGACCGATTCATAGCTCCAAGCTTCTTTCTCTCGCTCTCGTAGCTGTTGGACGGGATACCCAGGCATATTGGCCTTTGAAATAATGTGTATAATACCTTGATCGGGTGATTAAAACAACGGTTCCTCAAAGAAAAGTTTTCTCTAGTACTCAATGCTAGAAGATAACTATCAGTTTGTGGGTTGGGCGCTAACCCGAACTTTGGGCACAGTACGTAGAACTGATCCAAAATGGTCAATTATTTCCGAATGTCAATTTTTGAAAAGCCACCATCACCTTCGGCCTGTATAGCAGGCGACAAGTGACCTTCCTTTTGAATCATGTCGGCATCCGCGCATGGAGCTAATGTAGGGATTTGCGATCCCAACCATCCAGAGTCCTCTGTGCTGTAGCTGTCTCTTTCTCGAGCATGCCGCTACCAGTGGTGAGTGTGCGACTCTGTGCCACTGTGTGAGTATGTACCTAGGTAACTATGTATGCGGCAGTGGCTGGCTGAGATCCATCCATTGCAAAGAACCTCGTCGGGAATGCTACCTAGGCGCCTAACCGACAGGGCCTTGAAAAGGTACAATCAGTTGCCTAGGTAGCCAGTTTTTCAAGTTGTTCTATCCATCACACAATACCAGACTTGCCGTATCGCACAGAGCTTTATGAAAGGCACATAGTGGACTTTTCTCTCCCAGATACATGTAGGTGATGACAAGATGCCTCAGGCATGCAGATCACTTCAGCCTGGAGGTTACTATGCAGAATTAAAGTTGAGTCTCATACGCAACTTTGACGGTTGGAATTAACACCGTCGATGTAAAAGCTTCCAACACTGCCCCAAAAATCATCACTTAATTAAAAATGTGGTCACTAGCACAGATCGGCCTCCTCATCTTGTTCCTTATTACGAGGAAAAGGATCTACTGTTGGATGAAAAAAGAATATGAGGCCTACCAGTCGAGAAAGAAGAAACGCGAAGTGGACGACGACCAACGTTGTCGTAATGAGACGATTCCACGAGTCTCAGAGTGGATAGACGACTTTCTTTCGGAGGCTCACAACCTCGACCGACTTGTCCAGCGCCTTATTTATCTAATCGATAAAATCGATCACCTCCAGAAACAACAAGCACAATCACTATCGTGTGGAGATTTCACGGTCTGCAGTGATGACATTGACCACGATGACGAGAAGCTCAAGAACTTACAACAAGATCTCAAAAGCACGATCCAGAAGATATGGTTACAGGCACAAGACTTGGGTGACCTGGTTGATGAGCTAGATGATATCCCTGAAGCATGGGACTTCTGGGAATATTTCTTCAACGACGACGAACCCGAAGACCGCACCTGTCCCTTGAGCTGTGGTACGAGAGGTGGGTGTTGCGAACGGGACCGTGGTTGCTGCGACAAACCTCGTCGGACAGCTGCTGGGGAAGCTTTTCCATACTGGACTCTGAGAGGAAATTCCGTAGATGTTTATTACATCCATTGTAGTGACGAATGTGGATGCTGTCGACGATATTGGGGATTCAGCCGTGTTGTTCGAGAAGATGATGGGTCTTTGACATGTGTCAAATGATTTGAAACATACCTAGGTAGGTATTGAAACCTTTGGAAGTGCGAATCCAGCCTGGCTGCGGTGCGCCGGTCAGGACTCAGAACCAGGCCGGTTGCCCGATTAGGTTAGTGGCATACGCCCGACGAGTCGACGACTCGTCGAGCGTTCCTTCTAGATATTATTTCCTCTCTCTCGCGATCTCAAATGACTTATTCAAGTATGCCCCGAGAGGCCTTCCGTTCGTCATGGCCAGGTTCTACTGTAGCTGTTACAACGCGGGGGTTCCTTCCCAAAGCAGTACTTTGAAGCAAAAGTGCTCATGTTGTCTGAAGGAAGGCGCGCCCAACCAACCTGCCATAATGGCATTCCCCTAGGTCTCCTTCGAGTTCTTGATCCTCTCTCTCATCTCTCTTCAACAACAACCAACAACACCAACACAATCAAGTTCTTGATCCTCTTTCTCATCTCTCTTCAACAACAAGCAGCAGCAGCGGCAATACCAATAGCACTAGCAGCAGCAACAACACCAACACAATGTATAAGGCAACTGCTTTAATAGCTGTGTTTATATCGAAGAAGTTAACAATATTGAATCTTCAGGATTGAATGGTCTACTGAATTCGTAAGCTCTGCTCGCCCAACAGAGTCTAGAGATGCCTCTCCAGAGGCAGATATAGGAGACGTTGCCTGGGTCTTGTTGCTGGCCGACAAATTTTCATCACTTGTTTGGTGGATAGGATGTGGCTGGTCGCCAGTGATGATTACCATCACTAAAGCTCTGTAAGTGTCGATATTTCTAAATAATTTAATAATGTTGATGCAGTATACTTTTTCTAACATCTGTCTGTAGTTTTGAACGCTGGATTCATCCCAGATCCTCTCCTCCCTCTTCTCCTCCACCTCCTCCTCCACCACCTCCTCCCTCTCCTCCTCGCCCTTCTCCTGACTCTTCTTCTGCCGCCGGCCCGTCCAATCCTCCGGAGAATAAGGAGAAGAAGAAGAAGAAGAAGAAAAGAAGAATAAAGGAGATCAGAAAGATGAAGACAGAGACTAGTTCAATGTATGCCATGACACCAGAGGAATAGCAAGTTCCGTGGCTGATACACTATTTCACAGCAAGCGCGTTTAGCTCATCGTTTGACGAGAGGAGGTTGGTGTCCTTTGGTTGCCAGAATTATGATGGAATATCGATATAGCATTGCAGAATACGCCTGTTCGTGGCCTACCATGGGTGCTTATCGACTCCATAACCAATGTTCCACTGCATGCTGCATTGCGCATAATATTGACGAGGATCATTATCATAATCGGCATGCCACGAAAAACTGGACAAAGTGAAGCCGCCACTAAGTGAGGTTCAGCGCATCATACTTCAAGGGGGTATCCCTGTTATCAAAGTAGTATCGTCGTCCTCCCCGCCGTCCCAAAAAGTCACCATAGAGGTCAGGAACGCTAAGGATTTATCTCCACGAAACAACTACATCACAATATCCCACGTATGGTCCGATGGAATGGGTAGCACAACAGAAAGTGGGCTACCTGGCTGCCTGTTGGAAGTTCTCAATCTATACATCCGACACTTGAAGCACGAATATTTCTGGATTGATTCTCTCTGCATTCCTAAAGACAAGGTTCTGTGGGAAAGGGCTATCGGGATGATTACTAGCATGTTTCAGAGCTCCAGTACTACTTTAGTATTAGATCGTACACTTGAAAGTGTGGATTTCACGTTCAACGAACCAGATAAATTCGAGTTCATTCTTCTCCGGTTCGTCTTTTGTCCTTGGATGCAGCGACTTTGGACTCTGCAGGAAGCTCTTCTATCTAAGAATCTCATTATTCGCTTCGGAAATTGCATGGCGTCCATTACGCAGGTCTTTGACCTTGCTACCACCTCACTTCGTTTGCAAATCACTCCCATAGCACATTTGCTGGGGAGGGAAGTGATGCGTCTCTTCCAGCTTTCGCCTCATTATACCTCCGAGAATAATTCTAACGTTGTGAAGTTAGCAGATGTTCAGAGGATGCTCACGATTCGCAGTACGACTAAATCAGGAGATGAGACGCTGGCGGTGGCAGGGTTGCTGGGCATAGATCCCGAGCCATTAATCCACGTATCCTCTGACCAGGATCGAATGAAAATATTTTTGCGCTTATTAAAAGATCTCGACAAGAGTATTCTATTCCTTGAAGGGAAGCGAATGGATGAATACGGCTGGAAATGGGCCAAAAAGTCATTTCTGGCGAACAGTCAAGGCAAGCTACATGTAGCTCCCGGTCGAACGCTCAGCCCATATGGCAACGAGACTGCTGAATGCTTGGAGCAAGGCGGTCTTCGCGGGAAGTTTTGGGTGTTGAAATTGCGTCAAATGTTAAAGTTGCAGGACCAGGGCTATGGTTTGCTGTGGATTTCTGAACAGATGTTAATCAGAATTGTTCCTGGGCTGTCGAACAAAGGTGATAGTATCACGTTTGATTCAATTATTATCCTGGATTCAATGAATGTCAACAACTTTCAGATTGGAGTCTGCTCTATTTCCAAATCGAGCGAGATTTGTGGCGACCAAAGAAGCGATCTTCCGGTATTCGAATACACGGGCAATGTCGTCGTTAGGGTTGTTGAAGATCGCGTTCATAGCAAATTTAACAAAGACAGGATAGTTGAAGCCAACGAAAGCTTTTATGAGGTCATAGTACGCTAATGTACTTGTTCTCTTCTTCGGCTATGATTTACTTGCAATTTCTTGCGAGGAGGCGGCCAGTCACTTTGGAGAAGGCGCTTGCTACTAGCTACTTAATCGGTGAAATGCCTAGGTATCGATATCCTTGATTGTAACCTCTAAACATCGGTATACGCCCCAGACTATACTCAGACAATGAAGCATTTTATGTACAATAGTCAATCACTGTAGCCAGTACGAGATCGCAGTTTTAAGCGCCTCCTTCAACCAAGGCTCTTCTATGCCAAACGGGTTATCGAATCCATGACCTCCCTCCTGGATTGAGAGCACAATGTTATCCGCCCCTTGTCTGCCACGCAACTTTTCTCTCGCGACACGGACAAAACGCTCAGTAAGATTAGCAGGCACCATATCATCCTGCTTCCCCTGCAATATAACCAATCCTCCCCTTGGAAGCTTCGTCTCAGGCTTCTCAAGACGCTCCAATTGGTGCAGACGCTCACCGTATATTGGCGAGGCCGATGAATCCCGGTCATAGCATGCCAACAAAAGACCCTTGTTGCCAAAAATCGAGTGTGCTAGCGCGGCTCTCGATTGTGAAGCATCGCTTGAGACAGAATTGCCAGCTCTAAATGTTTGCTGAAGATGTTCTGGAATTTCCGGTTCGGGGTCTGGGGTCTGATCAGTCTCAACTGGTCCATCTTGGTTAAACATGGGATACCCGGCTGTGGCTGCTCTAATCTCATCCGGGTAGGTCATAGCAAGGTATACACTCAGCAGACCACCGGCTGATTCTCCGGTGGTGATGACACGGTCGAGATCGAGCTCAATTGGTGTTGGTAACGCGGATAGCAAATTTGCACTGTCGCTCGAATGCAGCCACTTCCACCAGTCGTCGATGTCTGTTAGTGCGTCGACGGCGGTTGATTCTGGCATCATACGGTAGTTCGCACAAGCAATGACTGCATTATGTTTCTCGGCGAGTTCCAGCACCCATATCGGGAACCAGGGGCTATACAACGAATCGCCAAAGATCTGCTCGGGGTTTCCATTAGTTGCCGCGGTTATTGACGCTTAATGAAGTGTTTCGAAATTTTATACATACCAATGCACCACCATGGAACTGAGTGATTACTGGGGCCTTCTTCCCCTGCCCGAGTGATTTGGGTATCAAGAAGTCGGCACGGATGTCATGATCGCCGACTTTTTTGAAGTCTGTCTGAAAGATTAAGAAGCTGGAAAACTTCGCATCCTGCGTCGAGCCCTCGATTAGAGACATTTTAATTTGCTGACGACCGTTGAATCTCCGATTGCAGGCTCTTTTAGCTGTTGATAGCAAATGCCAGATAATGAACGCCTGTGCCGTATATAGTATTTGTTATATTCCGATGATTTTTGAAGTAGATACATTCCACCAATTCAGCAGGCAGGGGTCGGCCCTTTATACACATGTCACCTCCGCCTCTTCCACCTCCTCTTCTAGGAATGCAAACATTGTATAGATCGTAGGGTTGGTTGGTGTTTGACTTTGCTTATGTTTGTTTCCAAGACAAATATTTAGTGGCTTCTTATTGGCTGTGTTGATTGTTAGCGCCGGACCCACCCGTGTTTGTATGTTTGTTCCCAACACAAACACGGATCCTTCCAAGGTTTCGTTAGTTAATTCAATGCAACGACTTTCTCATCGTGAATCAGAACTGCTCGATAAGGATGATACCCGCAGACACATGCACCATTGTAAGCTGCCTTAAAACCCAAACAGATTCTGGTCTTCGTCATACCCCCAGTCCTTCAAAGCCGGCAGCGCAACCTTCTGTATCATCGCCGGAGGACCACAGAGAAGCATTGCACTTTCGTCGCTGGGCTCAAAGGCATGCCCCCTCACGATATCTGCAGTGAGGTGCCCCTTGAGCCCGCTCCAATCACTGCTACTCGGGTGCGACAGGACATGCACAATCTCAAACTGATCGGGGTGGTCTCTCGCGAGCTCATCGAACTCGTCCCGCATTAGAATGTCATCCTCGGTCTTGTTCGCATCGATTACTCTTATGCTGGTTTTGTCGTCCGCGTCTTTCACGATGCGCATGATAATTTGATACCCGGGTGTAACCCCGGATCCACCAAGGATCAGGGATAGTCTGCGAAATGTGAACTGTCTATCATCAACGCTTAAATGTCCGTTACCATGGTATCGAATGTCACCCGATGGACCCTTGACTTCAATTTCTTCGTTCACTTGGAGACAGTCCAGGATATTACCCATCGTACCTCCCGGTTGGGTTGCGTCTGGGTAGTATGTCTTCACAACAAGATCGAATGTGCCGTCCTCTTCGGACTCAAACACTGGCCGGACGGGAGTATAGGGTCGAACAATGAGGCGATCTGCAAAATGAAATCCAACTTGTATGTGCTGACCTGTCCCCACCCCCAGCTTCTGCTTCGGATGCGGAAGAGCAAACGTGTAGCGATATGTATCTTCTGAAACACGCTTCTTTTTGACCAATCTGACCTGGGTCCATCTTGACATTCCACTTAGCAATCACAAATTGTCCCATGACTTTGACCTAGGGATACTTACTTATGCCTATCTAGGCATATATCACAGTCATTTTTTCCTGTTTGCGCCTCTTTTTCTTTCTTCTGAACATTTTTCATATGTTCCATTGCTTTCTGGGTAACCCTCCCGAGTATACATTCTGCATCATGCAATCGAGTCAATAACAACTCAAAATGAGCACAGTAATGGCGATCTATCTCACCTTGTAACCTATCTTGAGCAAAATTGTCATGGACACCTTGGAACTCATCGGTTGTATTCATATTAACTTGACCGGCGTGTGACAATATCGGCCCTTTGCCACCTGGATGCCAACTCAGAACACCAGTAGCATCATAGACTTTACCGTTTATAACAACCCAGCAATCATCCTCAGTATGGTGCTTCTCTATCTCTTGTCGGGTGAACTGCTTTTCAGGAGCAGACGCTTCACGCTTGGCTTCTTCGATCTTTTCCTCGGTGGAGGGCTTCATCCAGCCATCCATGCCATTGCCCGAATCAACTGGATGCCGGAAAAGCAAGTATGACACTTGATTTTCCGGCTCTTCGAATATCTCCGGTCTTACTTGATACCAAGAATTGTTCATCATGCTGTTTCTCTCTTAGTATCCATCGGAGCCCTTCAAGTGTGCATTGACCTACCCTAAGATATTCCATATAGGCTTCGGAGGCTGCGTATTCTTGTGCACGTCGAATGCACGTACGGTTATGCTATCTGCGCGGATAAGTTTGGTAATATCCAAATCAATGTACCAGTGCAACCAGGTCCAAAACTTGTCACCGTGCCGAACAGGCGCGTCAGGGAACTATCCAACAGCGTCAGTGAAACCCAGCCTAAGCTAAATCAGTACATTATTAGACAATACTTACTTTACGGACACAATAAAGCCAATTATCCCCATTATCCAAGCTAATCTCCACTCGGTTGACTTCGTTTCCACGTCCATTATAAGCGAATCCTTGCACCCTGTATCTCTTCTTCGTTTTGACGTCAACCAGGTCAATGCGTTCGCCCTGGGCTGGCCTTACAATAACCGAATTGAGCGTTTGTGCATTGCAAATGGTGTCGGGATGTCGAAACATCATCTGTGCAATTTCTGATTCTGGATCGGTTATAAAACTAGGCAGCTGTCGATTATCATAAATGTGATAACGGCTACTATTCTCATATTCACTTATCCAGATTTTTGACAGCCACTTCATGGATCGTGCTCCAACACAGCCTGGCACGATTAGACGCAGAGGATAGCCGTGATCGGGCGGTATTGGATGATCATTCATTTCATAGGCGAGTAGCACATCGTTAGTGACATCCATTGCATATTCGAGAGGAACACTCGTTTCATATTTCCCTAGGCTGGGTTCATCAGCCCCATGGTAGTGGACGGACAGAGACTTATCGGGGCTACGTTCGAGAAGTTCTGCGGCACCCGCCCGAATCAGGACATCACGAAGTAAAACACCCCTCCAGTAAGAACATCCAGCAGCGGCAGCAGTGAAGTTGAAGCCTTCGGTTCTCTTGATCATATTCAGCTCTTTCCTCCTACTACCGTCACAGGCAAGAAATACTGGTATGTTGATGCTTTCAAACTCCTCCGTCAGGTCATCCATCGTCAATGTCAATTGCTCACTAGCCGTCACCTCGAGAGTGTGATTCTCCCAGAGTAAGTGCGGGACTGCAGCGTGGTTTCGAATGTAGTGTACTGAATGTGGTGTGATCAGACCTGCATCGAAGAGAGCAGTCAGGTCTGCTTCAGCATTCATCGGAGAACTTCCTGTCAGCCGGATGAGTTTGTCACTCCGTGGCACCCAGCTGTCGCGCGTGAATTGGTCGGATTCGTCAACTTGTTCTGGTAATATCTCGTCCCGAAGTCCAGAGTGACCTTTCCCATCATTTTGCTTCATTGATGATCGCAACTCCTGCTCGGTTTTCAGGAATTCAAAAAGCGCTTTCTCTTCATGCGACTTTCTGAGGCTGGAACTTGAGTCTAGAGCATCTGTTGATTCTTCTCCTTCAGATTCTTCCTGATCTTTTGGATCACGCTCGTCGTTCTTCTCTTTGCCTTGTCCTTGGCTTTCTGCTTGTGTAGTGCTTTCTTGTTTCTGCTCTTTGCCATTCTTCTTCTTTTGATTGATTTCCCAGGGCTGCTCGTACTTGATAAAGCTCTCAGTGGTGTGCAACACGTACCGCCAAAAACTTGGGTGCACCTCTGGTCGCTCCAAGTGGAAATCCTGCATAGAAGATACCTATCAGCACATATTATACAACAAAGTAGAATTCTCTCACCCTCTGTCTAGTGATGATATCCCGAACAGTGATTAATTCCCCCTTTTCGGCTTTATCGCGCAGCTCCTGAATCTTTTCGACATCCTCATCGGGACGTTCTGGTGGATACTCATCTCCTCCATGAGTAAGCCCTATAAATCGCGCGTCTCGCCCTCGTCTACCCACGCGATGGCTGTGCGTCTGTGTCCAGTCGGGCTCGTTTAGTATCTCGAGCTCCGACGCTCCGGGGTGCTTTGCTGGGGACATAGGATTCGTTACAACGTGGGAGGTTCCCCAGTTGCTCTCAATGACGAGAAAGATTCCGTTCAACTCAAGTTCTTCAGGATTCTTTGGCGTATCCAGTCATCTATCTCATCAATGCCAATTGAGTGTCTTCACCCGTTATTTGCGACAGAGATGGAATAACTACGGACTTCCCAATACGTAGACCTCATGATAATAATGACGCAATAAATACTTACTACAGGTACCTCCGGAATAACTTAACTGCTACAGTAGAATTTGGCTATAGCGAATTGAAGGCCTTCCGGGACATACCTAGGTAAGTTGACCATCCTCAGAAGTAAGCTTGACCAAGAGATAAAAGCAATTTACCAATAGATTCATAGATTAGAGCCCTCTTCACCCCTATATCAAAGTTAATTAAGCTGATATCAAAGATATCTTGGGAGGTCGTCCATACGTTATATCCAGGTTCTACTGTAGTCAAGATCTTCTCGAGAACGTATATGTTAACAGAAACATTAGAATGATGAGACTGTAGATATCCCATTATACTCATTTACATACTCATATCCAGAGGGCTTTGGAACAAACACTCTAGCTATACAGTTAGGGTTAGGGCTCCTAGCCCTTATCTTATCAGCCGGAAAAGGCGCGATTTGGCGGGGCTTTGACAGCGGCGCTGCCCCGCCATCCGCCAATAGCAGCCCATCCCAAATTCACTTTTCTTGCACGTGCATCCATCCGTTTAAGATATTCTATGCGCTCTTCAGTGTCTCGTCTGGCTTCATCAGCTCTCTCAAGACAGATATACCGAACCGTAGAATCACCTCAACAAAGGGCACGGAGGATGGCTGCTCTCCCGAACGAGTACAAGGGTAACTAACTTGCTTCCACCATCAAATGCTCCCCTGGTAACTGACTAATAGAATGACAATGGAAACTAGACAAGGTCCGAATTGCAGTCATCGGAGGCACCGGTCTCCAGGACTTGCCAGGCTTCACGAAAGCCGCATCTCTTGATATCGAGACACCCTGGGGCAAACCTTCCTCTCCAATTAGTATTTTGCACCATAACTGCAGCGTTTCCGGCAAGGACGTCCCCGTCGCGTTCCTCAGCCGGCACGGCACGCACCATCAAATCGCTCCGCATGAAGTCCCCAACCGAGCGAATATCGCGGCTTTGCGCAGTCTTGGCGTGCGAACGGTCATTGCCTTTTCGGCCGTTGGCAGCTTGCAAGAGCCCATTAAGCCCAGGGATTTCGTTGTGCCCGATCAGATTATTGACCGTACCAAAGGTATTCGGCCTTTTACCTTCTTCGAGGGCGGCATTGTAGCCCATGTGCCTTTCGGGGACCCGTTCGATGAGAATGTAGCAAAGATTGTGCGTGCTTGCGGCCACAGTCTGGAGGGAGACGGTGTTGTGTTGCACGACCGAGGAACGTTAGTGTGCATGGGTATTGCATCCTCCCTTATTCTGCCCTTTTTCTTTTTTGGCCTTTTCTAACTTTTCACTCCCCAAACCACAGAGGGCCCTCAATTCTCCACCCGCGCCGAAAGTAACATGTACCGCTCCTGGGGCGGATCTGTAATCAACATGTCTGCTCTCCCGGAAGCAAAACTGGCACGAGAAGCCGAACTAGCATACCAGATGATTTGCATGTCAACAGACTACGATTGCTGGCACGAGGCTACGGCCGATGTCACTGTGGAAATGGTCATGGGCAATATGAAGGCGAACGCGGTGAATGCGAGACGATTCGTCGGCGCTGTGCTTGATGCATTGGCACTTGACGCTCACGCAGATACCGTTAACGCGAAGCATCTGGAAGGCGGTATCAAGTTTGGTATTAGTACGCCGCAGACGGCGTGGAGTGAAGATGCTAAGAAGAAGATGTCGTGGTTGTTTCCAGGATATTTCTAATTATGGCGTCCATCGATTCGCCCTGTTTATATGACGAAAGGAGCCCATAGTTACGGTAACTGGGTATCTGGTCAATGGATCTATACATATATGCACATATAGACAGTGAAATATATATTTGAAGGTAGTCGACATATCTATCTGGCAGTTTCTACTTTCTAGAAAGTTAAGTTTGATCGGACGGTCGGACTTGAATGGAAACCACGCACTAGTCCCATTTGGGAATAGTCCTAGCTCCACGAGTTCGCGGCGTTCGGCAGGCGAAGATAAATCCGTTATCCAACTACATATTCGTCTACTACAAACCACTTACACACACCGCACGGAAGGCACGCAAATTTATTGATGCATGACCCTTGCTCGTCTCGTTCATGTCATAGATATACCTTTTAAGCTTGGTGGAGTTCGCCATTTCGCAGTACCGCCGCAACCATGCAAGGTTTTAGTACGTCCTGAAAGCTTCAAACTAGCTCTTCTAGGCCCTCTCATACAAGGTTCCTTGTCACTAACCATGTTTGCCTTCTCAACCAGATATGGGACGTTATGTCCCGCCGGACCAGGAAGGTCTCACCACAGCCAACAAACTCGCAGGCAAACACGCCCTTGGTGCTCGCGCACGCCACCTCCAAACCAAAGGCGCCCTGATAGTGCGATTTGAAATGCCCTTCGCAGTATGGTGCACAAACTGTAAACCGAACGAGACGATTATTGGACAGGGGGTGCGTTTCAATGCGGAGAAGAAAAAGGTTGGAACTTATTACTCGACGCCGATCTATAGCTTTCGCATGAAACACACGGTTTGTGGGCAATGGATTGAGATTAGGACCGACCCGAAGAATACGGCATATATCGTGACAGAGGGAGGAAGGAAAAGGGACACGGGCGAGGATAAAGAGACGGGCGAGCCCGGTGAAATTCGGATTAAACTTCCAGGGGATAGGACGGAGGATGAGAAGGACGCCTTTGCACGGTTGGAAGGGAAGATTGAGGATAAACGGCAGTTTGAAACAGCTACCGCCCGAATAAACGAATTACGGAAACGACAGAACAGAGATTGGGATGATCCCTACGAGCAGTCGAGGAGGTTGCGGAGGACGTTTCGCACAGAGCGCAAACGACTGGAGAAGGTCAGCGAGGCAAACGAATCACTCAAGGATAAAATGAGCCTAGGAATAGATCTGTTGGAAGAGACAGAGGAAGATCGACTGCAAGCTCGCCTCATTGACTTTGGACCTTTGCCTTCCGATAATTTGGCTTTGGCTACCAATAGTCGTACCCGGCCGTTGTTTCGTGACGCACCATCCAAGAAGTCCTCGGATGAACAATGGAAGAAATCTTATGGGCCACACCGGGGCAGAGCCAAGGCAGAGTTGCTTGCAGCTGAACGAAAAGACCTTCTAAGTAAAGAGTTGCGAGGCAATACCCGTGCAGCAGTGGACCCGTTCTTGAACGAGGATGCAAAAACGTGGCAGCCGCCTGCTTTGAAAACGCGAAAGTCTCGAGAAAAGAAAGACGCCCATGTGTCACATGCTGTTGTTGGCAATATGGAAGAGACAGAACTGAAAGATGCACATTCAAGTTCGATAATTGAGAAGACGCCAGTGACCTTGGTCACATATGGATCAGATTCAGAGTGAGGAGTATAAAGAGTGATCGCAGCTTTTGTACATAATATTATTTATGATATGATACCCCATCAAGTTAAATTGATTTCCTTAACGTTAAGAATCTCGCACATATAACTCATTCTTAGCGCCAGGTATTGTCAGGACTGCTTCATCATCGCATCATGGGTGCTTAGCCCAGGGTGCTCGGGTTGGACCCGGCAAGTTAGCGGCGTCACCGGAGGACCCAGATGGCGGATGTTGTGCCCAAGGCGCCCGAGTCGGTACCATGGGTCCTGGAGGATTTCGAGATGTGTCTGGCAACGTGGTCCGAATTGGCATTTGGGTTGCTGGGCCATGAGCAGCGCTAAATCTTGAGAAATCTTGTTGTGCAGATGCTGCCCACGGAGCACGGGTACTAGGCGGCTGGGAGGCAACGGAGGTCTGGTCTGTAGATACATTTGTTTGCTGCTGTTCTGATCGTGAATACAATGTAGGTTGCGTAGAAATCGCATTAGGATCTCGATCCCAGTTGAACAAAGATCCAAATGGAAAGTGTTGCACGACGGGAAATTTGGAGAGTACTTCAGCGCTGTACATCTTGATCATGCCCTTTCAAGATTACACACAGTGAGCATACATTTTCTATCCATTTAGCGTTATCATACATACCTTGTTAATCTTTCCCCAACCGTCCTTAATGCCGGATATATCGTAAAGCATCGGACTATGTTCCCAGAAAGGACCCGTTTTGACATCATAAATGAAGCCTATTGCGGAAAAATACATGTTTGTCTTTCGCTCTCTTTGTACAACATTGCGTTCTATTATGTCGGCTGCAGAGGGTGCACCAGGCAAGGAGCCCTCCGTTGGTGTCTCGTCTGACTCATTGATGGCAGGAGAATACTGTGCGGAGCCGAAAATGTAGGGTATGAAAAAGTGGTCATCAAGACCCCATACGCCGTGGGTCCCGGCGGGTTCCAATGTGTATGTTTTTATCAAATTTCGAACAAGCTCTAGGTAACTATACAAAGGGGAGCGATAGTCAGTGAAGACACAAGAACAGAGGGCGTTTTCGTACGTATACGTACGGTTCTATGATTCCAAGAACAATACCCCTTTCTTCCACACCAGGCCCGGCGTGCGGAAAGGCACCGAGTTTCCAAAGACAGCCCAAGAAAGCTAGGAAGCTAAGTTCATGGCCTGTGCCGTAATCAAGTCTCTGCGCACTGCCAAAGCTTCCGAGGAAATAAGCTGTTAACTCCGTCCTGGCTGTTGTCTCTTTAGCGGACGTGTTTGTGGAGGATTCATGGAAGTCAGAACCAAGAGCCTCGTCAAATAGTCCTGTCACTCTGCTTTCAAGGATCTGATGCCATTTTCGAAAGCTGATATTTCCAAAACGTCGGGGACCGGTGTCGGGGGGAGCTTGGTCTCTGATGCTCTCGAGTCTTGACAAGAGCAATTGTATTCGGCGAACTGGCTCGGAGAATTCGATATCGTGGGAGTTATATTTCCATGACTGGGGTCCCCCCTCAGTCTTGCGAGGAATCATTGCTCGATTCAGCTGCAGAAGAAACACCATAATGTCCCTATAAGCTTTCGTGGCTAAGAAAGCTTGAACATCCGTCCCCTCGTGGATCTCCTTGCTTGGCTGGACAAAGACATGATGCTCCTTGTCTATGGGTTCCAATACATGAGTAGGCATGTTTTAGAGTGTTGCGTGGACATGCCTCAGTTGGTTGCTTGCCAGGTAGTTAATGCAGTCGGCGAACGTAACATCATCATCAAAAGCTTGGTGGGGCCGCGGCGAGTGCAGCGGGAACTTGGGAAGCTTCGACCCCGGACTACCACAACAACTTTGAACTGGCACAACGGATGAGAGCTCAAGCTAGTCTGACGGGATCAATTCTTGATATATTTACCAGTGCCAGTGCCGGTGGTATCAAGGCCCAAGATGTTTCGGGCTGACACGGCTCTAATTTTGTTCTGATTGTTCTAGTTGGGGTGGCGCGTCACTTTTCACTTGACACATGGCGCGTCTCGACGGAAGGCGCCGTAGGCCAAGGCAAAATCAGACCGACCGCTCTGTGCGTTATTTAAATAACGTGTTAGCAAATCCACAGAGCGACGACGAAAACTCTCCTCACGAGAAAGATAGTGAATCAGCGGATGACCAGTCTTCAGTCGAGGAAGATTCCGACTCAGAAGCAGGAGCCCCGTCACAACCTTCCATATCATCTAACCTGGTTGGAGTGGTTGTCCCAAACCTTGGGGTTGTGGCTGATCCCAACAATACGAGGACATCATATCAAGATGGAGTGGTCCCGGATAGCGAAAAAGATTCCGCCTCGAGCGAGGAGGCTGAGAATGAAGACGCTGCCGAGGAGAACTTAGAAGGAAATAATTTGACACAATCTGCATCCCGCCGTCGACGACGACGCAATAGCACTGAAAGCGAGGAATCTGCAGACCAAGATGAAGCTTCGGGGGGTAACTACCCATGGGCGCCTGCAACGCGTCCAAGAACCAGAACAGTCGACAGAATGGAAGGAAGCTCTTCGCGGACACAGACCAATGGGCCATCTAGCCGGAAAAGGAGGCGGACAACTGATGCAACCGAAAATGAACCCCAAAGCACCCACAGGCGGCGACAATCACCAATACGTAACGACAGCCATGCACCTACTGACGCGAGCGAAGCTGGGGACTTTGCAGAATGGGAAGCCAGCATGGTAGTCGATACTGCACCTGCAGAAGAAGAGGTGGTGGTGATTCATGACGGAACAATATACGATGACGCAACTAAAATTATGAATTTGGAAAGGCCATGGAGAGATCTAATGAGTGGTTGCGAGAAGATCAAATCTGCGGAGACGGATGAAACGAGAAGTTACAGAGGAATCAAAAACATTTGTGATCGTATACAAGCGTTGATTGAGCTCTACAAACAAATTCAGCGGGACCGCTCGACGGAGTCGATTACGCCCAGGACGTGGAAGCGTGCAGAAGAAAGCCTGAAACCGATTAGCGATGATGCTGATATTATTCAGTTAAAGATAGCGAAACGTGCCAACGAAGCCAAGCACAGTAACGACTTTCCGATCAGAGGAGATGCGAATGAATACGCGGAGCAGATTTACAAGCACGTCGTGACCGATTTGAGCGAGCTTGCCTTAGAATGTCTAAAAGCTTATTACTCCGAAGATGATAAGTGGCTGTTGAGCGGCGGCTTTACTGCTGTTATGAATATCTTGGATATTATTGGGAAACTCAACAATACGCTATCGTCATTGAAAAAACGGGACTTGATCAGCACGACTCGCGATATATCGCGAATTATACGCATTCCCCTGCGGATTATCTACGACGCGTTGAGTAGGTGTGAAATGGAAGAATGGCAACGAGAGCGGTGATAACGACGTCCGTACAGATTGTGACGAACGCTTAGGAATCGCATAGGATTCTATTCGGAGCCTACTAGGTGCCTAGTAGGAGACGGATCGGTGCCTGAGGATTTGTTGAGGCTCAACGGCGGACGTCAACGAGAGCAAAATATTTGGACCAATCACATTTGGGAAAAAGTGGTGCCGCGCGGGTGCCTCAGGGATCTTCCCGACGGGAAGATCTTTGATACCAAATATAGCACATGAAACAAAGCCTCATATTGACCTTCATTCAAACGGCCTACTTTGTGTAACAACATGACTATTCTAGGAGCCGTTTGTCTCAGGAATTCTTAGGAACGGAGCTCGCCGAGAAGGTAGGAGGATTCCGCTGGGAGGAAAGGACATAAATAAATACGGGGGATTTGGCCATGTCAGAATAGTTCTTCTTCCTTCTCTCAGCTTAGAATTTTATGAAATTGTCATTCTATCCTTTTTGCTTGACCTCGTGTCACAGATAGATACATGTGAAGTCGAGAGACACAGTGATAGAGAGATACGGACGCCAGTGGCTGGTGACGGTTTTCCTCTCCTTACTTGAGTTGATTTGATGCTATGTTTTATACCCATTGCTATACGTTCAGGAGCATTTCTGGAGGAAATAGTTAGTAGTTACAGCCATAATATGTACCTAATTTATTAATTCTTGTTTTCTCATCCCTACGTGAGTTCTGGAGCTTTCTATAATCCATTCCCGCCGTCTTACCAGGAAGACCCTGTCCGATGTCGTACCTGATCCCTCTCTAAGTTCTTGTCTGACACAATTGACGCTGCTGCCCATTGGCCGGTGTGTGGTCGATCACTGCAGCCTGAACCGTTAGGGCCTTATATCGTGGCACCAATGCATGCAAGCCGGGTAGATAGATACCACGCAGCACGTAGGTACACGGCAGTCGTGTCTCGACTCTCCTGAGCGTGGGAAGAACATTGTCTCGACTCTTAAAAATGGGGAATCACTACGTCCACACTCCCATTTTGTGCATTCACACCCCTACTAACCTGATTAGGATTGTCTTGGCAACTATTCCTATTTGGGACTATACGTTAACGCACAACGTAGGCCTCATTAATATAGTAAGAGGATTCCTACTAGGCTTCCTAGGCTTTGTTAACATATATATGTACGTAACTACTACTTCATTCCAGCAGCGTGTCTCCAAAGGGGGCGCCTCCGGTTCAAAATAGGAATAGTTGCCAAGACAATCCTAATCTGGTTAGGTAGGGGTGTGGATGCACAAAGTGGGAGTGTGGATGTACGGAGTAGTGATTCCCTAAAAATGCCTCTACATAGTATTCGCAGGACGAATCGGGGAAAAAGAAAACATCGGAAGTCGCAATGGCGCACTCCGATTGGTTGAAAGCGACAGCATGGTTCGCGTCGAGCAGTGCTGCTGGCCAATCACAGAGCAGCATCCCGAAGAAAAGGCCCACAAGGGTCGCGTTGCGCTAGTCCTAGAGCAGTTTAGCGCGACAACAACTGAGCTTTTGGCATCAGCGCCCCTCCTCCTTTCTTCTCCTCCTTCTTCGCTACAACAACATACAGAAAAACAGAAAACAGAAAAAGAGAGAGAGAGAGAAAGAGAGAGAGGCAAGACGCTTGCTCTGACTCTGTGATCGGCTTGTTGAAGTACACCACAACAAGTGTGAAGCGGTGTCTAATTTCCAATTTCATCTGGTCTTCTTCCCGCCGAAGCCCCCCCTTAAAAGCTAACTAGCTTGAGGCTTGAGCACTAAGCTGGTCTAGTGTCCACCGGTCTTGCCGACCGCGTCTGTGCGTGCAACAGCTAGTTAAGCTAAAGTAACTATCTGGCCGCGAGAGAAGACACCAGGCTTCCTTCATACTCGAAGTCTGAAGACCTACTTGTCGATCGTACAGCAATTGAAGCCGGCTGATAACCCCGCCGGAAGCTGCGAATACGCGCTGCTGCTGCCGGAAGGAGAAAGAATCAAGAAGGTACGTACAAAGTTACGGCCCGAATAGAGAGAGACACGGAGGGCAAAAAAAAGGGAGGAAAAGTGCATGTCAAGGAAAAACCTTGCAACTGTGCATGGCGTCAACATACTTCGACCCTTTAGCCAAGAGTATATGATGCTGTGTCACCATGCTTTGCTAGATTCGTCGTCGCATGCTTTAACTCCTGGTCTCATAGTCTCATAGCTTTTGACCTTAAAGTTGCAGTCTGGCAGCTACAAAGCTCATCATATCTCTCTGGTTTAAGAAGTTGCAACGGGATCCATACGTGATTGACGTTCCATATATTAGTGATTTGATTGCTGACTAGCTATTCTTTTTTTCTAGAGTCATCTATATCTACCTTTCATCCATCTAGTTAATACCCCAGCGGCTCGAGCATCCCACCAATTTCAGCCATGTCTGCTACCGAGGATCCCATTGCTACAGCCCCCGAAGGCACCGAACCCGTCAATACGGAGCCTCCTTCGTCTATCCCGGAAACGGCTGAGACACCTGAGAATCCTCCTCCCCAGACACCGGTAGATGCGGCCTTCTTGTCCGGCGAAGAGTCAAAATCAGAGGCTGTAACGAGTCCGGAGACAGGCAAGGAAAATGCTTCGCCCTTGAAAAAGTCGACTGCGGCAAGCGCCACTAAACGACCGCTCTCCAGCTCGGCTTCGACGAAACGACCTGCCGGGTCGACTGCGACGCCGACTGCCAAACCGGCATCTCGAAGCACAACGACTGGTAGCACCTTGAACAAGCCACCTACTCGTCCGACTGCAACATCTACTAGTACAGTTCGCAGGCCACCGAGTGCCAGTACTACTGCCACTCATCGATCCAGGGCTTCAATGGGCAGCTCCGCTGACGAGAAATCCTCCAAGGTCGCTAGCTCCGGCGATGAGAAAAAGGGCATCTCCAGCGCCGCGAAACGCATGTCGCTCGCAGGTACCCCTTCTTCTCGTACTCCTGCCAAAACTTCGACATCAACAGCAGATAGAAGGGCAAGTGTCATTGGCTCTAGCGCCGATAAAAAGCCAGTATCGGCAACTACGACAAGCAGAAGTACTACTGCTTCGAAGCCGTCTACTACAACCACCCGCCCTACATCTACAACAACCACGCGAACAACTGTCCGCCCGTCAGCAACAGCCGCGGCCAGGCCTGCGGTCGCCTCTGCGGAGTCAAAGAGACGGCTGAGCACAGCCCCTGATGCTAAGCCTGCTACGGCAGGAGCTGGAAAGATTGAAGAGTTGCAAGGAAAGTTATCTGAGAGTGAAGCAACTATAGCGACGTTGAAAACAGAGTTAGCTGCTTCAGAGGAGAAAATAGCAGCTTTGTCTCAGTCCGCCGAAGATGAGTCGTCGAAGATAGAAGCTGCCGTTGAAGCTATTCGTGCTGAGCATGCTGCTAAGATTGATAAACTTTCTGTTGACCATGCTCAGGAAGTTCAAGAGCTGCAAGGAAAACTAGACGCCGCAGAGTCAATGCACAAGGAGTTTGAAGCCAAGTCATTGCAAGATCTCGAGGCAGCCAAAAAGTCAGCTGTCGACCAAAATGATCTTCAAACCGCAGCCGTGTTAGAGGAACTTAAAGCTACTCACGAGGCTGAATTCCAGCGGCTTCAGACTGAGCTGGAGAATGAAAAGGCATCTGCTGCGCAATATGCAGCGCAAATCTCGCGGCTTACCGAGGAATTAGAGACACAGAAATCTGCCTTGGAAGCAGCTTCAAAAGCCTCTCAAGAGAAAGAAGCTACTACTCTGAAACAGACTAGTGTCATTGAGCAGCTCGAAAGGGAATTGAAAGGAAGGGATCAGGTGGTAGAAAACCTTGAGGGTGAATTGAAGAAACTTTCCGACGCAAAAGACAAGGAAATTGTGGCCGAGAAGCAGGCATCTGCTGAGAAGGCGTCGGCTTTGGAAGCTAAGATTTCGGAATTAGAACAGAAGTTGTCAGATGCTTTGTCCTCTCAACACGACTCTGAGAAGGTTGGCAAAGAACTGGTTGAGAAAGACAACGAGATTTCCGAGCAAACCGAGGTTATCAAAGCTCTGAAGGCCGAAATTGATCAATTCAAGGCATCCGAGGAGTCCTTAAAGAGCGAACTTGACGTATTGCAGGCCCATTCACAGGATGTAGAAGCGAAAATCAATGAGATAGGAATTTCCCACGAACGCCACCTTGCAGAACTGAAAGCAGAGCACGATGCTAACACTGCGACACTTACTGCCAATCATGCTCAAGCGCTAACTGATGTAAACCAGCATGCGGCGACTGCCAACAAACAAATACAAGCCAAGCTTAATGAAGCAGATTCGGCGCGGAAGCAACTCGAAGAGAAACTCCTGGCCGCTGAAGACGCCCTCGAAACAGCAAACCGCAATTTCGAGGAAAATGCTAGCGTCGCACAGAAGTCTGCCCGAGAGGAGATTGACTCTTTACGACAAAAGGTAACCTCCATGGAGGACGCATTGAATGCTGATGCGGAAAAGATCAAGACATTCGAAACCGATCTTGCCGCTAAGCAGGAAGAACTTCAGCAATTGCAGGCAAAGTTGCAAGAAGAAAGTGCCTCTGCTTCAAAGTATGCCGAGGAACGGATCCAGGAACAGGGCAAACTTTCCGAAGAGCACGTGCGCGCCATTGAAGCTCTTAAAGCAGATCATTTATCTGAGCTTGAAAGGCTATCGTCTTCTCATGCCGAATCTCTTCAGTCCTTACAATCAAAATACGATGAACTGCTTGCTTCTAATGCTACCCTGGAGTCTACTCATGCGGAGAATCTTAGTGTCGTTGAAAACAAGCTATCGGCTGCTCAGGAAGAATTTAATACCAAGTCCGCCTCCCTATCTGACGCCCACCGAGCAGAAATTGATGCCCTGAAAAAAGAATTCGACGAGCAACAGGCTAAGCTGAAGGACGAGTGGCAAAGCTCTCAGACCTCCAAGGCTGCAGAAATCGACTCTAATCATAGCAAAGCCATTGAGGAACTGCTGACGGCCCATGAGGCAAAGTTAACAAACCTGCGGAGCGATCTGGAAGCATCTCACCAGGAAAAGCTCAACTCGCTGCAGAAGTCTCACGAATCGGTTTTAACTGAACTCAATGACCAGCTGAGCAAGGCCAACTCAGCCGCAGCCGATACGTCAGTCGTGGATGGATTGAAAGGGGAGATTGCAGACTTGAAGACAAAGCTCGAGGCTTACGAAGCGAAATTGGTGGTAGCTGAAGAAAAATCTGCGGCATCTGCCAATGAAGTAGCTACCAGACAGAGCGAGTATACTGAACAGCTGTCGAGACTACAACAGGAGAATACCGACTTACAGACGCAATGCCAAACCCTATCCCTCAAACTGGAAGAATCCCAGAAGACTCTAAACGAGCACGAGAGTACGAACCAATCGAATCTTGCCGCGACGTCTCAGCAGCTATCCGATTTACAGGCTGAGTTGGCCACCTACAAGAGCAAGCACGAGCAAACTCTTAGTGAACTGGAGTCAGCCAACGACCACAACAAAGCTGTAGAGGATCAAATTTCCAAGACCGAAAAGCAACTCAATGAGCAGATTGAAAAGAATATGTCGCTTGTGACGCAACTCGGCGAGGTTGATTCCAATATCTCCAACAGTCGCAAGCGTATCCGTGAACTGGAAGTAGAATTATCTGCGCTCAAGGAATCCACTCAGAACGCAAAGCCAAAATCTAGTAACCTCCTTGCTAGTCGATGGGCCACTGGAGACGAGGGAGCCGAAACCGAGGACAAAAGCAGTGCATCTGCGGAAGGTGAGGAACTTGGTTCTTCCATAGAGGGAACGGTGGGACATCCCCGTTGATGATAGTACCTCTTTTGATTCGGTTTAGGGCTTTTGCTAACAGCAATAGATGGCGAGCATTCAGGAACAGCTTAAACAGATCCGGGCAGCCAGCGACGATTGGTATGATGAGCATCGAAGGTACTCGATCTATTTTCTTCAGTAAGGTCAACAAATTTCTAATATGGTTTATCTTTAATAGAATCGTTGGTGAACTCGTACAGGCCTCCCGAGTCGCGACACCAGACCCTTCATCCCAAGCCGAGACTTCGCCGACTGCATCAACCAGTCAAATACCAACAAACGATCTACCAGCAGAGCAAACGGCATGAAATGCGACATATATCACATGAAGTAAAGGAATGTTCTGCAAGATGAATAAGCTGTATATAATCGTCACTTAGTTTCTCCATGTCATTTGGATACCCTGTGTTGTGTTTATTTTCCCCCTCAGTGCGTGTCTTGTCGCGTGGTGGATTGTATATTTCCTTTTGGCATCTTATTACTTGTAATCGAGCTTTATTCTTCTTGTTTCATACTCTCCAATCAACGCTATACAATTGCTATTATACGCCTACCTAGGTAGTTGGGTCTATATACACAAGAGCCCTACAGACATAGGTAGCTAAGATATAGTGCAGAGGATAATCAACAGTCATGTGATCCATATAAGGGCACATTTCACTTTGACTCAACCCTAATCAAAAACGATCTTCTTCCCCTCAAAGGAAGCTTGGGCTTTCCGTTGCTTGGCCTTCCTAGCTGCTTCCCACGAAGGATGCAGAGACGTAGACGATGCACCCACCTTAATATTCGGCCGAGAACTACCACCAGAAGCTGGATTCGCTCTTTTCCTATTATCATTGTCTTTATCTTCCCTTCTCCTTGCAAAAGATTGGGATTGCCCATCGCGATCCTTGGCCCATCTTGGCTTGCCTTTGGTATCATTATCATCCGTTGCACCGCGACGTGCATCCCATCCACTGTTTTTAGTTTTCTGTTTCTGGAGATGATTGGCTTTGGTGCCGAATTTCTTCTCCCATAGAGCTCGTCGAGCTTGTTGGCCCATTCGGTTCTTGCGCTGGGGTTTGGTAGCTGCTGCGGCATCGTCATCATCATTGTCGTCCCCGGACTCGGAGCCAGACCAGTATCCGCCCATCATGAGAGAGGGAAGGAAAGTGGTATTTTTGGGTGGGTTGTCGAGATTATCGTTGTTGACCTTCTTAGTCCGACCTTTTAGCTCGGATTTTGGTGGCGGGGATGGTTGAGATATGTAGCTGGATTCTGAAGCATTTGAGGATATTGAAATGTCATCTGCAAGGTTGTGTTTTGGTTTACGTTCTTGTTCCGATGAGGGGTTCTCTTCTTCCGAGTCGGATGCATCAGATGTAGGGGCCAGACGAGCATCGAATTGGTCGTAATCAATGCCATCATCGTCGTCGTCACCCTCCGAAGCATCATCCATACTCATGTCCTTATTATCTAGGTGGACATTATCCGAGGTCACTGGTTTCGGTTGGACATCTCGTTTTCTTGCTGCCTTATTCTCCTCCACATCACCTTGTTTCTGCTGTTTATTTTTGATTTCGTTGACTCCCAATAGATTTCGAATATCAGTTAGAATATCAGGCAGGGCATTTTGGACCGGGTTGGATTTGAACAGCCTTGCTGTAACGTTGGCTTCCGCAGGATCACGCGGGCCAGTTGTAGAAGTTGATGCAGTCAGGGACTTTTCCAGGCGAGCGAACTCGGGCGATTCGGAGATGCGTTTTGTCTTGATCAATTGCTTATAGAAGTATCGTCCTGCTGTTTCTTCCAAGTCGAGGGCCTGCAATTTTGCGATCAGTAACCTAGCACGTGCGTAGTTTTGATAAACATATATAAATATATCTGGCCGCACCTTCAAGGCGTGCACCTCCTTTTCCAACCGCTCCAGGGTCTTGCTATCTCCTTCCTGCTTAGCAGTCTTCTGTCGTCTACCCAGCTTCTGCCTCTCAAAGCCACGCGCCGTCTTCAGGGCTCGGAAGAGCAGTTGTGCACCTCGTTCGAACTTATGACGCAGCCGGGTGGCTTTGACTTCGTTTACCCTGGCGTCTCGGACTGCGTCGTCCGGTTTGGAGGGGTCATTTTCAAGCTCCGAGTGTTTCCTTTTGGGCATTCTGTCTATGATTGATGGGGTTGTAGCTGGCTGGTTCGCGCTCTGACCAGTTTGTGAAGTTCAACTTTTGAACTTTCTCTATGGAAAATTTTAGTGGGGAAATCTTTTATCGACGCCCGCAGCTCTCTGATTGGCTGCCGCTGTTCTTACTAGAGATCTATATTCGCAGACAACATACTCCGTACATACTACATAAATATTTAATAATGAGAGAAAACGCAACAGAAATATAATACAGCGGTTTACTTTCCTGTTCTTGTATGATTTTACCGAGAGTCAGACTTGGGATATAGTATCACTATCTACTATGGTTGCGGTTGTGCAGCGGTCGCCCCAGCAACGTCAAACATCAAAACATCAAATAATAAATTCATAGTTACCTCTTTCACAAAGAACATCTGCTCCTGCAACGATTCCTACCATAAACTACCTAGGTACCTACAACTCCTCATATTTGCCTGAAGACGTCAGCGAAGATACGGCACAGCATGGCGGCAGTGGGGCTCGAGGCTCGTTTCGAGCATCTGGTTATCCATGATGAGAACGACGGATATAGCAAGACGAAGTTACGCCAAAAAGCCAAGGTAGGCCAGATCCACGACCTCAGTTTTAAGACCGCCGTTGACAAGTTGCAGATCCCAAACACCATCAACAGCAGCAACACTCGCACATCACATATATCACGTCCACCGAAGCTCTCCGAGTCTGCTACCCGTAAACCGCAAGGCTCAGTAACCAAAGCATCTGCCCCAGAGACACTTCAAGGAAAAGAAAGACAGTCTGCCTCGCACTTTCGGAAACCTCTCGGCATTATCTCAAATGCACCCGTCAAGATGGACGGATACCGGGTTACAGATATCAAGCAGCAAAACACGATCGTCATCCCCGTCCCTTCCCAGGCGGTCCCACCAAAGGACAGACAATCGCTCTCACGAGGTCAAAAGGCTCTTCCAGCCGTATTCTCGCGGGCGTCCAATTCAGCAGCCACAGCCACGGAAGAGCAGTCAGTCACCATTGTCAAGCAACCCGTCTTCAAACAATTCCAACTCGGCATGTTCGAAGTTGGCCGGGCTCTGGGCAAGGGCAAGTTCGGTCGAGTATATCTCGCGCGCGAACGACAAACGGGATTTATTTGTGCCCTGAAAGTTCTACATAAAAGCGAAATTATACAAGGCCGGATGGAAAAACAGGTGTGTCGAGAGATCGAAATCCAAAGTAACCTGCACCACCCCAATATCCTCCGATTCTACGGCCATTTCCACGATAGTAAGCGCATATTTTTTATACTGGAGTACGCCACAAAAGGGGAATTATACAAGCATTTGCAGAAAGCAAGACGTTTCTCGGAGCTGAGAGCAGCCCATTACATTGCGCAAATGGCAAGTGCTCTACGCTACCTGCATAGCAAGCGTGTTATTCATCGGGACATAAAGCCTGAGAATATCCTTCTCGGTAGCTATGGCGAGCTGAAGATGTCGGATTTCGGCTGGAGTGTGCATGCACCCAGTGGTAGACGGATGACCAAGTGTGGAACCTTGGATTACTTGCCACCAGAAATGACTGATCCACGGAGATGTCAGAACCCATATGATGAGAAAATTGACCTGTGGTCCTTGGGTGTTCTGATGTACGAGCTGCTCGTTGGATCGGCACCTTTCGAGGACACGCCTGATATGACTCAAAAGAGAATTGCGAAGGGGGATATGAAGATTCCTTCTTATGTCAGCTCGGAGGCAAGGGACCTTATCAGGAAAGTGAGTGAACTGCCCAAAGTCATACTATTAGTGCGAATTTGGCGCTAACAGTGATGAAGTTACTCGTCCTTGAACCTGAACGAAGAATTCCTTTGGAGAAGGTCCAGCAACACCCCTGGATTATCAAACATTGTCTTAATGGCGAGAACGCTTCAAAAAAGACGGAAAAGTCAGCCGGATGAAACCGCACCGGTAGTGAACGAGTTATACTATATATATCCAGCGGATCCCTCGTTGATAGGAACCCAACCCGTTCGCCTTCTCTTGAGAATAGGTACAAGCCGTACGGACCTGAAGCGCCTGTGTGGCCGCTACAAGAGTCCCCAAAGTCCCCATAATACCGTCAAGCTCTCATTGGGAGCATGACTGATGCGCAGGATACGACGGAAACCTAAAGTACATCCATGGAGTCAACCTCCGTGATGTATTGCACGGGCCAACAGAATCTTGCCTAGTATTCGATGGTCTGTTTCATAAATGGTCCAGCACAGGAGCCCAGTGAAGATGGCAACTTTTCCCACGCGCAATCCGTCTTTAGTGCTGGCATCGAGATACTTCTCATACCAAACTCATCATCTTAAGAATAGATCATCATGAGGTATGTAGCCTCGCAATACTTATTAGATGTCTTGTTGGAATAATGTGGGTATGCGGTTGTCTGCCCTTTGGATAGTTAATATGTGTCTGGATTAAATAAACACTATTTGCTCTAGTTATGCAATTCAAAGTATTTCAACGGCGTGCATCCATCTTCAACTCTCCATTCTTCTGTACATCTTCCTAGGCAACAAATATGTATGTTGTTATCATCCCTCATAGAAAACGGTCATACCCACCTCTATTCTAAGTCGGGCTTAGAAAGATGTGGCCCGTAGACGGCAGCGCGTGTGACGGCCCTGCAACACTACCTAGGTATGTTCGCACGTACTTACAGATTCCATAACCAGGCATGCTGCTTCCTTTCAAGCTGGAGTCATGTGCAAAAAAGACATTCGATTTCTACCTTTTCCTCCCTGAAAACGGGTAAGATGAAGATGCCCCGGGATACAACTGGATACAGCGGATCTCGGAAACCGGTCACAAGGCGGAACAAGACCCAGTATAAATTTATCGAATGCGTTGAAGATCTAGATCGTTACTGTCACGGAGGATATCATCCTTTACAAATTGGTGATCTTCTAAATGATGGCCGATATCGACTGATTGACAAGCTTGGGTACGGGGGATACTCGACTACATGGCTAGCCCATGACCTGCAAAGGGCCAAATACGTGGCATTGAAGGTTATCACCGCTGACGCCAGTGCTAATACGCCAGAAGCGATGGTTCTATACTCTCTTGGAAACTCATCGTCTGGACTGGGAAGAGAAATCATCCCATCACTCACTCATCGACGAATTTGGGTTGCCGGCCCCAATGGGAACCATCGGTTCCCACGTCAGAGGTATATGAGAAATTTGGAGAGCCAGTGCCAGAAGCTGTTGTTCGTGTCGACGGTATGCCATTGTCGAATGGTGTGCCCACGCATGTATTCGTTCCTGGTTGGTTTGGCGCTTGCAGCGATGATATTGTCATTGGAAAGGAGAGGATTTTCCTCGGTGATTTTGGAGAATCTTTCAATCCTCACAGAACGTCCAATTTCCTCTCGAAAACCCTTCCTCTCATCCAACCCCTGAGGCCCGATTCTCCGGTAAACCACTCTGCTTTGCCTCAGACATTTGGATGCTTGCCTGCGCTATCTGGGAGTTTTTGGCCAGCGACCGCTATTTGATAGCTTTTACCCAACCGCACATCGTCTCACGGCAGAGCAAGTAGAAGTTCTTGGCATATTACCTCGTGAATGGTGGGTAAAGTGGCGCAGAAGACTGGAATAGTTCAACGAAGAGGGTGAATTGAATCCAGAGTCAGAGATGGCTCGGGGCCACGACGGTGTGCGCAGGACTTGGGACATGAGGTTTGACTTTTGTATACAGGAACCTCGGACGGAGGCGGGCTTTGAGATTGTAATGGAGGAAGAGAGGAGGGCGTTTGAGACGATGCTTCGCTCAATGCTGCTATTCCGGCCGAATGAGAGAGCAATGGCACAGCAAGTATTGCACTCGGAATGGATGAAAGGCTGGGGACAACCGGCGCTTGAAGAGAGCCGGAGTGCTATGACTTCTGTGGCGAAACAGGAAGAGAAGTAGATACCTAGGTATTTCCAAAGGAGTTCCGGCTTCGAATTTGGGATACAATTAATTACGTGTCCTTCATTAATGACTGTGTACTGTAATCCTTAAAGAGATTACAGTAGAACCTGGTTATAACGTATGGACGCCCTCCCAAGATATGCTTGATACCTAGGTATAAGCTTCATTAACTTTGATACCTAGGTACAGGGGTGAAGAGGGCTCTAATATATTAATCTATTCCTAAATTACTTTTCATCTCTTGATCAAGCTTACTTCTGAGGATAATCAACTTATGCCCCGGGAGGCCTTCCATTCGTTATAGCCAGGTTCTACTGTACTCCAATTATTCTTCACCACCATTCATCTGCGGCTGGCGTCATTCAATAGACCTCCCGATCTAGATACTCTTCCTAGTACTATTCTTGAGAGCCTCATCCTCCAACACTAACTCATCTCTTTCCCATACCAAACGAACAGCAGTCCCAATGGGGCCAGTCAAGGCCAGCGAAGTAACAATCTTAAACAGTAAAGACAACCATCCAGTGCACCCCTCAATCTTGCGACGCGCCGAAACATTGACAACCACAGCCCACAGAACCACCGCTAGCGAGCCAATCATAAAATCCCATTGTAGGAAAATATGAACACCTTCGCCCACAGAATCAACTCGGAAGTTGGAAGATGTGAATGGATTGCGAAGTCCGAATACCTGACTTGGGTGTAGCATATGCTGGTACTCTGTGCCGAAAATCATGGGGGTTACAATGGTTGCGAGTGATATCGACCAGGCAGCGACATGGTGGATACCTGCATAATATAGGGCAAATGTATAGGTTGCTCGTAGCGATTTGCGTAGTTGAGATGGCGCTGCCGGGCCTGGGAAGGAGAATATGATGGAGACAAGGGTGAGCAAGAAAGATACATAGGCGGGCCATGGTTGCCAGAGAGCAATAAGGGTCTGTTTCTGGTCAAAAGTAACCGTTTCCGGAGCTGGTATTAGCAGGGAATAGGTGGGCAGCGTGTAGGCCACCATGAAGACCGCGGGAACTGCTTTTACGATTGCCGTAGGAACAGCGATGTTTCGGGCATTTGGCTGGAACGATACATCAGATAGCAGCAGCTGCAAGCCCAGAAAAAGAGGAGCAAACACGGCATATGTCATAATTTGGGCGCCAATGCCGAATATCGAAGGGCTAGTAGGGTAGCATTAGTATCTAGAGGGGGCCAGCGTGGATCATGTAGGTAAACTCACAACGAGAAAAACTTCCCGGAATTGCCAGCTCTCCACGATTCTAGTGTAACCAAAATCCAGGCTGAGCCAAACGCACCGCTAAAAGCGAGCGAATGCAGCGACAAAGAAGGATTGCTACCATCGATAACGGGGGCAAAGAACAGAGTTAAGACGGTCAGAAGATGATCTACGGCTTCGAAGCCAGTGTATTTGGTTTTTAGAGTCTCATTGCCATTGATTGAAGGAAAGATTTTCCGTTTGCCAAATTCTTCCAGCAAGTCGAATGCGCCATTTTTCCTGGAGAAGGTGAATATGGCGAAGCCAGCGTAGGCCGAGAAGAGGGGAAATAAGAGAGGGAGATAGTATGTTGCAGAAAGACCCATTTGACAATGTTGAATTTCTCGTAGTAACCAAGAACGTATTGTTTCTATGCGAGGAAAATACCTAGGTAGGGTGCTTGACGAACAAAGAAAGGAATAAGTTGGTCGTCTCACCCGAGAAGCCCGGAGCGGCCTGGGAGCCTGGGGCACCATCTGCCTTCCTTCCTAGAGGCTAGACTCCTAGAGTAGTACATTCGACGTTTTGTACACAGCAATGTTTCTAACAGGGATTGATCTCAAAGTTCTTGTTCGGTTCAAAACAACTCGGAAAGAGGCTCCTAGTAGTTATTTGCCTGAACAAATGTCCCAACACTGTTTCTTTGGGTTCCATGGTGACTTTTGAACATTTGCGAGACGAAATACCTCTTAAACAGCTGCAGTTCAAGTCACACTACAGCCAGAAAGCGCCCAATCATCGACGGACCATGAATTGTTAACATGTTTTCTTTTCTCTTTTCTATCCCCATTCAGCCTGAACATTGAATAGCGGTTTCAAAAGTCTCTATATACAAAGTAGACATGACAAAGAACAAGGAAATAAAATGATAGGGTTACAAGGCCTTAAAGCCTATTTCTTCTCTTGGGGCTTCTCCTCTGGCTTGGGAGTAGGTAGTTTGAACTGGGATTCGTAATTGTGTTAGTACCGGATATGTAAAACAGAACTCGAGAGAATGAAACCTACCGATTCAGGTGTGCGATCGTTTCCACTTCCAACCGGTTCCCAGGCAGTGGTACCTCCCTCGAAGTTACGGAACGCTTGCGTAAGTTCAAGAGGTTCGTACACAATGCGCTTCTTCTCTTCATCATAGCGGATTTCAGTGTATCCGGTCAAAGGGAAGTCCTTTCGGAGTGGATGGCCGTCAAAGCCGTAGTCGGTCATGATACGGCGCAGATCGGGGTGGCCAGAGAAGAAAACGCCAAACAAGTCGTACACCTCGCGTTCATACCACAAGGCTCCGTCATACAGCCCAGTTAAACTGGGAACAGGCTCGGCCTCATCGGCATATGTCTTAACACGGATACGGGAATTGTGGCGGACGCTGAGGAGGTTGTAGACAACCTCGAAACGCTGATCCCGGGTAGGATAGTCGACAGCGGTAATGTCCGAGACTTGTGTATACTCAGCAGCGGTATGGTACTTGAGGAAGCTGACGACCGGGATCAAGCCGGACGGAGGAACGTAAATGGTGAGTTCGTCCTTCCAGACGGAGAACTGCTGGATGTATTTCGGCAGACAGGAAATGATATATTGGCCGTACTTGTGCAACGCATCCGACTGGTCTTGGTACTTGTCGGTTGGGTTGACCACGGGAGCACGAAGCTCTCCCTGAGCTATACCACCGCTGCAATTAGCACCATAGTTCTCTACCCAAAAGGGTCCTCCCGCCAATCGCCAAGGGAGACTCACGAGGGCGTGTTGCGTGTCTCATATTAGGGATCGGGTCTTCCTTATCGACTGGGCGGAATTGAGTCGAAGAGAAGGCACGGATGCGAGTTGCCGATCTCGAAGCCGGCCCTAGAGAGCGGCTGCCCCCCAGACGCAACAAAGATCGTGCTGCGGCCATTTGTGGCGAGGCAATTGATGACGGAGAACTGCGGATGGAGCTGGAGTTGGCTGCGATGGGAGGGAAGGAAGTCGTTGCGATGTTGAAGCGAGCCGCGGAAAGCACGTCACATGACCGACTTACATAAGCATCCCACGTGACTGCGATTTTTGCAGCGGCGCGACGGTCGACCACGCCAAGGCCAAGACCAAGACCGCGCCAACCTGGAAAGAGCCATTCTCTTCTTCTTTCACGAAGTTGGCCACCTCACTCCACGCTCGACCTTGTACCAAGTCCAACCCTTTCTCTCATTTCCTGGCGGCCGAACTTCTTTCTCTCTGCCTTTGTTTTGTGCTCTCCTTTCATTTTCACCTGCGGTTTTCGTCGTGTTCTTTCTTGATTTTCCCATACGCGGCTTCTGACGAGACCCTGCCCTGCCAACACCACCGGTGCAAAACCCGTCTCTTCACACGCCTCAGAGCCATCGCCCACGATGTCCAATCGCAATCAAATTGACTCTGTCATCGACGATGACGACGAGTTCTGGTGAGATCCATCTCAAACTTGGCCGCGAAAATAATTTTCTTTTTAACTAATACTCTGCTTTTTTCGGACAGCCCACTCTGTATCGAAGAGTTTGATCTTTCAGACAAGAATTTCAAACCCTGCCCCTGCGGCTATCAAGTATGGTTTTTCCTGCCTATTCTCACGTCTAAATATGTTGCTGCGACTATTTGGTAATTACCGATAACAAGAGAGATCTTACGCTAACTCTTTTGCCCTTGAAGATCTGCCAGTTTTGCTATAATAATATCAAAACTCACAGCGAAGAGGGCCGGTGTCCCAACTGCAGGCGTGTATATGATGAAAGCACAATCCAATACAAAGTGCCCGATGCAGACGAGTACGTGTATTTCGGTCAATATTTGTGCTTAAACATGCTGTACTCACTTCTTCAAATTAGGTTCAAAGCCGACTTAGCCTTAAAACACCGCAAAGCCGCCGCCGCCAAAAAGAAAGAAGCCGAAAAGCGGGAAATCGAGGCTTCCAGTCGGAAAAATCTCGCTGGTGTTAGGGTTGTCCAGAAGAATTTGGTCTATGTTATCGGTTTAAACCCCACAATACGAGACGAGGGTCAGCTTTTGCAGACACTACGAGGTCCGGAGTATTTTGGGCAATATGGCGAAATTGACAAGATAGTTGTCAGCAAGGCAAAGCCGGGCGGTAACCCGAATCAAGGTATTGGTGTGTACGTGACGTTCGCGCGCAAAATCGATGCAGCTACTTGTATTGCAGCCGTGGATGGTTCTCAGAACGGTGATCGCCTTCTTAGGTGAGTTTGTATTTTTTTTTCCTTTTCACCCTTCTTTTGTCTACCGAAATTCTTCAGTACAGCGGTAGCGCTAACAGTGCCTCAGAGCTCAATACGGAACGACTAAATATTGCTCCTCTTTCCTCCGAAACGAACAATGCAACAATCGAAACTGCACGTTCCTCCATGAAACTGGCGATGACAGTGAGAGCTATAGCAGACAAGATTTGTCGTCCATGAACACGGCACAGAGACATGGGGGATATCAAAACGGTGTCGGGGCTCCAGCCAATCGTCCCTTTCTCCCGACAGTGCAATCCCAACCAATGCGGCGGCAGGGGAGCAAGGATGAAGTCCCAAAGTCGTTGCCCGATGGACCTGCTCTTCCGTCATCTGCCAGTTGGGCGAACAAGGATGCCCCAATAAATCGTGCCAGGCGGCTCAGCGCAACTGGTAGTCGCTCGTCACCAAGTCCCAAGCCCGCAAATGCTCCCATTGCTAAGAACGAAGACGTCAAGAAACATTTCGTGTCCACCCATGATTCGAGACGGTCCACTCCTGCTCCAATCCAGCCTGAAGCTAGTACAGAAGCCCCGCCCTCGGCGCAAGATACACCCCGAAAAGACGCTGTATTAGATTCTCTTTTGAAATCCGTCAACTCACCCGAGTTCCGCTTTGTATTCTCCACCGAAGGCTTGTCGGATGATGATCTTAAATACATAGAGAATGGTCCATCTTTTATAGATCCTTACGGCGGAGCGAAGCGTCGAGCAATGAGGGAGAAAGCCGAACAGGAGCGTGTGAAGCAGGAAGCGGAAGCCCAGTCGTTATTACAATCTGCGGTTGCAGCGGATGAAGAGACTCGGGAGAGTGGCAGCCTGCAGCTTGGAGGTGAGCCGGACGACGTTCATCCAGCAAGGGGTGCAGTTTCTCGCAGCCGTGATACTCACGGCGCAATTCAACCCCCTTCCCAACAGGGTACTAGCACGAATTCAGCGGTTGGTTCGCCAGCATCTATGTCACAACCATTCCAAACCTTGAACATGAACGCTCGGGCCTTAACACCACTTCAGCAACAACAACTTATGTTGTTGAAATCCGGCAGCAGCCAGCAAAGTGGCCTTATGGACTCTCTCAGCCCCGCCTATGATCAGACGTCTCAAACCCGGCCAGGTCTATTCCAAGGATCAATGAACCAAGCAGCGGTAAGTGCAAAATTAGGAATATGCTTTCCGTTTTCATTCGCTAATAAGTTATCAAAGCATGCATCTAATACCAGACTACTTGGTCAGCAAAATTTGATGCAATCCGGTAATCCTAGTCATCTGGCAGCGCCAACTCCTCAACAGAGCATATCCACCCAGTTCTACACGAGCAGTGTGCAGGGCCCTCCTCCGGGTCTGAAAACTGCCGGTACTCCCCCCATCAGTGGTGGTGGCATGTTTGCCCAAGGTCATGGCTTCACATCCAATACCAATCTGGGACTGGGCGGGAATGTCGGCAAACAAGAGGCGAATCCAGATCTTATGCGCGAGTTACTTCGTGGTCGCGGCGTTACAGCTGGCACAGGTGGTTTACAAGGCCATGAATCTGCTAAGCGTGAGTTCCTCCTCCCCTTCATCCAACAGCACAATACCCCCCCTCCCCCTCCCCTGACTCCTGCTACTGGCCTTCTCCACGCATTCTATGGCACCCAGAACGGTGCCTTTGCCGATTTTGGGCCACAGAAGCAGAAGAAGAAGGGGAAGAAGCACAGACACGCTAACACTTCCTCCGGTGGAGGCGGTGTAGTAGATCTTGCGGACCCGAGCATACTACAGGCGAGGATGCACCATGCCGGTGTTGGAACGACTGGGCAAGTACTGTACGGAAGTCAGGGGCAAGGTGGGTACAATAATCCCTCTATGATGTACGGAGCCGGATTCAGTCGTTGGTGATTGTCATCATATATTCCGTTCCTTCTATTCCCTTTACATTGAAAATATTGGCATGCCATCGTTTTGCTTTTTTTTCTTTCTCATCTGCTCCAAGTACATTTTCTTCTCACTTTTGCATTGCATAACCAAAAAATATCCCTTTTTGCATGACTTTCCCCATTTCTCATGACATGAAATTCTGGTTTTTAATGTCCGAATCCCTTTCCCTTTTTTGTTCTGATGTATTCCAACATTTTCAAATGTTCCTTGAAATGGTTGGGCACGGGTGTGCCTTCGGCGTTTCATATGGGGGTTATATTTCTCACATTTGATCGTGGTGTTCTGAGTTGGCGTCACTGCAATTATCATGGGTGACTTACATGTTCTGGGTTCTTTATTACTCCAGCCAGCACAAGCTTTCTGCTCTGGCTCCTTTTCCAGCACTCTGCCACTGCTATCTGCTGGGGGTTCAAAGGGTTATGTACGTTAAAAATTCCCTGTCCTGTCTTGTACCCAAGACAAGCCAATATGCTGAAACAAATTTCTCACAAATAATGCCGTTAGCTTTTATCATGTTCGTTTCTGGCCGAGTATCTGATTTAATTGGGCCAGATTGTCCCTGTAACAATCTTATCACTGTATCGTATATTTGTGACTGTGCTTTTTGTTTCTCATTCCAAAGTCGATGGCCGCCGATAGTTTTCTTCCGCATTATTCCCATTCACCGTTTACGTGGTTCAAAGATGCTTTCATGCAAACATTCGCTAACTGTCTATAGTCACCGACGAAGACTTCCCCCCTCTTACCCCTGGACTTAAGGGCAACTTGGAACATGCGTTCCGCTCAACTTTGTCCAAGGAGTCGCGGGATCCTTCTCGCGCTGGGACACCTTCTCTCCCTCCGGGTCTTCCGCTTCCACATGGTCACCCAGCAGCGGCTTTCTTCAAAGAAAATTCGAGTCCGGCGTCATCTGTCAGTGTACCAACAACCCAAGCTCCGCCGGGTCTTCCGGCTTCGCGACGTGGAACTCCATTGCAGAGATCATTGGATCACCTGTCAAGACGCCAGACTCCAGCGGCCGAAGATGCTTCTGAGAGTACTCAAGTTGAAAAGACTCGTAATTTTGGTGATATCTCGTTGGGCTCTCCAATGGCACGATCAGCCCGGAAGGCCAATGTTGCAAGCCAAGCAGAGACGTCGCCTACCAACAAAGAATCACCCGCTCGTGATCCGGTAAAAGGTTTCCAAAAAAAGGTCAAACCAATCAAGCTCGATTTGTCTACCCCTTCTGAAGAATTGCCGTCGTATACGTCACCTACGAAAGAAGTGCCTCCGACAACCACAATGCCACAATCTACTGCTACGGCAAGCTCGCGACCTGGTACGCCCTCGACAGCAATCTCGCGAAACTCTGATTCGTCCGGTACCCGCCAACCGAGAGTGCTTCGGGTGGTGGATGCGCTGAAGACAGAGACACAACCGCCACCAGCAGTGCAGTCATTGCCCTCACTTGCTCAAAGTAAGATTCGCTCTAGACGGCCTAGTCTTTCCCCTGAAAGGCGAGCTTCCACTCCCGGTGATGGGGTGTCGGACTACGATATGACGACTTCTGCATCGGCCTCACGTGCCAACTCTCCACCTCCTTCTAAAATAGGCACTGCGCCTGTTCGCGCAATGACAAAGAACCAGGCGAAGAAAGAGCGTAGACTAAAGGCGAAACAAGCAGAAGAAGCCATAAAAGAGGAGGTAGCTGCAACGACCTCCGAAGAACCCGTTCAAGCGCCGATCGTAGGACGCAAGCGCAAAACGAAAAAACCGCCTGCAGTGTCAACTGATCCGTCCACTGCTGCGAAAGCTTCCTCGGATATGGAGAATTCTGTGATGCAAAAGAAAGAAGCAAAATCTGAGCCGGAAAGTCAGAAACCCAAACCAGCAAAGGCGGATAATGAGAAGGCTGCGCCGGATGAAAGTGCTATTAAGCCCTCTAACGTCGAGCCTTGGAGAGCTAACAACACGATTGCGCAGTTGGTCAAAGATGCAGAAGCTACTGGAACTGCAATAAAGGATCTATTTTTAGAGCGAACCGGGCCTCTTCATGTCTTACTGGCTCAGATGCACAACTCTGGACAAATTGACCTCAATAGTCATCCTCTTTTCAATCCTGTGCCTCTCAACCAACGCAATGACATGAAATGCTCCGCTGATGATTACGACAAGCTGAGGCAGCCAATTGACCTCACGGAAGAAGACAAAAAAACGCTTCGAAGTGGCCAACCAATCCGACTCAACAGTGGCTCTGACTCGTTGAAAAGCCGTTGCCTGATCACGCCGAAGGGACGAATCCTCCGCCATCTTTCCGCTGAAGAAGAAGACCAATATCTTGAATTAGAGAGCCACTTCGAACCTGGAACTTGGAGTGAATACCCTGCGATGTCTGCCATCGGCCCGGATGCAACCAATCTAAATGGTGGATTAGATGCTCTCTATCTAACTCCGGGACGGTTCAATATTCGGTGGGTGGCTGAACCCTCGAGCCCGGGAACGTCCCTTGCTACTGCCGGCACAGTGGTAACTACGGAAGATCAATTTGCGCTTGACCCGCCGTCCGAATCAGCCCCGCCGAATGTTTTGTCCATGATGGAAGCGGACGCCAATCGAAGCTATACTGGAACGTCACGAGATTCTCATGTCGAGACGGCAGCACGGCCCTCAGCAGGAGGCGACTTGCAGCGGACCCTCGATGTCAAGGGCACGGTGTTTGGCGACATAGCAGAATTGGATAATGTTTTCGGCATGTCTAACAAGGAGCTGCGCATTTACATTGATCACTCGCAGCGTGTTCTGGAGAGTTCTCGCAAGGAGTTTGATGCTTTCGACAAGAAATTGTCTGCGCTGGTCAAACGGAACAAAAAGCTTGTCCAGCAGGCTCTCGGCGTGACAGTGGAGGTTGGCAAGTAAAGTATGATCCTCGCCTTAAGGTCGGTCTCTAATGATCATGAAATAGCCCACCAAGCATTTACTATACAATGTTTTCTTTTCTCTCTAGCAGCGCTTATATTTTATGTCAGAGTACTTGTATGGGGCGCATTGTTTTGTTTTATCTCATGTTACATAGCGTCAATTCATTATTATCCCGTTTAGTTCATTGTTCAAAAAGAAAGAAAAGAAAGCAAATGGTTCTACATAGTAGTATTCATTATTTTGGCAGCTTTTTTGTATGTGTCGGAAATCATCGGCTAGACGCGCCCACTCTTATCGGGATACCAACGCTAACCTCTCTTGGACTAGTATATACCGAAGTATACCATGATCTCATCAACCATTGTGCCATCAACAGTTGAAAGAAACCTGATAGACTCACTGGTAGCTTATTTCTGAATACTAAATAGATAGAAGAATAAAGCGCACACGATAATGGGAAATAAACCACGTATCATCTAATAGTATATGGAAACGCCCATGTAAACCTTGAATGCCCTAGTACGGATGAAGCTTAGTTTTATCAGCTTATCGCAATGCCGATGCCAACCGAGCGCTGCTCTTGCTGACCCTTTCCTTGCTGAGAACACAAACACCCATTTTAAATCCTCATAATCCATTACAATAATTCTAACAGCCTTTACCTACACATGATAAATTGATTGATGACCATGGCTTCCTCGCTCGCAAGTCGGTGCGCCATCCGATCAGCATGTCGGAATCAGAGAGTGATAAGATTCGCCGGAGCGCGGTGGAATAGTTCCATTTCACAGAGGCCTGGGTCAGATAAGTAAGTTGATACTTAGTCTACTGGGAACACGAAATAGTAGTTGGCTTATGTGATATATTACTTGCAGAGTCCGATTTCCTGGTGCTGTCGACAGCAAATTCACATCTGAAATGGCCTTCTCACGGCCGTCTACGACACCCGCGATGCCCACGTACCGTGTGATGGATTCTGATGGAGTTATTGTAGACAAGCAGCATGAGCCGTCTGACGTCTCGGATGAGGAGGCTCTGACTTGGTACAAAAACATGTTGACAGTGAATATAATGGATGTGATAATGTTCGAGGCTCAGAGACAGGGCCGGCTGAGCTTTTACATGGTACGTATCTTCACATATACATTATAACTAGATTCATATATGTGCAAACTGTAACTAATTATTTGTACGTATGCGTTTAATACAGGTTTCCGCAGGCGAAGAAGGCATCGCTGTTGGATCAGCGTCTGCATTAACAGACGACGATGTCATATTTTGTCAATATCGAGAGACTGGCGTTTTTGCACAGCGCGGAATGACGATAGCACAATTCATGAGCCAGCTTTTCTCTAATAAAGGTGATTGTGGACATGGCCGGAACATGCCAGTACATTATGGGCTAGAACGCCCGCGAATAGTACGTCGTGTACCTTGCAAGAAAACACTGATTGCTTTACTAATTTTATTCGCAGTTTACAATATCGTCTCCGCTTGCCACGCAACTGCCGCAAGCGGCTGGTGCTGCATATGCGTTGAAACTGCAGGCTATACAGAATCCCAACAGCCCGCCCGGCGTTGTTGCATGCTACTTTGGCGAGGGAGCTGCTAGCGAGGGAGATTTCCATGCTGCTTTGAATATGGCAGCGACCCGGTCTTGTCCTATTATCTTCATCTGCCGGAATAACGGGTTTGCCATTTCTACGCCCACTCTAGAGCAATACCGCGGGGATGGTATTGCTAGCCGCGGCATTGGCTATGGAATCGATACGATTCGAGTTGATGGCAACGATATTTTTGCCGTTCGAGCGGCAACTAAAATGGCTCGACGGATGGCTCTTGAGGATGGCGGCCGACCCATCCTCATCGAGGCCATGAGCTACCGTGTATCTCATCATAGTACTAGCGACGACAGCTTCGCGTATCGTGCTCGAGTGGAGGTTGAGGACTGGAAACGCCGTGACAACCCCATTATCCGGCTTCGGAAGTGGCTCGAGAACAAGGGCCTGTGGAACGATGAACTAGAGCATAAGACACGGAAAGACCTCCGTGCAGATATCCTCAAAGAATTCAATGCTGCGGAGCGCGAAAAGAAGCCCCCGCTGAAAGCCATGTTCACAGATGTCTATGAGCACCTCACGGAGGAACAGGAGGCTCAACGTGAGGAGTTGAGAAAGCATTTGCAAAAATACCCCGATGAATACAACATTAACGACCACGAGGATGGCATCAAGGGGTTGTAGATGGCGTCCCCTCCTATTTAGCACATAGCATGTAGCCACAGGAGGCCTGTATTCATAGGCAAGGTACATAGGCGAATAAAACGATGACATTACAGTTGTTCAACCTGACTATACCTAGGTAGCGAATGGAAGGCATCTCTGCAAGCTTGGCCAAGAGATAAAAAGCAATTAGCGAATAGATTAATATATGAGAGTCCTGGAGCTTCAACCCTGTATCAACGTTGATTAAGCTAATATCAAACATATCTGGGGAGGTCCTCCATACCTAGGTATATCCAGGTTCTATTGTATCTTGCTTGAAGCGCATTTATAACCTTGGAATTTATCTACCTGACAAAAGACTACCATGGACTATTAACACCTTAAAATCACATTTCAGATCATAGCTTCCTATTATGCCAATACGCCGCAAGAAGATCCCTGTCCTGACCTTAAAACTTCCAACAATAACATCAATTCAATCATCTACATTGCAGCTGATAAAGAAGCCAACTACTTTCTTATATTGGCAGGATCCATGCATTCTTCTAAGATGGTTATGTCAGTTAGAGTCATTTATAAAATCAATCCATAGTGGACTGGTTCATTTCGTTAATAATCCATCTGAGTTATGGGTATCTTTGTCTAGTTATCCTCAAATCGGACAACTTCAGGCCAATTTGTAAAATATTCAGATGGAGCACCTATCCTGGTATCAGACTATCTATATTATCGATGCTATGGTTGTTGTTTTTATTTTGCTGGAAATGAAACGGCTGACCCACAGTCCTCCTTCCTTCAGGTTTCAAGTTCCTTGGTTGCTCCAGGTAAGAATTCTGGGCACCGACGACATCGCTATATAATAATATATATTCCAAGTGTTCA
This sequence comes from Trichocomaceae sp. PYS4502, assembly GCA_023625875.1. Taxonomy (NCBI): domain Eukaryota; kingdom Fungi; phylum Ascomycota; class Eurotiomycetes; order Eurotiales; family Trichocomaceae; species Trichocomaceae sp. PYS4502. The sequence continues at coordinate 53,754 of JAMAFX010000021.1, forward strand.
ATGCATTCATCTCTCACCGGTTACCTAGATACCCCTCTTGCCACAAGCTGCAATTGCCTCAAAGGCTCAAAGTGCCCGGCAGGTTTATATCCCTGCAGCCATGCGCGGGCGATGTAACGTTAGCAGTGGCTCGAAGGATCTATCAAAACTGAAATCAGTCGATCATTACGGTACAATTGCATGTGCGGGGGTGGCGCTTGAATCTTTCGAGATAACCTTGGAATGATATGCATCATTGCGTTTTCTCAAGATTGCTCAATCTTAGGCTGGCTTTTCAAGAGGCAGTGGCGCAACCAGCATATTGCAATTTGTAACCAGATACCTAGGTACCGCTGCTATACTTGTGCCTATTATCTAGTGGCCTACAGAACAAGTACCTAGGTGCAATATGGGACTCGCAAAAGTGCTGCTGGCCGTAGTATTTCCTCTGCTCCCCGCAGCGCAACATATTATCCCCCTAAGTGATCAGGACTGGGCAGTCGAGAATGCGCTGGGTAATGTGTCGGCTTCAGCATCTTTGCCATCCCAGGTGCATTTAGACTTGTATGCTGCCGGTGTGATTCGTAAGTAAACTCTTGATTGGAATCAGGCTCTTTCTTTGGTAACAAAGCATTCTAGCCGATCCGTAAGTCGAGATAAATGCTTCTGGATGGCGACCCTTCTAATTAGAATCATCCAAAAGATACGCGGGTACAAATGAAATTGCCCTCCGCTGGATTGCCTGGTCAAACTGGATATACACGAGTAGTCCACTTAAGGGATTGTAAGTCCTATTTGTGTGCAGGCTTGAAAAGAAATACCTTTAGCTGACCAAACTTGGACAGAATCAATGATGCCTCTAGTAGCTGGCTTGTATTTGACGGATTGGATACCTTTGCGACAATAGAACTATGCGGTCAAGCCGTTGGAACTGCAAACAACCAGTTTCGTCAATGGCAGTTCGACGTATCGGAAATTCTGAAGTCTTGCGGAGAGGATGCAGTAATTTCAATCAGCTTCGGTAGCGCCCCGACAATTGCAAATGCTATTGCTGACGAACCTGGGCAAGAAAGTGAGGTTTCGGGAACATCCTACCTACATATTAATCATTGGCTGACAAAGATACATCGCAGCATGGCCTAGCGGTGTCGAGGGCTTATTTGAATTCGATAATAGGTGGTTCATTCGCAAGGAGCAGTCTGACTTTGGTTGGGATTGGGGGCCGGCTTTCTCCCCTACTGGACCGTGGAAACCAGCGTACTTGGTGCAATTCGGGCCTAACGATGGTCTCTATGTGCTGAATACAGACATTGACATCTACCGAGAGGGACAGGTCAACTGGCTGCCTCCTGACCAGACTAAGCCGTGGGTGGTCAACGCCAGTCTTGACTATCTGGGGACTTTGCCGCATGGGGCATCAATGACTATTGAGGTCAAAGACATACAAAACAAGACTATAATTGCTTCAGGCACGTTGACCAATCTCGCAACAGGCGGTAATACTATAACTGGGGTTACTACGATTGCTGCTGATGTACCCGACTTATGGTGGCCTGTTGGTATGGGTAACCAGAATCTTTACTACGTTACTGTCACAGTAGCCCACAAGAACAAGAAGCCTTTGGCCACAGTCACAAAGAGAACTGGATTTAGGACAATTATCCTCAATCAAACCAATATCACAGACGCCCAGCTAGCACTAGGGATTGCTCCCGGTGCAAATTGGCACTTCGAGATTAACGGCCACGAATTCTATGCGAAGGGCTCTAATTTTATCCCACCGGATGCGTTTTGGCCGCGAGTCACTGAGGATTACATGAGCAGAATCTTCAACTCAATTGTAAATGGAAACCAAAATATGCTTCGGGTCTGGGCATCCGGTGCCTATCTTCCAGATTTCATATATGATATTGCAGATGAGCAGGGAGTGCTTTTATGGAGCGAATTTGAATTCAGTGATGCTCTGTATCCCGTCAATCAAGAATTCTTGGACAATGTCGCCGCCGAAGTGACATACAATGTCCGTAGGCTAAATCATCACCCATCGCTGGCCCTCTGGGCCGGCGGCAATGAACTGGAGAACTTGGAATTGGTGGAGGCATATATTGAGGACCCGGAGAGCTATCCCAAATATCTCGCTGAGTACGAGAATCTGTTCATCAGTTTAATCTTTCCCCTGGTTTTTGACAACAGTCACTCGATAAGCTACACTCCCACGTCGACTGGGAATGGCTATTTTGAGATCGATTTATCCCTTCCTGTACCCATAGTAGAACGCTACGAAAACGTGACACCAGGATACTATTATGGGGACAGTGATTATTACAACTATAACAGTGCCGAGGCTTTTGAAATGAGCCATTACCCGGTTGATCGGTTTGCGAACGAATTCGGATTTCATAGCATGCCCAGTGTGCAAACTTGGCAGCAAGCCGTTTCCGACGAGGATTTGGCATTCAATAGCACGGTGATCCTCCACCGAAATCACCATTATCCCCCGGGAGGCTTGTCGACCAACACCACATTAAGCGCTAAGGGGCAGGGCGAAATGACCATCGCCGTTGAACGATATTATCCGATTCCGTCTAAGATCGACCCCATTGCAAATTTCAGTGCCTGGTGTCTCGCCACTCAGCGCTTCCAGGCTGACATGTATAAATCGGAGATCCAGTTCTACCGACGCGGTAGTGGGCATCCCGAACGTCAATTGGGCTCGTTGTACTGGCAGCTAGAGGATATTTGGCAGGCGCCCTCCTGGGCTGGCTTGGAGTATGGAGGTAGATGGAAGGTGCTTCATTACGTGGCGAAGAATATTTACGAACCTGTAATTGTAGCGCCATACTGGAATTCCTTGACCGGCGACTTGAACATCACGGTCGTCTCGGATTTGTGGGATTCTGTATCAGGCAGGGTGAATTTAACGTGGTACAGCTTGAAGGGCGTCCCATTGCCAAATAATGCAGGGTTATCTTCTTCAGTCTCATTTACAGTTGGCCCGATTAATATCACAGACATCGTGGCGACTAATATCAACAACCTTTCGATACCAGACGTACAGGATGCGCTTCTCGTTCTGTCCCTATCTGCTACAGGCCACCGGCCCAACAACGACACTGAAATGCAATTCTTGCACGAAAACTACTTTGCTCCTGTGCACACGAATGAGGCAAAGCTGGTTGACCCGGGGCTGAAGTTGTCATACGACAAGTCTAGTGGTAAGTTTACAGTTGAAGCCACCAAGGGGGTGTCGTTGTATACCTGGCTGGACTACCCCGCTGGAATCGTTGGGTACTTTGACGAGAATTCCTTTGTGCTTGTGCCGGGACAACCGAAGGAAGTTGGATTCACGGTGCAGGAAGGAATACTGTCGGAGGAGTTGGTGAAGCATATAACAGTGCAAAGTATCTGGGACCAAGCACAGTACTAGCAATTAACCCTAAAGCAAAGCTGCACCGTCAGAATTCATTGGCACCCAATCATGTTAGGGCTTCTCGCTGCTTGTCCGGATTTTCTTTCCTTGCCAATACAGCTTACCTTTTTATGTATAGAGTTTGCTATACGTCAGTTGACGTTATCATACGAATAAAATACCTCTCTATCAACGCTTAAGCAAATACTGAGTAGTGAGTACGTACCCGAGTACCCATCTACATCTACATCGATGAAAAATAGAAATGAGGCTCACCCCGAAAGTACTCATTCTCGGGGGCCACTGCAAGTTAGCTCTTCTCCTTACACCCCTCCTTCTCGCTCGAGGATGGGACGTAATCAGTCTCACAAACAACCCGGAGCACCGAGGGGAGATACTGGGTCTACAAAAGGCCCAGCAGCACGGGAAGCAGGGGCGAATAAGCGTTCTTGTTGCGAGTCTTGAGCAGATAGATACAGATGTTGCTGCTCGAGCATTGCTGGACCGGGTTGATGCGAACTATGTTGTTTGGATGGCGGGTGAGTCACTCACCTAGACACAACCGATGATGCCCGGGCACACCCATTGACTTATGTTCTTTCTTGAAGGCACCGGATCCAGAGGCTTGCAGACCATTGATAGCGAAGAACTAAAACTCGCCGTCAAGCAGATGATAGTAGCCTCATTCTCTTCGTCGAAGGTCTCCAAGTTTCTAATGGTTTCCTACCTGAGTAACCGACGCAAGAAACGGGAGACACCCATAACCGATGAGCAGTGGAATAGCATAGCAAACTCCAAGGAGAATGAGATCCCCATCTACACGCGTGGGTTGGAGGCGGAGGAGTTTCTGGAGTCGATGGCGGTATGGCGCAGGCGACAAAGTCATCTGCCGCCCGAGTTTCAGTCTATACAGGTAACGGCGTGTAACTTGTCAGATTCTCAGGGAACAGGAACCGTCGCACTGCATCCAGAAGCAGTGGAGGCGAAGGAAGAGGTGTCGAGACAGGACGTGGCTGAGGTGATTGCGCAGTTGCTAGCGAGATCTGACACGGATGGTCGGTACAGTGTATTGCGCGGGAAGGAGGACATTGACAGTGCGATAGATAAGTTGGTTCGAAGCCGAGAGAGCCTGGCTCAGGGCGGGCTGTATAAGAATGTTGTTGGCGGGTATGCGGAATGAGTGAATGAATGAATGAATATTTTCGCCGACGACGACGACGACGATGATGATGATGATGATGATGATGTTGTTGCCAAAAGTAGACTAACCGTTTCGGGCAAGGGCGCCACCGGGCCGGTGCAGCAGAATAAGCTGGTCTTCCGCCCGGTCGACGACTTCCGCCACTGCTGATTAACTTGTATAACTAACTACAGCTATGGGTTGAATCAGCGCCTGCGGGGCTGCTTGTTAAAGTAGAATCACATTATCCTGTCTTCTCAACCTCCTGCTTTTTACCTGCCCTGCACAATGCGCTTTGCTACGACATCTCCGCGCTTCCTCAGCGTGAGGGCACGGCCATCTGGGGTGCGGGGTATTGGGAGCTATGCCAACTTCAAAGTCCCGGCGATCAATAATGAGCCCAATGTAAGTTGTCCTTTTTGTTCGGGTGTGTGTGTTTGTATCTGTGTGCGTGGAAGATTTTTAATCGTGGCTTGATTCTCATAATGGTTTTAACAGAAACACTACGCGCCCGGTTCTCCGGAGCGCAAAGGGCTGGAAGCAGCTCTCGCCAAAGTGAAAGAGTCCAAAGCGAGGAATATCCCGTTGTTGATTGGGGGGCAAGAGGTATGATACAGAAAGAACCATCGAGATCACGGTCCTGAATACTAATAGTTTATAGGTCACAACCACCAAGCTTATAGAGCAACTCAACCCAGCGTCACATAAGCCAGTAGCCTACTACTCCCATGCATCGAAAGACAACGTCGAAGCTGCCATTGAAGCCGCCCTCACCGCACGTGGCGACTGGGCTGCCGCGCCGTGGGCAGACCGGGCCAGCATCTTTCTCAAGGCCGCCGACCTTATTGCTACCAAATATCGCTATGAAGTCATGGCGCTAACAATGGCCGGCCAAGGCAAGAATGCGTGGCAGGCCGAGATAGACTCAGCTGCAGAACTTTGCGATTTCTTCAGGCAAGAATCTCCGGTTTCATACCCACCTCATGATGGAAGACTAACGAAATCATAGGTTCGGTGTAAAATATGCCGAGGAGGTCTACTCACAACAGCCAGCTCATAACGCACCTGGTGTTTGGAAGTAAGTCTCTTCTCATGGGCATAATAATGGTGATTTTTTTTGGGTTCATAAATTAATAACATGTGCGCTCTCCAGCCGTCTTGAGTACCGCCCCCTCGAAGGGTTCGTCTACGCTATCAGTCCGTTCAATTTCACAGCCATTGGTGGAAATCTTGCTGGTATACCAGCTTTGATGGGAAATGTCGTCGTGTGGAAGCCTTCGCCATCTGCAATTGCATCCAACCACCTTGTACACCAGATTCTCATCGAGGCTGGTCTTCCAAAGAACGTCATTCAATTCGTACCTGGTGATGCTGAAGAGGTGACCAGTACCGTGCTCGATCACCCCGAATTTGCCGCTCTTCACTTCACGGGCAGCACATCGGTCTTCCGGTTGCTCTATGGAAAAATTGCCAGCGGTGTTGCACAGGGCAAGTACAAAGGCTACCCGCGTATTGTGGGAGAGACGGGAGGCAAGAATTTCCACCTGGTGCACGAAAGTGCGGATGTTCGGAATGCAGCTGTGCAGACTATTCGAGGCGCTTTCGAGTTCCAGGGCCAGAAGTGCAGCGCCACATCACGGGCTTACATTGCTTCCTCTATTGCAGACGAATTCATCAAGCAGCTTGTTGACGAAGTGAAGAAGCTCAAAGTGGGAGATCCCGCAGACTTTACCAACTTCTGCGGTCCTGTTATCCACGAAGCATCTTTCTCCAAGCTCACCAAGGTGATTGACGAGGCGAAAAATGACTCGGAGCTGGAGCTTTTGACAGGAGGAACATACGATTCGTCAAAGGGCTGGTTCATTCAACCTACCGTATACGTTACCAAGAATGCGAACCATCCTCTGCTATCTCGTGAACTTTTTGGGCCCATCTTGGTTCTACATGTCTATGATGATACTTCATCCTCCGCCCTCAAAGATATCTGCGCGACCATTGAAAAGACCAGCGAGTACGGACTTACGGGATCCGTGTTTGCACAAGACCGCAATGCGATTCGTTTTGCGGAAGATGCGCTGCGCAATGCAGCTGGCAACTTCTATATTAATTGCAAGAGTACGGGTGCCGTTGTCGGACAGCAACCGTTTGGAGGAGCACGCGCGAGTGGCACAAATGACAAGGCTGGTAGTGCTAACCTGCTCTCAAGATTCGTGAGCTTGCGATCTATCAAGGAAGAGTTTACGCCTACTTATCAAGTCGCGTACCCAAGTAACTTTTAGCCGGACGGTTGGATGAAGCGAAGATAATTTCTTACTTTGGTTTATACTTACTTGCATCAAATGTCATTTTGGGCGTTGTGGCTTGTCTTGTTTATTAGTCATACATCACTGGACCTTAATTTATTCCCGCAGTTCAAGAGCAGTTGAGTTTTCAAGCCGAGCCATTACATTATTAGGCAGGGATGTTTTATAAGGCCTCGGCATAGATATGGTGCAGATTGCTGCATGCGACCCTGTGCTACAACCAGATGACCCATAAAATGATTCTGCAAATAAAACATGTCACATGCCGCGGTAGTTCCTTTTATTTTAATGTTCATCAATCTGGTCTCGTGTGGTCTTATGCGCTACCCCTCCTCCCTTTCCAAGCAGGGAAATAGTAACTGTGAGATGGATAGGACTAGCCTAGTCTTCTGAAGACTACCCAATAAACGTTTGAGAGGCACATGCAGAATTTAAAATTTGTACCTCGAGAATTTCGCTATCGGTTCCTCACTTCCTGCTTGGTAAATCTGCGACGTATATCACCTAGGTATGAATTCAGAACCCTTAAGTCCGTTCAAGTTTGCCTGTAACCTTTATCTGAGAGCATACCTAGAGGCAATGAAGTACCTTGGAACATTTTGAAAGGTGCAAGAAGAGTCTGGATTTCGTTACTTTGATATACAGGACGCAGCAGTGAGGAGCATTTGTTCTGATGGCGGGTAGCCGTTTGTTTCTCTTACTTCTTCTGGGGGGTTTCCCAATACATTGCGCCGCCGCTCAAGAGTACAATGGCGCATCATCGACGACACATCGACATCCCACTGAGCACGAAAAGTCGACCAAGGTAAAGCGCGAAGATCTTCCATCTAATTACTCCACGCCAGATTACTACCCTACCCCAAATGGCGGCTGGGTGACCAATTGGACTGATGCCTACGCTAAGGCGCAACTGATTGTCAGTAAAATGACACTGGCTGAGAAGGTGAACATCACCTCCGGTACGGGCTATTTCATGGGTCCCTGCGTGGGCCAAACAGGGAGCGCGCTACGATTCGACATTCCGAGACTATGTCTGCAGGATAGTCCGCTGGGGGTTAGGGATACAGAAAACAACACTGCCTTTCCGGCCGGTGTGACGACCGGCGCAACATGGGATAAGGAGCTGATGTATGCGCGAGGCGTGGCATTAGGGGAAGAAGCGCGCGGAAAGGGAGTGAATGTGCAGATGGGCCCCGTTGTTGGACCAATAGGTCGAAAGCCGAAGTCTGGGAGGATCTGGGAGGGATTTGGAGCAGATCCATCACTGCAGGGTATTGCCGCTGTGCAGACTATTCAGGGTATACAGAGTGTCGGTGTGATTGCAACGCTGAAGCATTTCATTTTAAATGAGCAGGAGATGTATCGGATGACGGACCCGGTGCAGGTGGGTTACTCGTCGGACATTGATGACCGCACTATGCACGAGATTTATCTCTGGCCGTTTGCCGAAGGTGTGAGGGCTGGTGTTGGTTCGGTGATGGCTGCATATAACCATGTATGGCAATTTTCTTCCTCTAAGTGAAGTCAGCAATTGATATCTTGATTTTAGGTGAACGGATCGCTCTGCACGCAGAACAGCGAAATCCTCAACGGCATCCTCAAAGACGAACTGGGCTTCCAGGGTTTCGTTATGTCAGACTGGTATGCCCAAGACAGCGGAGTTGCGTCGGCATTAGCTGGTCTTGATATGGCCATGCCAGGAGATGGTGCAGTTCCTCTTATTGGAGTAAGTTGGTGGAACTATGAGCTGTCGACGGCAGTATTGAATGGGACAGTGCCTCTAGAAAGATTGAACGATATGGTACGGCTAACAAAAACCTGATCGAATTGACGACGTCCAAGAAAGCTGAATCGTGCTAGGTCACACGTGTCGTAGCGGCATGGTATCAAATGGGCCAGGACGATGACTATCCTCTACCAAACTTCTCGTCGAATACCGAGGATGCTGTTGGACCACTCTACCCAGGCGCCTTATTCTCTCCTACGGGTGTTGTAAATCAATTTGTCAACGTTCAGGGAAATCACAGCATTGTTGCGAGAGCCGTGGCTCGCGATGCTATCACGTTGTTGAAAAACGTCAACGAAACTCTACCCCTCAGCAGAAGTGCCAAGCTGAGCGTTTTCGGGACAGACGCGGGCCCCAATCCAAATGGCTTGAATTCCTGCACCGATATGGGCTGTGATAATGGTATTCTCACCATGGGTTGGGGAAGCGGGACTTCCAGACTGCCATATGTCATAACACCGGAAGAAGCTATTCAGAACGTTTCGGCGAACACTAAGTTTTATATCTCTGACACCTTTCCGTCCATCACCCCAACTGCTGATGAGATTGCGATCGTTTTCATTAACTCTGATTCCGGGGAGAATTATATTACAGTTGACGGCAACCCTGGGGATAGACTTGAGGCAAAACTGGCTGCATGGCATGATGGCGACGAGTTGGTAGTCAATGCTGCGGCTGCGTTCAGCACTGTTATAGTAGTTGTTCATACAGTGGGACCAATCATCATGGAAGATTGGATTGATCTCCCGTCTGTCAAAGGCGTCTTGGTTGCGCATCTCCCCGGGCAGGAAGCCGGCAGTTCTCTCGTGGACGTTCTGTTTGGTGACTATAGTCCTAGTGGCCATCTACCATACACTATTCCGCATAATGAATCCGAGTACCCTCCAAGCGTTGATCTTATTGATCAGGCAATAGGTCAAATACAAGATCAATACCTTGAACGCTTGTATATTGATTATCGCCACTTCCTGCAAGCCAATATCACTCCGAGATTTCCATTCGGATATGGTCTATCATATACAACCTTCAACTTCTCAGATGCAGCGATCACGTCGGCCACTGCCTTGACTCAGTACCCCCCAGCTAGAGCATCCAAGGGACCCACACCAACATATGCAACGACTATCCCGCCGGCCTCTGAAGTCGCATGGCCGACGGATATTACCAGTATTTGGCGTTACCTGTACCCTTACCTCGATGACCCAGAAGCAGTCACCTCGACGGCTCCCTACCCCTATCCCACAGGCTACTCGACAACACCGCATGCGGCACCACGCGCAGGGGGATCGCAGGGAGGCAATCCGGCTTTGTGGGACACGGTTTTCACCGTCAGCGTCCAAGTTACCAACACAGGGACGAGACCTGGCCGAGCTGTGGCGCAGTTGTACGTCGAGCTCCCTGCCAATACTCTGGGAGTGGATCTTCCTCCACGGCAATTGCGACAATTCGAAAAGACTTCTATATTATTACCAGGCGACTCCGAAACCCTCGCCTTGCCTCTGACCAGAAAGGATTTGAGCGTGTGGGACGTCGTGGTGCAGGATTGGCTTGCGCCAGCTGAGGGAGGTGTCAAATTCTGGATTGGACAAAGTGTGGCAATTGAGGACATGCAAATAGTTTGCACGGTTGGGCAGGGATGTGAAAGTACGTTTTGATTAAGATAACTCGAGAGTCATAACAATTAGTATCACTTGGTCACCTTTTAGCAGCACGTATAATTTACCTCATCGCAATGACATAGCCAATACGGGCCATATTTTGTTGAACATTAAGGATGCGACGGATGTGATTCTTGCTTAGAAATTCAAATTTGAAAATTGGGTAGGAAAGAATCAAATAAATTGTTCATGTCAAACCCCGCGGTAAGATCGCTCGTCATGAAAGGTTCTGTGGGATAAAAGAGCTGATCTGCATAGTGGAAAGAGCCATCTAATGATTGCTCTTGTGGCGCCTGTACTGGTAGTAGTGCTGCATGCTAACGGATGGATGTTAGAGAGAACGGCGAGAAATAGCGATATACTTTCAAATCCGACTTACCGTCTGAGAAGGCATATATGTCATTAACAGAGGATCCCCAATTCCGTGTTCGTATGGCTTTATTAGGCTGGGATCTGGATTCTGCTTGTACGGCAGCTCGTGCGAAGAGCTATTTAACTGAACTTTGTTGACAAACTGGCGTGCAATGGATGTGAACTCGGCTACCAATGAAGATGGAAGAGACCCTTTAGTAGCAAATTCGAGGCGAGTAAAATAATTACCCGCGATATCAAGAGAATTGAGGTTGGTGCTTGTTTCTGGATGGAATGGGTTATGGACGACGAAGTCAAATAAAATGAACAAGGCAGAGAGCGGCATAACGCCAAGTATCCTAGGTGATGTTAGCAATTGAAGAGAGAACGAGGTTGCGGAAATGAGATTTGTATATACCAAATAGAGCTATGAGGTTGGATATCAATATAGTGTGTGATTTCTATAATTTGTCGTGCTGTATACATGAGTCTCCTTTTAGCATATTCAACTCGCGGAGACTCACTACCCGCGCCGAGATGCAAAGAAAGTCTGCAAAGCGAGACGACAACGGCGTAGTAAAATAAATGAGACCTTAAAGACACTGTGGTTGTCCACGACAACTGATAATTTTCTGGTATGAAGGGCTCCCCCGGTCTCTGGTCCTTTGGAATGGAAAGGCGCCAGATCTCCAAATCGTGGTGCACGGAATCAATGGCCTCAAAAAACTGATGTGGCGTTTTCAATGTCGCGGAGACTGTAAATAGCATCTGATAAGCTCGTGAAGTAAGCCGAGCAAACTGAGCGGATAGTAAAAACCAATCGACGCCCCCGTCTATGGCTTCTGGAATCTCCGGAATGGGACAACCAATATCCTCATCACGCAACTCCTGTGAATATTGTAAAAGCTGGTTAGTCATTCGTGAAGATGGCAATAGTCGGAAATGGAGTACTGACCGAGCTGGTACTGGAAAAATAGCAAGCCACCTTTTCAAGAGTATAAATCACCCAGAAGTTTCTGTGAGCTGAATCATTCTTGGTCAACTTATTATACCCCAAAGCTTGAGACATTCTCGCAGCTTCCGATATCATCGTCGAGTCGATCTGTATACAAGAGGTATATAGAGCAAATATCGCCTACTCCGAGTTAACAAATACACAGCAAGTACAAGAGCGAACTCTATACCATAGCAGTTATTGCCTTAGCTCGTATTAGTAGTGGTTCGATGAAAAGAAATAGAAATATGCACAAATATTACCTGCAAGTTCACAAGGCTCTCTCTGGGAAGGAGTATATCAGAGAGTAGGCCTAGAGCAACCTGGTATAGTTTCCATGTCTTGCCTTTACCAGCCTCGAAAGATCCACCTTCCGTATACTGGAAGCCCAGAGCAAGGACAGTGTGATACAAGGCAGAGAAAGCAGCATTTGAGGACAAGTGATGCGGCAGATCGTTACTAAAAGCCTTACGCTCGAACTTGTTACGATCAAGAAAAGGGTAAATTGGGTGAAGGTGAGTAAAATATGCTGCATCAAGTGTCAGAATAGTAGCCGTCTTTTCTAACTTCTACCGAGACGCACCTGCTATAGACGCTTTTGCAGATTCTGGGGATACTTTTTCTGGTATTGCGGGGCTTTTGAATGTGATCGCGGGGCGCCGTGATAATGCTTGTCGTTCATTGTTACCACGGTTCAGTTTCAGATTGATGATTGATCCAATGGTTTCAATGAGTTCCCGCAGCCTGGGATGCCCAACACGTTCGATTAATGACCGAATTCGACTCTCAGAGAAGACCGCCAAGCTAGCACTTGGAACTAGAGGAAAGGGTGAGCATGCGTGGCTTGAAATTTGCATGGGGAAATCATAACGTACCGTAGCTTTCTCCTGCCTACTCGCATACTCGGCTGTAATTATACTGGATGCGTGTTTTCTCCGTTTTATCTACTCACCTTGAAGATAGACTCCTCCTCTCTCCTCCCTTCAATCCCGTGAGCATGTCTGGTCTCTAGGATATGGTCAATGTACAATTTCTGAGGCAATTCTGAGTGATGCGATGCATCAGTTGGGTCTGTCTGGCAATCCGCTGTGATACAACTTGTCAACCAACCACCGCTGAGTGTAATTTCAGGCGTTTACATAAACATATGTAACTTTCACGGTGGCTTACTAAGTGATGAAGATGCGTTTTCGGTGTCCTTGACCTTTAGCTTGCGTTTTGTGTGGCTATAGTGGCATTTCTGGTGTCGTTTCTTGACGCAGACAGAGTCAATGACGAGGGCCGAGTTCGCAGCGAGAATACATTCTGCGCAGTGACCTACGAGACAATTATTGCAACTTGGAGAATCCAGCCGAGCACCTAGAGCATGGTCAATCAGGGCGCGATTTCTGACACATGAAAGGCATTACACATACGGATGCATCGGACTTTGCGTGATTTACATTCGTCGCACGACCTAGAAATTCTCGGTAGCAGCACCGACATCTTTCCGAGATATAATTGCTCTCATTTCCACGGATGCTCGGGTAGATATACTTTTGATATTTCCGTGTCTTTTTCTCCTTTCGAGAGCTGGAGTTGGTTGGGGTGTTGCCTAGCTGCTCACGTGCCACACGGAATCTGATTGGGTGGGTTGCACGCGTCAGATTAGCGAAGCATTTGGCGTTTGAAGGGGCGCCAATTTTATTTTATTAATTCTCCCAAGGTTGCATAGCTAGGTAAGGTACGAGGCTAGATTTATGTATGCATCTAAACTCATTTACGTGCGCCAGAAGAAAATACCTAGTTAATTTCATGAGGCAAACATTCATGTGAGTATCGAGATATTCCGATTGAAAAAAGGAAAATAGTCTACTAAACCCCTAGTTACTATTCTAAAGAGGAGGGCCGTTGAGGGCTTTCACGGATATAACCCACTTTCCTAAATAGGAAAGTAGGGCTAAGGGCTGATCCGAAGGCTGGCAACAGATGTAGGTTCCCTCGATCAGGGATGAAAATTTCCTACTTCGCCTAGTTCCATGTAGTTCAAGTAAGCGAGCCTCTCATGGTCATAATGGGTATGTCTGTGCAAGACGAGCTTTTGACCGCCAACTGCATTCAAGAGAAGGGCATAGTTTCGTAAGACTGCTACTATCTTGCCGGCGTATCTTGCGTTCTCATAGATACGGTTTGCAATCTTATAAACGAAAATTTCAGTCTAGAAATCCTATTGTTGGCATACAGGGTAGTAAATAGGTACATATATTGGTGATAATAATAACAACATATCAGCAAATAATTCTATAATGTCTAATCTAAAAGAAAATAATGAACATCCATGGCTTCAATGCACACTGATTAAGCAGTCGTGCTTAGATTTGATGGTGCAGGCCACTTGACTCGTCTTTCTGCACGAACATACAGATTGTTAGGCCTAATCAATTGGAACATGGGGTCATATTCGATGGGACCATCTCCCTCCCGGGTAAACTTGTAACGGTAGACAAGCTTGGGCAAGAAAACCTTGATCTCTTGAAGGGCGAAGTTGAATCCAATGCACATTCGCTGTCCTGTGGCGAACGGGATGTACGCGGCCTTGTGTCTGTTCTTGACCTCCTCCGTATCCCATCTATCTGGGTTGAAGCGGGCCGGATTGTCCCAGATTTCTGGGTTGTTGTGAATATGGTGAAGTGCAGGAATGATAACTGAATCCTTAGGCAATTTGTAGCCTCCAGGGAGGATGAGGTCACATTTGGCAGTGCGTCCTGGTTGGAACGAAGGATTGTGGCGACGCTGAGTCTCTTTAATGTACTTGTCAAGAAATTCCAGCTTGTCTGTGAGCTCAGCAGTTATCTGTGTGTTCTCATCAAAGCCATGATCGATCAGCTCTTGCAGGAGCCTGTCTTGCATGCCTTCGTACGTGCAGAGGCCGTAGATAAGCCATGAGAGAAGGGAGCTTGTTGTGGTAAATCCGGCTCCAGTGGCAACAACAAGGGCCCAGACTAAGCTTGACTCGGGCAGCTTCTGACCCTTGTTGTCAGTTGCACGAATTGCATAGTCTAGTGATAAAAATTAGCCAGAAGATACATTATCTGCAACTTATGACTTGGCAAAATGTTTTTTACTTACCGACCATATTATCCGCTTTGAGAGCTGCATCTTGTAGAGGAAGATCTTCGACGCCACCTCTGCTTGCCACTTTGATCGATTCAGCAACCATATCTTCAATACGGGCTTTGATATCTTTCAGACGCTTGGGGTCTCCGAAAGGCAGCATGCTGTACCAATCTCCTTTGGATGTGACTTTCTTATTCAGGGACAGCATTTCGGCAATATTGTGAACCATTTCATGCACAGGGGCGCTGGGGGAAGTGAAATGCTGGAAGTCCAAACCAAGAGTGAGCTTGCCGACCGCCTGGGAACCAAGTTTTAACATGTAATAGTAGACGTTCCAGGCTTCTCCTTGCTCATCCAGGTAGTCAAGCACCTTAAATGCATCCTCGACAGTCTTCTGCATGGTTGGAGCATAGTGACGCACGGCTTTGGGACCAAGTGCTGGAGGCAGGAACTTGTGAGCTACCCTCCATTCTTCGGTATCCGTGTCACCCAAGAAGACTCCAGCGGAAGCGTTCTTTAGCGCATGGAGCGGGTGAGCTTCATTGATCTTTTTTGTGAAGAAATCGGATTCGGTGAGAGCAATGGCCGCAATAGCAGGGTCATTGGTCTGGTAGGTTACCCGACCCATGTTGTCAGTCTTAATAACAGGGCCGTACTGGTCGAAGAGTCGCTGGTGGTTTCCCAAATGGTCGGGATAGACTTGAAAGAAATTGCCGACGAATGGCAGTTTCTTGGGGCTTGGAGGTTCACGAACGGCATGCCCATCAATCGTAATGGGTACAGGACCAGGTGCGGTGCTGACTTCCGATGCTTCTGTGAGAACAGCATCCTTGCCCAAGAAATCGATACCTTTTACAATCATTAGTATGACAAGAGCGAGAACTCATTGAAGGAGTAAATCAGTTTGCAAAGTCAAAGGAATGACCACTCACCATTTGGGTCGGTAATAGCAAAATGAGCAGCAACCAAGAGTTTCAAGTCCTCCAAGCTTTGCGAAGTATTAACTTCGATTGTTTTGGCGGTGGAGACATCTTCTCCTAAGAGATAGAATGCTTGTGAAGGCATACTTGTAGCGATTTGCTATGGATGACTTGCAATACTGGCTTTTCCCTCGGGGATTTCTTGAGTGAATGGAAGGGTTTCCAGGCTTGAAGAGTGTGTCTTATATTATTGTCACTCTGTCCCTTAATAATAATAGAGCGCATATATTTTATCCTTCGCCTTCCGAATCGAGAATGTACGCGACTCCGCCCCGAGCATCCTCGGAGCCATACATACCTAAGATCTACATCCATGGATAATTTCCTGCTTTCCGATTGGCCCAACAGCCGCTACCTCGGAAACTCGGCCAGCATCCACTGGTTTGATAATCTCTCCACCGAGATAGAATAACTCTTAAGATATCTAAATATGAGTCTTTTTAACGTCCTACTGAAGAGTATATCAATGCCAGCTTTTTGTTTGCCTTTCTTTTTTACTCAAGTCTTTGCCACTTATCTGGACTCGTCTCTTTTATTAATACCATTCGCACCGTTGCTGAAGGAAGTGACATCTTTTCATCCTCGCCCTTTATATATCCATTTCATTCTTTTTACTCTTCTTTGATTTTGGTTTCGACAACCCCTGCAATCATGTCTACCTTTACTTTGGAGGAAGTTGCTGTTCATAATACTAGAAGTGACTTGTGGGTTGCCGTCCACGGGAGAGGTAAGAACATTGTCTACGTACCCCATTTTCTTGGGATCACAGTCTAATCTGAAATTCGTCTAGTATACGATGTCACCAAATACGTTAAAGATCATCCCGGCGGTCCTGATGTCTTGATTGACGTTGCCGGACAGGACGCGACGGCTGCTTTTGAAGAAGCTGGACACTCGGAAGATGCGAGCGAGATCTTAGAGACGTACCTTATGGGCGACCTTAAGGATGCCGTCGAATTCAAGCGTCCTAATGAAGTCCGCGTTGTCAAGCAGGTTCAGACAGCGCCTGCCCCCAAAGAGAAGAAACGAGGTTATGGCAAGCTTGTCCTTGCTACCGGCTCGCTGGCTGGGTTGCTGGCGTTTTACTTCAATTCTCCATCTCTAAGGAACCACAATTACCTGTTGAAGGCTCTTCCATCGCGCTTGCCCACCAAGCTCTTTGAGTATGAATTGCCTCACGGGGGGTTCGTCAATGGATTCGCTGCCGCAACCTTGATTTCTCTCGTAGCTGGCAGCTTCATCGGTTCCCGCCTCTCCAAGCTTACTCAACTCGAGTCCGGCTTCACAAGATACCCTCCGCACATCAAGGTCGTCAAAATCGTGAAACCGAACCCACACCTTGCCCCGGGATTTTTGCATCCCAAGGAATACAAACCTCTCCCCTTAGTAAGAAAGGAGCTACTGGCTCCTAATGTCTATCGTTTTGTCTTCCAACTACCAAATAGCAAGGACGTGATTGGTCTCCCGATCGGTCAGCACGTTGCAATCAAGGCTACCATCAATGACCAATCGGTTTCACGATCATACACACCGACTTCAAACAACCTGGATTTGGGGGTGTTGGAGCTGGTGATCAAATGCTATCCCGATGGATTGCTCACTGGTCAGTACCTAGCTAATCTCAAGGTCGGTGATAAGGTTCTATTCCGGGGACCGAAGGGTGCTATGCGTTACAAGAAGGGTCTATGTAAGAAAATTGGAATGATTGCCGGTGGCACGGGCATCACGCCCATGTACCAGTTGATCCGAGCCATCTGCGAGGATGATACCGACACTACCGAGATCAGCCTTATATATGCCAATCGCACCGAAGAGGACATTCTTCTTAGGCAAGAACTGGAGCGCTTTGCCACTGCCTATCCCAAGAACTTGAAGATTTGGTATATGTTGGACAACCCTCCGCCCAAATGGGCCTATGGAAAGGGCTTCGTGACCCCTCTGGTTATGCAAAAACGACTGCCCGAACCCTCTCCCGACACAAAGATCATGCTCTGTGGGCCTCCAGGAATGGTTAACGCATCTAAGAAGGCCTTGGTCTCTTTGGGTTTCCAGGCCCCTGGTGCCATCTCCAAGATGACAGATCAGATTTTCTGCTTTTAGGCAGATCTTATCCGTTCTTTTTGTTTTCAAAATATGTGTCTGTCTCTTTTATTCTTTTACTTCCTGCTTTCTTTTGTTATTATTATCCTTCTTTTGTGTATCTCGTTTATAGATTGATTTAGCATAGACTAGTTGGAGCAGGGAACAAAATAGATGTCATTTCATGTCGGGACCAACTACGGAATCAGACCCAAATGTTGCATATCATCTAACACGAATAGCACGATGCAGAACTGTACCTAGGTATGTGCAACTAGGCAACTTGGCCGTGTAGGTATGTATATGCTGGGACCTATGGAATCGGGAGTCATTATTTTACCTAACGTAGGCGCCTAACCCAGATGCTAGCTCGTACATATAAATTGAATACTAACTAATTTACTAGATTTGTTCTTACATGTTGGCCTTGTTAAGTGCTTTCAAAATCTTGAAACCTTAATTTTACCTATAAATAAATACTGATGTCAGTGGCCAAATTAGTTGCTGTCAAATGACGGGGAATTCATCTCGATCCTAAAAGAGATGGATCCCGGACAGTATGCCCTACTTTCCCCTTCCATTGACTAACTACTCCGTGATATAACGCGCCACCCGCTTGTCCTATGGACCTATGTAGATATTGAGACCGAATGCCGAGTTTGCCCAACCGAAGATGCAGGGTTTACCAACTTTTAACCCTGCCGAATATGGCATGACGCAAGTATCCGTACCTAAAAAAAGGTGCCTCGGAATGCTGCCGAGGTTTCGAATCCTTGATACATATTTCCAACACCCACCCACTGGGATCATGGTTTCCGATTGGCTTGTTGGTCCAAACTAGTACTCGATGTGTATTAGTTTTCTCTGTTGTTACCCGAGATCCACAAAACAAGCTCATCAACGATAATGCTTAGCAACATGCCATTCGGCGTTGGTAACTACTTTCAAGTCTTCAAGAAGTAAATTAATCGTATTCTTCCGAGAAGTGGACCTGCTTATCTCTTTGCCGTCACGGCCGCGGGATCTTTAATCTCGCACTCGCTCTATATCGGCTCGAACGGGTTCCTATGTATCCAGTACTTTCATAGACATGGATGGAGCACTAACCCTGTGCTAGCTCCATATGGCAACGGTGGCCCTGATTTCTAATACTATATGCATGTATATAATAACTCTATGGGAACGTTCTGCATTCGTTATACTCTCGAGTTCCCCCACTGCTGTTTCCGATACTGCTACGTGACATCTTGTTGAACTAAAAACTTCCCTCAACGCTATCTTGTACCTTCTACCAACATGACGAGTCTTTGGCAACCACCCAAGGACTACCGGCACCGCCCCGTTGTTGTCCTTGGAGCAGGTGTTCTAGGACGTCGCATTGGTAAGCGAATCCTGCCTTACTAGAATTCTTTAGTGTGATGTACAATTGCTAAAACATTGTTATCCAGCATGCATATGGGCATCGGCGGGATATAACGTGCGAGTCCGAGACCCTAGCTCCGAACAACGTGAAGCTTGCACCGCCTACGTGCACGAAAATGTCGCCCTGTACGGAGATAATATTGCCAACAAGGTCAATAGTACCTACGGAGGAATTGAAACTTTTGAGGATTTGAAAGAGGCCCTTACCAATGCTTGGCTCGTTATCGAAGCGGTCCCTGAAAAAATTCAGATCAAAATCGACACCTTTGAGTCCTTAGAGAGCCTTGCGCCGGCCGACTGCATCCTTGCTTCTAATTCTTCATCGTACAGGTCATCTGAAATGCTGGTCAAGGTGTCCGATGCAACCAAGGCCCGAGTTCTGAATATGCATTATTATATGCCCCCTCAAATCATGGTTGTTGAATTGATGACTTGTGGGTATACTAAGAAACCTATCTTCCAATTCATGGTTGATCGCTGCAAGGAGGCTGGAACCAACCCATACGTTGCTCGAAAGGAGTCTACCGGCTTTATCTTCAACCGGCTCTGGGCAGCAGTAAAGCGAGAAGTTTTAACCATACTCTCTGAAGAGGTTTCTGTTCCTGAAGAAATTGATTCGATATGGTATGAGATGTTCATTAAGGGAAAATTTCAACCTTGCAAAGGCATGGATAGTAAGTGATTTAACTCTTCTCGTTAATTTTACTATATCACGAGGCCAAACTTTTCTAACCGCTACGGTGTTCTAGGTGTCGGTCTTGACACTGTAGCTTTCATCGAGAATCACTACATCGCCGAGCGTGGTCTCTCTTCCGAGAAGACAGTCGACTATCTGAAAAAGAATTATCTCGATCAAGGCAAATTGGGTAATAAGTCTGCCAAAGGTGGCCTTTATCCCCCTGCTCAAGCAACCAGTGATAACGCCGCTGCCCAAGGGCCCAATATCTACGTTCTAGATATTGGCTTGTCCAACAAAAACCCCAGCCCGACGGCAGGCGAAATTCTCCGAGTCTCACCTAGTGGGCAGTTAGAGAAGATTGTTCTCGCTGGCCAGGCTTACCCCGATGGAATCACCGTGGATCCTGTCAGCAAGCGCATGTTTTGGACAACAATGGGCGTTCCCGGAAAACCGGATGGGGCTGTGTACTCTGCCAATCTAGATGGCACCGACATACAAACTGTTATCGCTCCGGGTGCTGTCAATACTCCCAAGCAGATCGCTCTTGACCAGGAAGCCCGAAAGCTCTACGTTTCTGACCGCGAGGGGCTTCGTGTTGTCAGGTGCAAACTTGATGGCTCTGACTTTGAAGTGTTGATTCAAAATGGTGATTCTACTAAGACCGAAGATCGCCAGGACCTCATGAAATGGTGTGTCGGCATGGCAGTCGTCCCAAGCCTTGGGAAATTCTTTTGGACACAGAAAGGAATATCCAAGGCAAATAAAGGCGCTATCTACTCAGCAAGCATTATTACACCAGCAAACAAGTCTGCATCTAATCGGGACGATATTCAATGCGTCCGAGACAACCTTCCGGAGCCTATTGACTTGGAGTTTGACGAGAAGTCTAGCACCCTGTACTGGACCGACCGCGGTGAGCTTCCATGGGGAAATTCCCTGAACAGCGTCAAGCTTGACGCAGCTGGTCTTGCTGTTCCAAGCTCGTCTCCTCGGGGGTATGATATTCTTTCTCGCAATCTGAACGAGGCTATCGGCCTGACGCTAGATACCAAAAACAACTCCATCTACATAACAGATCTAGGTGGCAACATTTATAAATCAGACCTAGATGGAAAGAATAGGGTGAAATTGTATAGCAACGAGGAAAGGGCATTCACTGGAATCACTTTGGCTTAATCGGAATGCGTGGGCGGTAGTTAGCTGCTATCAGATATTTTTAGGTATAGAAGTCCAAAATAGACAACAATATAGAATGCTTTACTTTTAACTTATTTCAACTATCATGACTAAGATGAATCAACCTAAGTGGCAAATAGCCTAGATTATCACGGCGTCAAGGGCAGGAATCATTATTACATGAACTGACGACGATGGCGAAGGGGCAAAGTTAGGGCTTATAACAGCACGTGATTATGGTACGCACTAGTGCCGCTTACGGTTAGTGCAGTATGTAATGTCGCTCAGCGATCCTGTCTGCCTTGTTCCATGCTATCCACACCATTGCAACAAATGCACTTCACCAGTCACCGATATTCAACCGTCAATATGAGCTTCACATTCTTAAATGCCATCGTGCTTGTCCCAGGAAGATACTACTTATGATCGGCAAATATCTTGCAATGCACATGTAGTTGGCAGTCCTACTTCGGGATTCCCGGAATTGTAAAAATGTCGACTAACTCTGGTCAAACGCCACGACGTCGACACCGCTCTGCTTTTGCGTGTCAATTATGTCGGCAACGGAAAGTGCGATGCAGTCTTTCGGTCACCGGTATTCCCTGTTCTGGATGTGCTCAGGACCGGCAGCAATGCATCGTCGACCCAAAGAGACGCGACATGTTAGTCGATCTCCAAGCCATTTCTGGCAATAGAAGCTTGATATGATCTAACTGCCTGCAGTATCCCTGTGAAGCGTGTACCAATGGTCCAGAATTCTCGTCAAAGCCCTTCTGCTCTGCATGAACCTGGTCCCGGTGGCAACCATGTTGTCAAAGCATCTTCCCCCGTGCCTTTTGGTGGCCGTGCAGAAGACCCAATTATTTCACATCAAAATCAAGTGTCATCGCCGTGGAACTTACAAACAAGTGAGCCGAAAGAATTGCTCCAAAGGGATGATGTTTTGGAAGAAGAGCGCCATGGACTTGAGTTAGCCGATGCGGCTCTAGGACAACCACAGCAGGTCGGCCAAAGGCCATTTTACACCGGTAACTAGAAATGCATTAATTCACTCCGTGGAATTTCAAATTAATCTGAATAAAAGGGCATGGCCTGGGACCGACATCTGCCTTGGATATCTGTCGACCTGAAAAATCACTGTCAAGACACCTTCTCCTTCCCTCTGGCGTTTCGACTACTGTGTCCGATGAGGATCGGCAGTATCTCCGACAGAAGAACGTGTATAACTTGCCCGGGCAAGAAACATGCAACAGCCTTGTGCGTGCTTACTTCAACCACGTGCATCCTATCATACCTGTTATCGAGGCCGATGTTCTCTTGAATTATCACTCCGCGGGCCGACTGCACGAATATAACCTCTTGCTTCTGTGGGGTGTCTTCTTTGTCGCAACGAATGTAGGCTGGCCCCTCTAATAGCATGCCCAATCTTCTTCGCCTAGGTAGCGAACCTAAATTAACAGAAATCTTTAGTTTATCCCACCTGAGATTTACGGGTTAGAAGGGTATGGATCGCGAAAGGAGATGAAAGCTGCTATGTACTCCCGCGCAAACGTAAGTGTCTGTGTAGTCCGGTATATTGCACTCTAGTTACTGACTAGATGGATTGATACTAGTGTATGTACAACAATGGGGGAGAAAGGGATCAAATCGTTCTTCTCCAAGCCTCTCTCTTGATGGGATTCTGGCATTCAGAAGTCGATGAACATACGCAGCCATGGTATTGGACTGGCATCGCTGTGAGTCTTTGCCAGATGTTAGGCCTGCATCGAGACCCCGACTCGTCCAAGTACAATTCTTTTATTTCAGATCGGCAACGACATTTGTGGCGTCGCCTCTGGTGGACTTGCTTCTCCCGCGATCGTTGGTTGAGTCTTACGTTGGGTAGACCCTTGCGAATTGACCTCAAAGACTGTGATGTGCCGATGCCGACGCCGGATGACTTGCTTAGTGACGTTGAGCAGATCCCTCAATTTACAGCTACATCTTACCTCCCTAGCAATCTACCCAGACTTGCCAACTATTGGATCACATATATCGAGTTGAGTAGGTTGTTAGGCGCAGTCCTAATAATGAACTACCAGACCCAAAGACCAATTCCGAAGTTGTCGCAGGTGGAGGATCTTGAAGCGAAAATCATGAGCTGCAAACTGCCTAACCAATATGAACAGAGTCTGAATCGGACAGCACTCTTCTATTGCTATCATCTGGACCTTCACTATCAGTAAGGCCACCTAGTATGCATTTATAACGGAATTGTGAATATGTATTGACTGGTTCTTGTCTAGGGCATTGTTAATCACATTTTACCGTCCATTTGGAACTGCAATACCAGAAGGCCTCGATCCTTGTTTCCAGGAGAACTGGAATTACCGCATGTCTCTTAGAGCTGATGCTGCTGCCTCTCGAACAAACTTCATCATTGAGTCCATCGCCCAAGACGGTCTTCTCGAATTTGCGGGGCCTATGACGTGAGTACAAAAAAGCACAAGTCCTTCTAGACAAACGAATCTAGGACAAGAGCATTTTTAACTAAAAAAAAGATATTTGATACAGGCCCCCTCTCCTAGTCCCCGCAATGCAAATGCACCTCCTCCGATGTAAAAACGCGGGGCCCCTTCCCCGACGACTCCGACTAAACAAACTATATACATGCATGATAATACTAAGCGAACTCCAAAAAACGTATACGGTAGCGTCTATCTACCGCGCGATCTTCGCCAAGGCAATACACCAAATATTCCCGAATTTCACAATGAGTACACTTCTCGCTCGATCTGTTGGGGATTTTGCTGCGGATTATAATGGAAGTAGCGGCGGTGGTGGCGTCGACGGCACTGTAGAAATGGCAGAGCCTTCTACTACCGCGGCCGCGGCCGCTGTCCCTATGGCTGAAGAAGTCGAATTCAACACTGAGACTGCCGATGAATTTATCAATATGCTCATGGACGACGAAGCATCTATATTCCATTTTTGGGATATGAATCAGACAATTGAGAATTTCCCTTATACCACTAGCGGCGGTGTTTGACATATTCATTCTTCATTTTCTTTCTTACCATTTACTTGTTCGGAATTGGTTGTTTTGTACTGCATATGGATAAATGGAACGGTTTAGATATATCTGATAGATGGATTGGAGTTTGTGATATTAGCTATATTGCTCTTTTTCTCACCCTGATATTACTGTATTAAGTTCAATAAGTGTACCTACAAAGTAACATAATATACCTAGGTAATCAAGACGAGGACGAAATTCGAGACATTACCGAAACACAAGGCTCTTGACTTGCTAGGACTGGATTTCTAAGACCTGAATACTGGGACTAATACAGATGGAGGCTATGTTACCAAGCTCCTAGATAACTAACCGCTGCTACCTAGAATAATGTATGTAGGTGGCAGAAGTGAACATACGACTAATTACTTGGAACCACTCAAGACTTAGTTAGTTTGTACATAAACTATACCGTAAGCTTCGTAGCGGTTCGGAATACCTGTATCTCTACGTGAAGATAAAGAATGATTAAAACAATTCCATTAGAAATCTGGATCTCATTAAAGCAACGCAGTAAAATAATTGGGGGGAAAAACCCTCCTATGAGTAAGGCGCACAACCCCCTTCGAATCCTGACTCAAGTCCGATGAGCTCCTTGAAAATGCGGGAATAGAGCGTCTATTTGCCTGGGTACATGAAAATGATGATGAGTATGAAATTGAAAGTAACGAGATCAACCTGTGCAGCGAAGCAGACGAGACTAGGTTATCAGGGCGCCGTAGTAACCACGAAATAACCATTGGAGACACCTAAGCCAACAGTCAGATATTCATTTTGTCTATCAGATTTCTTTTTCATCAGCGGCAGTCAGACTTACTTGGAGGCTCTCGGTTCCTAAGCGCAAAACGTTCAGGTTTTAGAAAATTCCGAATCGTTTAGGCTTAGTGCCAGCAGACGAGCTTGACCCGGTCTTTTGAGCGTCCAGCCATGTTGATATGATACTGAAAAGGTGGATTTGCTCTCCATTGAGCAAATATAACTCGCCAAAGAAACTCCTTCTCGGAGTACTCAACTCCTGGACGACGCACGCCAGCAAGTCTGCCTCAAATTTTGAGAGCTCGGGGCGATTGCGGTCAGTTGGATTGGGACCTGGCTTCAATTGGAGGATCTCAACCTGGTACTTTTGAAGTCCCTTTGCAAGGCTTCGATCCACACGCCATTTCCGATCATCTAGATGGAGGCCCCTAATCATGCGAAGGAGTTCTTGCTGAGGCTGAGGAAGATCATCGATGAGGCGAGGTTTGTTGGAAGATGAAGGCTCCTGAGCTTCAGAGAGTTGTCCGTGCAGGAGTGCATCGGTGGAGCCTTGACCTGAGGAAGCAACTTGGGTCGAAGTGTCGCTATAACCACTGTTCGGGCGTATTGGTTGACCCAACGACGAGCCACCGCCACCCACAGTCACGCCCTGGCGGAAGCTCTCTTGAAAAGCACTGGGTGCATCGGTGTCGCCAAAGGTTTTGGAAGTTTGGCCCGGTTGATAAGCCATGCTTGAAGTACTTGGGCTGTCGAGGTAGATGCAGTTTGAAATCTTCAAGGATGTATGAGAAGTGAGAGTTGAAAGATGGTTAGAGAACACAGAAAGACAGGAAGTGAAGGGTCAATTTATAGCCAGGGATTCACGCTTCAAGATTGAATCATGGCTATTGAATGATATCGTGATATGTGACAATAAAACCAGGCAGAATAAATAGTGAAGAAACAAGTGACTGTTTCTTGCGTTAAGACTTCTCATGGTATTATGCACAAATTTTCTAGGTTTCTATTTATTAGCTATCTAGGTATTCCATGTACTTCAGTTATTCATTTAATGATAAATAATGGTGTTCCATAGTACAGCTTAAAGAGAAAGATTCTATTCACTAATACATGGATCTAAATGATGAGAAATATTTCCCATACTTTAAGATATGGATAGAAATGTCAACAATATCAAAGTAAAAGTATCCATGTTGTCAGACATGTGAATATTACCTACTTATTACATAGAATGCATCCTTTGAATAGCATAGAAAAGTCTATATACCGATTAACACCTGTAGTTTAAAGAATATATTTTAAGTGTTATCGCTCTGTTCAACAGCAAACTAAGTTGATATTGAATGAATATATAAATTGAGCAGCTTATAAAAAATTTAAGATTTGTGCGCTAGAGAGACAGGTAGACTACCTAGGTACTGCATAGAAATTAGTCCTGGAAGGTTCCGGCGAGCCCTAACATAGCGGTTGCTTATTTAGGTAAGTATTGGCTTTTGTGCCACCTGGGCAGGCGAAGACTTGCCACTTAAGCAGGGTGCAGTTAATTGGGAATTAACCAACCTAGACATAGAATTAGGCATCAATGAAAATGACTTGTCTCAGGATATTACGAGATTAATATAGGAACAGGAAGTGCAAGGGGTTTCAAGAAGAGCAGACAAGTTGCTTTCTTTCCAGTCGTCATTGTCTTTCTCTGGCGTATACATATGTACATAATATTTTCCGTACCTTGCTATAAGGAAATAATCATCACATTTCTGCAGTTGCAATGGAGCTTGCCAGCATATAGGATGGGGTTGGCACAACAATCAACAGAGGCTTGAAAGGTTTCAATTTCAAAGAACCTTTCCTGCAGGATCATTGTTACCTTGTTGGGGACAATAAGTTTGAAAGCGCATCCTCTGAGCATATGTAGAAATAAGTCACTTATGTATACCATTTCTTTATTGTAGTAACAGCTGACAGTCAATCTTATGATTCATAGGTACTCCTCCTCTGGTTAGTCTTTCATGTTTTATGTTCTATCCGATCTTCCTATTTATGCTGCGAATTTCCACATTTTATGAAATCCAAACAAACCCCATACATTCTCAAGCACAGGCCTTTGGGGCCGCACAAAGCCTTTGAACGAGATCATACAATCCACGTTTTTTACGGCTGCTTTTTAAACAATGCTTTGCAATTCTCCGTACAGCGCTATGCTTGCGATGGTTTCACAACCTTTATATTGCTCAAGTCTTGCAAGCAGATGAAATCGTCGATGATTCAGATATTAATATGACTCACAACACCGAGTGACTGATGGACTTGAACAAAGAATGTAAATGCCAGTCCCAGTCACACTGGTATTGACTCATTTGAATGATATACTCCTGGGTATATAAGCCGGCTTCGGGACACAGCAAATCCTCGACCTTTTGCATCACTGATTTACTGGATTTCGCACAAGTACACTTTCACATACAAAAATACTTACTAGCAATTAAGCTACACTGCGCACGCTCCCTTAAATTACATATAGCCTGGCATTGGGCTCTCTGATCCGACGAGACTCATTATCAGATTGAGCCCGGCGAAGGAGCTTTGTGAATACCAAACATTCTCAAAGCAACCTCGGAGCAAGACGGTTTCAGTAAGAGGGCCTTCATATGGTATGGGGATCTCCGCCAAATATAGTCATGAGTTTTGGTATAAGAAGCTGATCAGCTTACTGTCTTAGTGTTGACAAGCAAAAAATCCATTTCCCGTCGCACCGTCACAAAACATCACCAAAATAGTTTTGCAAAAAGATTATAAATCGAGGCGATTCGTCCATCCCAACAGGGAAAGAAATAAGAGCAATCGGACGATAATGTCCGCTTCAGGCCCAACAGGGGGCTCAACAAGTGGCCCAGCCCAGGCCTCACCTCGGGACTCAGTTCCGAGTTCAGAGCGTGGCTTCTCTCAATATCGTCGCAGCTCGGAACAATCTCCAAAATTATCGATGCATGGGAAAGATAAAGTTATAGACGATGCCGCCAATGATGCGTTCGAGGGTCTGCTCAAGGTCTACATGGCTTTTTTTAAGGCCATCGGTGTTCTGCGCGGGGATGACGAGGCTTTGGGCCAGCTCTTCGAGGCTCTAGAAAAGGTTGAGGACAAGGTTAGCGCTAAGGTTAGGGCCCGGGTTAAGGATGATCGTGTTCTCATTAGTCAATTCCGTGAAATCATGGGGTGGCTGGACCCTGAGGCTGAAGGCGGTGACAACTGACAAGGAACAAGATTCTCACCGCTTGCTCAGAATCTGCACAATAACGACTACATGAAGTGGTATTCTCCAACCAGGGACAAGATAGATGGCTGTATGGTATGATAGCCTATGTGGTGAGCCGAGCTGCTGGACAGCTCTGCACTGCTGACTGTGGTTTATTTCCTTTTGGTGTCCTTGTTTCAATTGTCTTCTGTGTTGGCCATGGACTGCGTTCAAATGTGGTAGGATCTTAGATCTTAGGTGCGTGAACGGAGATATTATTGCAGATCACAAGGAAGTCATTTCGCTCTTTCTGTTGCACTCGTATTATTAAACCACAACTAATAAATATAAGATCGTTTGATATGATGATGGTCACGCCAACCGTGTATCATTCCTTGGCGCATATTGCCATCGAGTCTCGACGTTTTCAACACTAACTACCTAGGTAGCTCTACCCGGTCGAGGTTCCCTGTGTCAAGAAATCATTGTCAAAGCACGATATAGCCGCAAACTCGTCCAGTTCCTGGGGGAAATTGGAAATAAATCCTTCAAATCCGTAATGCGACGTTTGATTTAAGTTTGAACCGTCTATTATGTGCGTCATGCCAAGTCGACTAAATATTGGTGCGTCATTTGTTGTCTGGTTGCTGTTCGCATTTTCTGCGTTACTTGAATCGCATACATTCCCAAGGATTTGGGTATCCAAGATACTTGATATTTGATTGTTGACAGCAGGTGGCGCGGGGTTTGATGCCGTAATGCCTTCAGCAGAACTGGATTCGGAAAGGTCTAGCGCTACACAATGTGGTACTGCGACTGATGGTGAGGACTGCAAATATTGCATTGCAGCTGCATCTTGCGTCTGAGGCTTGTTGGTATTAGTCGGTGCTAATGTGCCAGTAACCGGCGAGGTGGGTCCTGTCTTCCATAACATTTCCCAGCTCTTGAATCGCTCATATCCAGAATCTACTGCGTCCCGGTGATCTTTCGTATACGCTTGGCTTTCACTCCAGTCTTCAAGACGTCGAATGGCACGCTCCAGTGTCTCAATGACTGTTACTGCCGACCTGGCAGAGCCAATACCCATCGACATGATTTTGATAAGTCCCATACCTTGTGAAAGAGAATTGCGAAGCCGCTCTGTGCGTTTAGTCAAACTCTGCGCGAGTATGACCAGAAGCGCTGCACGGCATGAGCTGAATTCCGTGTAGGAGGCTCGCGCGAGGCCAGTCTCATCGCGCAAAAGTCGACATAAGTCGATGATTTCGAGTGCAGCTTCTACACAGTCACTCACCAGGATAGTTCTCAATTTCGATCTACTCGTAGACACCTTTTGTGAAGGCGTACAGTTGGAGTTTCGTATATTACTGAAGAGGAATGGTCGGCCCATAAAAATCCTAGTCAGGCAGTAGTCGAGTTTAAGATGCACATTGGAGCGGAAAAGGGGACTGGAAGGGTTGAGGTCGCGGCACGACGTTTCTTCCGGTAAACTTGACCACCAATCTATAAGTTCTCGACGTTGTGTTAGGAGTTTCTCTAATGCATCTGGTTGTTGCCATTTCGGGCAGTTGCGAAGTGAGGATCTAATACGATAATCACGGGGTCAATTTTCATGTGGAGCAAGTAGATAAATGAGAATACTAACATTGCTTGTGCTATAGACCCCAGCTTTAAAGTAAGCTTTATCAATGCCACCATGTTCGCATGGTTGTTTGCTCCCGAATAATGCGCACTGGGTAGATCGACAGGTAAATCGGCATCAACATCGCCATCAGTGATGGAGGCAGGTCTGCCATGCAAGATACAAATGCGTCTTTTCTTCGAAGTCAGCAGCAAGATTTGCAACGATCGAGTGGATCTACATACTTCTCAATAGTGAAAGCAGTCCAAAAGACACGGTTGCGCACTTCTCGCATGTACGGAGTTAGACCTTCGCCAGTGTACTTCCGATGCATACCATTTTGGATTGCCAATTTCATGGCCAACCCAAAGTAAGTATATGACAGACCTGAGGTATCAAGGGGCAGAAGATAGGTTCCGATTAGCAAACAAGCCTGAACACTCCTGACGGAGGCGGTAGCGATGATATCGGGAAGCAACTTGGATGCAAAATTGTAAAATGTCAAGCCGAGTTCGTCTTCTGAGAATCGGTGATCATCCACTGCCAACGCGTCGTCCCTGCTAATCTTATTGACCGGCGTTGGTGATTCCATGTGGGCAAATTGTGTGCCAATAGCCAAAGTCATCAAGATTGAGCAGACACACGCAGCATCTATCGAGGTAAGAACACTTGGATTGTTGTAACAAATCGCTAGCTTCTCACGAAGCCAATCTTCTTCGACGTAGAAATTGTTTGTCTTTGCGTACTTCCAGGCGACATTGAGGAGAAATTCTGCAACATATCGAGGTGGTAAACATCCTACAGCAGCAGACACAAGTGCCGATCCTGATTCTAAATGCGTAGATCGCCATCTTTCTTCGAACGGTACTGTCTCTGTACTATCCTATTTGCATCAGTCAGATATGTAGTTGACAACGTAAATGTGCAAGTTCGGTTATCATACTTCCGACGAACTCGCTTGCATCCATTCATCGATCTTCTTCCGAATTTTCATGGAAAAGTTTAAGTAAGAAAACTCTCCGGAATATTCTAAACTCATATCAGTTGACAGTTAGAAGGGGTTTAAAGCAAACAAATCACAGGAACTCTCATAATAGAACTCACGGGTAGTATGATCTGGGAAAGCGCGAATGCTAAAATTCTCTTCGTCAATCGCTAGATCTTCCAAATCCTCGGCCTCGGCCTGTGTTGATGGCACGTCAGATTGACTCCGATGGTATCTCTGCAAATCATCTGCGACTTTGCGAAGGGAGGGCACATCGAATGTCGTGTTCGGCAAGTAGTGAGCTAATATGCGTTCCATACAGCGGACACGCTCAGTTTCAGTATCATCATCGCCGGTGCCATTGCCATTTCGTTGAAGAGTCCTACAGTTTCATCATGGTTAGACATTTGACTACGCTTGTCTACAGCTTATTGTCCTAACCTGCTAGGTCTGTCGCTTTGTTCAGATGGAGAGTTGAAGACGCATTGGCGATGGTAACGAGTACATCTGCGACAGGGTACTCCACCCTCGCACTTTTCCTTCACTCGTCTGCATCCATCACATCTACAAATATGTGTTAGTTTTTCATCTTGCATATGCAAGCAGCTTTAGGAGGGGTGTCTCGGATGGATTCTTACGCTCGCACCGCCCTTTTTCGGTTCTCTTCAGCAACACGCGGCCTTTTTGCTCTGTTGGCAGGATATGAATATGGGGGCAGTTCCATAGCTCCTATTCATCAGCTTTGGATTTCAGCACGCCGATGTCTGGCAATGAAATGCGCAAAACGTCATACAACAACGGATCTAGGGACAAGGATTCAGTGGTGGGGATGAGGAAACGCCATCTACTTGTAAAACATTGCCGGTCTAAGCACAAATGTGGATATAGCAGCAGCAAACTTGATAGGGCCTGGTGTTTGATATTGATGTCGTCGGAGACAAGAATGCAAGAACCAACCTTGGAAGTTCAGTCAACTTTCAAGCGTTCGCTCGATGTGGGGATGTTCACCAGACCCGAAATTCAATCACATGACCGAATTTCGCATACTTTGAAGACTGTGACGAAGTACCGTTATATTTAAACTAGTAATTTACGCTTAGATTTGCAAATTTTAAAAGTAATTTACAACCGGAAATGATATACGTACCTTTCAGCAACCACAACTCCTGCTTTGATACGCTATTGTATTTTATTTCGAGGATTTGGATAAATCTGCGTTTTTTCCCCTATCATTTGCACTGAAAGAAAATCGTCAAAAAAGCTCCCGAACGCCTGAGAGTCTGAGACTGAGACGACACCACTAAATGTATTTTAAAAAGCTTGGCATGCCCGTCAAATCTGGAGTAGCTTACTTGAGATCTTACTTCTTTTACATCTTAATCCACGATTTGAAAAGGCAAATCGTAGGAAAATAAATGTCGTAAGAATACCATCAGTTTCAAAGACATTATTTTGGATTAAAATTCTCTGCTATCAAGTAGAAATGGAGACGATCTTCTTGATAGAGGCAGATAAGAACGGGAACTGTGTGGAAGTTTGGGTGGGTCTATCCGTATCGTCCTGATAAGTGTATGACTTCGTATGTAACTAGTAATTTATTTGCAAATTTACCAATCTAAAATGAAAATAGCAGAAGACAGGAAAGGAGGGAAGACCATTTCGTTAAAGAGAAGGCCCAGTACGGAGTCCAAATAAGCCAATTGAGCTAATAGTGTACCGACTTATCCGAATACCAAAATACAAGTTACTACCAAAAGAGTGTTTCATTTTAAGCCTGTACTATTACGTTAAATACAATAGGTCATCTTTATATCTTGTCGCCTAGGGAGTGGATATGTAATATACACTGGAACTTTCCCGGATTGTTGCCAGATTCGTTTCCAGGCCAATGTTCCCTCCGCCACCGCTAGTTCCATTGTGCACGCTGCTTCCGTAACTTGCGGGCAGTGGGCGTGGGCGTGGGCGTGGTAGTTGTAGAATTCAAGGGCTTAAGGGGTGGCAGGGGGCAGGAGTTAACAGGGTAGAC
This sequence comes from Trichocomaceae sp. PYS4502, assembly GCA_023625875.1. Taxonomy (NCBI): domain Eukaryota; kingdom Fungi; phylum Ascomycota; class Eurotiomycetes; order Eurotiales; family Trichocomaceae; species Trichocomaceae sp. PYS4502. The sequence goes on from JAMAFX010000021.1 coordinate 86,521, forward strand.
TTTGTAGATGCCCTCCATACCCTTTGACAGATGGGTGTTAAAGTGGCAAAGGAAGTGCCAGAACCCCCAGCTTGCCGGATTCATCGTGACGGTGGTTGACTGGCCCGGGTTGAGAGTGACAGTACCGGCGCTCAGACCGTTCAACACGACGTTGTTGCCATGCCAGTGTGCAACATGCGTATCGAAACCCATGTCCCAGAGGTACCAAACCACGTTATCATATTGGCACATCTCGAAAGCAGGGTTGTTAGCGTAGATGTAGCCGTTTATCTGCAACAGATTTAGTTATAAGATGCTGCTCTCTCTTATTTTAGGAAGAAATGAGGGGGAAGATCCCAGAAGCTTACGGGAAAGAAGTTAGGAGCCATGGTGGTCGTGACGTTGTTCAATGGGTTGTTGATCAATTGCGGGTACCAGATACTCGCATTTGCAGTGGAAGTGATGGCAGGGTATTGGTACGTGAGGTTTGCGACATTATCGGCCTGAGAAGGTAGGTATTTCATTACATTTTGGAGGGCCAGGAAGGAGTTCGATTCCTGGTTGTCACCATACATGACGACGAATTCACGGTACTGGGACATGACCGTGTCCATCGTTCCTTGGTTGTATACGATGACAGGGCCGCTTAACCCTGCGTCTTGGTCCTGGTACATGCTTACATATGAGTGGTAAGAGTACAGCTTGCTAGGGTAGCCAGGGTTAGGAGCATCAGTCTCGGGGACAAGCCTAAGTTAAAAATTTATCTAGATTAGTAATTACACTCTTGAAAGAACACATCCGGGCGCCTTACCATTTGTAAACAAAACAGCCACCAGGCGGAACGCCATCTCCCTCTGTAGGGAAAGATGTACCGTTGTAGTACTCACTACCCTCTGACTCCTTGGTGTAGTAGAGACCCATTGAGTGCATGCTAGCGTAGAAGTGATCCATCTTGTTGACAAATAGAATCTGCATAGAATTGTACTCATGTTAGGAGATGCGATATGGGATGGATACGTAGGTATAATTAGAATAGCCGACCTCAATCATGTCGTTCACCTCTGCACGGAGAGTAGGACCCTGATATCCCTGCCAGGCGGGCTGCTCGGTCTTATGGGCGAACGAGGAGTCAGTGTATCCACGGAACAGAGCCTTGTCGAAAACAGTACCCATGCTATCGCTGGAGGGAATGTAGCCCTGGGTCTGAGCCCGGAATGACTCGTTCATAGGGACACCAAGCCAGTTATCCCAGCCTACCGCAATCAGAACACGAAATATGAATAGTAGATAATATCAACATAATTCAAGCCATCTAGGTAACGTACCGGTAGGGGCATAGTCCCATTGGTCGACCTCAGCGGCGACGTAGTAACGACGAACGTTGCCGGAAAAAGAAAAGTGTTTTGGGACGGTGTAAGGCAGGTGGCCGTTCATCATGGCCTCACACTGGGTTATGGTAAAATTCTGCATAGGGCCTGCTATAGCACCCACAGCAGCACCCAGGAGGGTTGCGGATAACATATTAGAGCGCATGGTCTCTGTACAATCTGTCGTCGATGATGGACAACCGAGTTGAACAGAGCAGGGGGGTAAGGCAATCTTAAATACCTTCGTATTTGAGGGATTAAACGTCTATCATAATGTAGGAATCTCAACACAGAACTCATAGAATAGTTCCCTACGTAATTAAGAGGACGAAATCGGGGATATCGGAATAATTGTTGGATCCATACAGCTAGACGGTAATATGTACCTAGGTACCGTGATACCAAAGCAGGCTAGCATCTACTACTTACTATCTGAGACCTGCATTGTGGAGGCTGTCTTACAGTACTCTGAAAATGGTGAGAGCCGAATACGAGGCCATAAATGAGCATTGCCACGAAAACCCCATGACCTACCTGGGTCCCATTCAGGTGGTTAGGTGGTTAATATTCCATCAATAAAAGGATTTACGGAGAGATAATTGGTAGTATAAGTATTACACTCATTAGAAAATACTTAATCACTTCCTAACATTATATGTGACTCATATGCATTATCTATGTGATATTTGTATACTTGCATAGCTAGTTGGTGGAATTAATTACCCATCATATGCGAGTATACCCAGGTACGCGGTTGGATTCACCAGTCTCTGTGGCCCTGATGGTAATCCAACGATGGGTATTGGCCAACAGGCGATTAAAAGTGATAACATGGACATAACCGATGCATGTACTCCGTATAAAGGCTTTGATTTAAGCATATTTAAGGGAGCGCCTGGCCGAAACCTTGGAATATTGCATAAGTTCATCTACCTACCTATTTGGGTAAGGCAATGATCGGCATGGAACTAAAGATGTGCTCCACTGCTCGCAGATGGATTGACGAGGCTTGCTTCCCACCGCCAATGGTTCTGACGCCGAGATATCCAGGCTATGTACGGAGTAGGTAGTATCCGTGGTAACAAATATGTACTGTACCTAATGCAAGTTTAGTGTTGTTTAATAGTCGGCCAATCGTGTACAAGCTATTACAAATCTGCCAAAATATGCATATTCAAAGGTCAAGCCCCCATACCTGAGCATGGCAGCTGAAATTATCTGGGTTAGTGATGAGTCACGGCTTAAGAAGCTGACGACTGCAAGACAGTTGTAACATTACCCGAATAGGTAGGTCGATGGAGCTATGCAGCCTTTCGGCCGAGAATATACGTAAATCCGGTCGAAGAATCAGGTTTTGGAAATCGATATACTTAATAACAATGCGTAAAATACCTATGAAGACATATAATTGTAGATGTATATTAACAAATATTCGATACTATGCTACGCTATGAGACGCTAAATAACAATTCAATAAACACGCAAAAGGACCTCACCGAAAGAAGAAAAGAGAGGAAAAGTCGCACTCTTATCCCCCCTCCGTATTACCTCTGCCCTGCTACAGCAGTCTTTGCCCGTCTCCATAATTCCTCATACATGGCTATCCGTGAATTTTTCGTTCTAGCCACAGCCTCTGTATTCTCAATGGCTCGACGGAACAAAAACCCCATGCACTCCTGAACCGAGCCCCAAGTAAGCAGCTTATAAACATTCGGTCTTTCAAAAGGCCGAACTCCTTTCATAGGCAGATTGTGTTCTGTATGAGAGAAGGCATGGATGAGGTCACAGCTGATTTCATCTGCCATGCCCTGCAGTTGCGCATATGCCAACTCGATCCGTGGCTCATTGTTTGCGGCCTGTTTAGTACGAATCGAATGAGCCTTTAGCACGGATTCACGGTTGTGTGTAGCGATTATTGCATTGACAGGAGGTAAGCGCTCCTTGTCCTTGCTCTCTGGTGCAGGGCGAAGCATGGAGTTGAAGCGTCGCGTCAGCAGGGCTTCGACAATACCGTCATAGCAGGCGTCGGTATCTTCCTTTATGTCCCAAATCAATTGGCGAGGCTCGATTTTCATGTATGCACCCCGAACAAGCTTCACGCCTAGGGTATAGCCATCTTTCTCGGCCATAGCTAGATGTCTAGCAATGTTGGCAGGCACTCCTTTCAGATAAGCTTGGTAAGTACCGTAGAAGGTGGCGCGGCCGGGAGTCTGCAGATTGCAATACTTTTGGTATTTCATAATCCAGTCTTCAATGCCCGGTTGCACGGCCTGCTCTTCGGCATCAACCAAAAGACGTGCTGACTTGGCGATGGCAGCGTCACATGCCTTGCGAATCGCACTATCCATGTATTCGGACGGCTGTTGGCGATTTTTTAAAAGATGTACAGCCTGAGTGCCCATGCCGGTGAATCTATAGTTTGTTTCTAGTTAGCCTAATCTTGATACTACTCGAACGGGGTAAATGACGCACTTCAACGCAATGAAATCTCCTTCGGTTGCCATATCGACACCTTGCAAAGTGCCTTGCAGCCATGTATCTATCTCTTGTCGTGCCAGCGTCTCATCGTGTGGACTAGCATTACTGTCGGCGACCAGTACTTCACGAGCGTATCCCAGCAGCACACCGCGGCAGCCCAGAGCTTTAGTCTCCACGATAGACTGTTGTACTTCTGCTTTATTCTCCCCGGCATTAAACTGCCTGTAAATAGTATTCTTCACGACCCACTTTAGCAATGGGTTCCGTTCCACGTCCGTAAGAGCAGATTTGGGATTCGCTAGGAGTGAAAGCGCCCATATACATGGCCGGAGCATCAGTGGCGACGAAGAAACCGACAAAATTAACGCCGACCGCAGGACTGCAGAAAGCGGGAGATCCCCAAGTGGTGACTTTGAAGATGTATGATTGGATTGTGGTGTTGTTTCCCCAGGCTTCTGGGGGCGCTGCTGTTGACTCTTGACCTGTCCATGTTGTGACATTTGTGGCACAGAAAACGACGACTGAAGGAGCGGCTCATTCGCCGTTATGCCTACTGCCGGTTCTGATGCTGAGGCTAGTATCGTCGCTGATGACTTTGCATTTTGAGTTGTGCTGACGCATCTTGTGTTACGGAGGACAAGAGCAGTTGGAGGTGTTGCCGATCTGGATAAAGCACGAAGTACGCGAGTACGCTTGAGTGCACTCATCCTCGGTATCGGTTTGCCAGAATCCTTGACTCTATGGATCAGAACGACCAAAGGACAATGAAGATGGGTTTCAGAGGCCAAATATGGTGGATAGAAATCTATGGAACCGGCTCGGGTCATGCGAACCAAGCAGGGAAGGTGAGTTGCCACAGCTCGAAGTCCGCGCAGACAAACCGCTTCCTTGCTGCCGGCTACGACTAACCATATGAGTCAACTTGCTCTTGTTGTCATTCTTATGGTCTATATCCAATAATGGTTACTCTAAGTCTCTAACTACAAGGACTCGACCGGATCGCTGCATATCTCATCGGCCCGGGAGATCCGCGCATCTCATTGGCTACCGGCAAGCAACTGCCGGTCGATCTATCGAGCGAGGACCGTACCCGATTGGACGAGCGTATACTTCAAAGTCATCTTATTCTTAAGGATTCTTAACTCAGTTAACTGCGTAGTTAATACTGTCAATACAACAATACATCAACTGAGCTACTACTCCTTCTCCGGCACAATCGCTCCGATCGACCTCCAGAAGTCGCATCTGGTTTCCCTCCCACCTTCCCAGGTGTATGCGTTCACCACCGTGAAATTTGGTTCTAACCCGGGCTCGGTGTATGTCTCAATCTCGAAGTCGTAGAGGTTTCTCAGATCGGTGCCAGTGGTCAAATTGCCGCCTGTTTGGTTGAGGCTCATTTGAACAGGGTTTTGTGGTGTGTATGGCGGCCAGGATGCTAGCACTTCAGTAATGTCTGCTGGCACATCAGATAGATAAATATTGGCATTGCTCGGTGCTCCACTGACAATGAAACTGTCCAAAAATGCTAGGTTTGGATCATTAGTTCCGTATCCTTCTTTTTGCTTCACTTGATTTCTGGTCAAACACTGAACTCACAGACAAAAGAATCCTGGAATGCCTGAGACATGGTGTCCTGTAAGTAACCATAAAATTGGAAGTATGCAGCCAAATCATCCCCATGCAATGAGTTCACGAGTGAGTACTGGTACTTGTAACTCTGTCTGCTATTCCGGCCGAACGCCTCAGCAAGCCAATATGACGGGCAGACAAATGTCATCTCTGCGTAGAGGTTCTATATATTATTGTCAGCAGGGAAAATCACCTATTTGTTCTCAAAGTCCTACGTTAGCACGCTGCTGTTGTCCAACTGCAAATGGGCTCACAAAGACAGCCGTTGCATTTTCATCAACGCCATTTGTCGCAAAACGGATTGTTGGCGGATCTCGTGGCATAGGATATTGAGCCAATATTACTCGTACTTCGTCAACATCAAGATGGGGCATCAAATAGCGGATAAACTCGACAAAATCGTCCTCCGTACTGATGTTTTGGGGAACAAAAGTAAAGCCTTCGTTTGCATTATTCTAGAGTTAGTTCCACAGTCAGTTCTTAGTACCACAATCTGCCATGGAAAAGACGCGAACCCCAATCAAGCCCCAGTTCCCATTGATTCGTCCATGAGCAAGTTGCACACTTGGACGCTGCTGAACAAAATTGGAATCTGTAACCGGTAGGAAGGCCCATTGTCCGAATTTGGCATTTATCGTAGCAGTGTAGGAAGCATTTTGAAGGATATCAGTATCTTGAGCCACAAGACACTCAAAAACAGTTGCGGTGTTATGCTTAGAGCAGCCTGCTAGATTCGCAAATTCCTCGTAGGTCGCAACTGTGGCAGGGTCGTTATAGTTCCATTGTTGAGGAAGATAAGGACTGGCCGCGAAAACCTAGTCTTTCATCAATATTTGACTGCCAATAGAAATCTGAAATATCCTCATACCCCATTAAACAAATCGTCTCCAACAGCTCCACCGTAAGCCATAGAATGCAGCATCGCCGAGCCACCGCCTATTCCAAGTCAGCTTTCTCTAGAAGGGTTTGATAATATTAAATCAGCCAACAAGAGGTCCAGCCATACCTGCTGATTCGCCCCCTATCGTTACACGGTTTGGATCACCCCCGAACAGCGAAATATACTTCTGTACCCATTGCAAAGCCAAATATTGGTCATATAGACCCGCATTAGCGGTTCCATGTTCCTGGACATCATTGCCTGCGAGGAATCCAAAGGCCCCAAGCTAGTAAAGAAAGCGCCACAAGTAAGCAAATTTTATATTTCGGTATTGGAGTTCAGGATAGTTAGATTGTGACATACTCGGTATTGAATTGCGACACCAACAAACTTGGACTTAGAAGCATTGATAAGAAACGGCATATTAGAGTCGCCCGATCCACTGCCATACCCGCCTCCATCTGAGTGAAGGATCAGCCTGCTGATGGAAATAAGTGCAGTGGTTACTTGCAATGCGAGTGAATACCTAGGTACATTCAGCAGACTGGGAAAACTCACGGATATAAAGAAAAACGGGCAACCTGACAGCTTCGGCCGGAGACCAGACATTCAGAACCAGGCAGTCTTCGTTTTGTGAGGAGCTCGCTGACCATGCAGGCATCGGCGTACTGCACTAGTTAGTAAGAGATGGTATGAATTGCCTTTAAAGAAGCAAATCTAAGGAGACAGGGACTCACTTGATTTGCACTGGTGTCTGGGGACATTCCGCACCCATAGTATTTGCATTCACGAAGGTGCCATTAAAAGTTGTCTGAGGAGGGATAGAAGCCTGCCATCGCAGATTCCCAAGAGGTGGTTGCGCATACGGGATTCTTCCAGAGTTTGAGGTTAGCTGACTGCCAAATCAAATAATATTTATGTCTAATATTGATATCACAAGTGCGTTTCAGCTTCCCAGGTTGCGCTTCAAATGCTTCAAATGCTTCAAATGCTTCAAATGCTACATACCCGTACCAATAATTCAAACTATCGTTGTTCACTCCAATATAGCCAGCATACCCGAGGTCTACCTTCAAGGGATTTGTCGGACTAGGCAGCTGACCAGCTGGAAAAGGGTTTTTGGGTGGCGTGGACCAGGAGAAACAAGAGTCCGCGTATAAAGAGAGAAGAAACGGGAGCCATGACGACCAAGACCACATCTTGGTCAGGTTTTCCAGCGGGAAGGGGGCCACTTGAACTTGACAGCTATAAGAAGGATATATAGGATAAACCTTTGATTCAAGTTGTTCGAGAGAAAGATCAAGTTATGCCCTGTAGTTACCTAGGTCCCTTAAGTAGGGAGTGACATGGACGGACCTGGGAGCAAAACGTGCAGGAACGACCTCCCGAGGTCAGCGGGCAACCATGGACATTTTGTATATTGGAGATAGACAAGCAACGAATGTCGAAGAACCCCATGAATTATTTACAGCATGTACTTGGTCCAGTTTGGTTACCAATTACAACGCAAATTACTAAGTATAACTTCTACGATCTGTGATCAATATAATACCTACCTAACCTTGGAAGGGGTCAGTTAGATTTCTATGTTAGGGAGTGGACAATCCTTAATAATATTACTACTACTTTAGAAATCTTATAAATATATGGTCATAAAACTTCCAAATTTCCCAGTACGTTGCAAGACTCGACCAGAAAGGCTCCTCTCGACTGGCTTCAATATAGTGCATTGCTCTTACGATTCCAAAATTGGGTATACCTCAGCACATACCTAGGTAGGTATCTGAGACGATTTCATACATGATCTAGATGTTTTACTTGCCTATTTTCCAATGATCTAAAGTTATCTTAATACTCGTAATACATGCAGATGCCCAGCAGTTACATTCTACGGCAGTATACACTTCTCACGCTCTCTGCGTCCCAAGACAGCAAATGGTCCCTGCGTACGTAGTTAACTACTAGGTAGTTTTAATCACATCGCTTTGGCAAAACATCTGAATGCCCAAGTAGACCTTGGCTTGGAGCGGATAGAGCTATTCCAATGAGAGCAACTCATACACCAGGCGGTATTCAATTATCCGTCTGCTTCCTTCGCTAGGGAATGAAGATTTATTTATGGTCAACTTTGGCTCATTCTCAAGAGCATGCCTAGGCATGCTTCGGAGAGCCATAGATTATGAACATATATAAGAGGGTCAGATACCTAGGTAGATTCTCATCAGCCATGAAGTTGGCAATATGTGCTTCAGCCTACCTATACCACCTGCAACCCTTTCAGCATCTGAACCAGAGATAAGAGAACTTATTAAACCAAAGACAACATGTCTTTGTGTTTAGAGCTGTGCCTCTTTATCCTGTGCCTTCATCACCATCCATGGATGCCTATACCACCAACCTACTGTCGTTATCGTGTCTATATCTTTGCCTTCCCAACGAATCTGTTCGTCTTCCCAACGGACTTGATTCACGATGGCAATATTCACTGGATACCTGTGGTCCAGAGCCTGGCGATGTCATCCTGGAAAATTTTTTCTTTCTTTCCCTGTTATTTCTTTCCCATCACTTCCTTTATCCCTTTCACTCATTCACTCACCCACTCCCAACTCCCTCTCACACCCCTTCACTCACTCCCAACTCCCTCACACCTGCCTTGTCATATGTGAATGAGGCATCGCAGCCTGGATTCTCAGTGTTCTGCATTGCACTGAGCTGATTCTTCATTCAATTTGCCCTCTGAACTGAAAGACCATCATAACCACCCCTTAAGAAGCTTCTTTCTCCAAGGATGGCTTCAGAACCCTCACCGCAAGGAAACCTTCAAATCCTTCCTCCCGAGATCAGATTCATGATCTGGGACTACTTCTACCCTCGAGGACACGGTAGCAATAAAACCGATTTGGCTATTCTGCGGACTAGCTCCACCTTGTACCATGAGATCACTTCCTACCTGAAATGGCCTGAGTCCCTGGGTCATTTCGAGATCGACATCCCTTCCAGACCAGGTAGTCCCTTTCGAATTTTCAATGCGTCTAGATCTGTCAGTTGGGCGTTGCCTCCAACGTGGTTCGGCAACAACCCTGGAATTCCAGGAATAGAATATTTTCCCGTTGATAAACTCGACACCGTTGTCAGAATCTTTGCACCTGTAGGCAGTGCTGATCCAGGTTCTATGATACACATACATGAGAAATGCATCGCCCTCGTCAAATTTCTCAATTGGATCAAGTTCAAGAGCTTGAAATTACTGTCGATCAAACTCGACGATACAACGGAGAATTCGTGGTTTATCCAGGTTTCGCATCAACCTGATGACGCACGCCCGGTCCAAAGCCTGCCATTAATCGTGAACACCAATCCTTTCCTGCACGCGTTTCCGAACTCTCGGTCCGACGATATGGCAATGGCCATTAGTCCTTTCTTTCTTGCGGACAGAGTGTCGAACGTGAGAGTCGAACTGGGGCCCACCAGCAGAACGTTGGCACAGGCCGGAGGATACGCTGCAGAACTTGACAGCCGCAGGGAAAGCGACCTGCGATGGATCACTGCGCATCCAGCATGGAAGCCGGCCTTTACTGATAGCAAAATGTGCTTGACGTTCCTATTGGTACAATCTGTGCTCGACAACTCTCCTGGCACAGTGTCCAGCACTATGCGTTTTCGGAGATTCATAGAGTGGTCCGCAGAACCACAAGCCGTCGAGAGCGTCATTCTAAATGTGTTGAATTACTGCGCCAAGGAAATTCGGCAGAGTGGCATCGGCTATTTGATTCAAACGGGTCTTTGGACTCGCTTTGGTCTCATGCGACTTTGCGATCCGGCAATGGAGGCAAGGCAGAGCAGGCGTTCAGTCCCGGCGGATCTGAGAGAACTATTGTTCGGGAAAAGGAGCAGTAAAGATGAGTGGGAGCAGTGGTACTCCGGTACTACTGCACTTCCTCCCTTTCACGATGCATTTTGGACTTCCAAAAGGGAGCGACTGAACGATATGTTCAGATTCTTCGATTTTGACGACCGCCGCGTCAGAAACTCTTTTGTGGGAAAAATGTACACAATGCCATTATGATTACCCTCGTTCCCCCACTTGGGCATTTTTTGTCTTGTTCATCGCGGGACGATGTTCATATTTTTGAAGTCATGTTCGTTTTAGTATTCACCTAGGTAAAAAATGAAGTAGGTTATCGATACATCAGAACGTTAGTGTAGTGATGGAGGGTCTCTCCAAGTCAGTATCAATCTCAGCGTAAATCCGTCAATATGGGAGTGAAGAGCACCCGATGTATTAATAAACATATTACATTATAATATATTAATATGCTGGAGTGCTCTTCGCGTTCTAAACCAATCTCACTCTTAGGTATACTGACTTCGGCCCTGAGAGGCCTTCCATTCATTATAGTCACTACCTAGGTACTGTGCTCATACTCTCACCAAATCAAGCAAGAACAAGTCCGATATGTACCTAATAACAAAATATTCCCCCACGCGTTGATATGCAAATAGCCCTGGAGAGCACCCGAGCTGCGTTTCCACCACGTATTTCTGTCTGGTATCGAAATACCACAAGCTGCTTAGCTGCCCACCATTCTCTAGGTATATTCAGCCGAGTGTAACTGCGTAGATAGCGTGCGAACCTTAGTTACCTAGGTCTTCAACTAATTAAGTACGTCCACCTCATGCATATACCAAAGAAGTTGCCCAGGTGATTCTCGACCACTTCATCTCGGCTCTTACATATGTATGCTTTTTCAGGTACATGATCATCATCGCTGAGGTAATATCTTCTCTACATTGACACTGGAAGGCAAAATGTTGTAATATCTGCTAACTGAAGCTGATGCTTAATTTTCCCCCATAACTCCGGCGGGGTTTATGTTAGGTGTAAGGATCTGGCACGGGAAAGCAATATAGATTCTGTAAAACTGACAAGATAGAAGCAAGGAAAAGAACAAGAGGACTGCTGATTTCCGGAGCGAACTGGTGGGCAGGATGAGCGCCTTATAAGCTTTATCCTGCTATCATGAACTTTCCTAATCCGCATAACGGTTACCTCTGAGACAAGCAAAATAATGAGTCATTGAATGTACAGAGATGTGAGCATAAAACAGTCGAAATGACTGTCGATATGACGGTTGCGTCAAGGGTTATAAGTATATCTGAAAGTTACGATGGATTAAAAGAATGAGGCGGAGTCGATCATGGTCAACACGCCAAACATGAGCGGCCCCGCTCCCTTCCTCATCCATGAATAATATACATACGCGTGGTAACTTCCTATCCAACACGCAAAAAACCCGAGACGAAGATCAAAATCCAGCAATATAGAGCATGCACAGTATTCAAAATTAGGGCCATGCCAAACAGTCGGTCAAGGGTCAGCAAGCGAGTGCACCACGCTTGTGGCAATTGCAGGTGCGTATCCAAGTACCTCCATGCCGCATACATATCGATTTATGAACATCCAAACAGTTCGTTGATATTCAGAGTCCAGGAAGAAGAAAATCCGCTGTCCAGGAGAAAGGCCGGAGTGTTCTAACTGCACTAGGCTTTGTCAGAACTGTCGCTACAATGATTCAGCGGCCGTACGTCCGGGCAGGCATACAGGAAACAGTCTGGTGGCGCCACTGGAAGGCAGGATGGAGCTCATTCCGGAGCTGGAATTGTATGTTTGTCTACCCAAACTCTTATAAGGCAGTCTGTATATGCGCAGAGTCGTGGATTTTAGCTGACTTAACATTCGCCAGGAGGGTCTACATCATGCATATACAACAAAACAATCCAATAGCCAGCAGAGTCCGGACAATGTGGGTGTTAGTTCTCCGTCTCACCATCCTAGAAATGCGTACATTATATCTCAAGACCGAGGATATCAATCGACCTTGTCTTTCTCTCCTGACAGTCCAGTGTGAGTATAGTGTTGCCATTTTGGCTCAAATAACAAAACTGTTGACCAGCCTATAGATCTTTACCTCCAAGAGAGGTTATATTGCACGTAGTCGAACTTTATTTTCGGTTCTGCCACAGGCAACCAATTTGGCTGTTCGAACGTGAAGAGGTCTCATCCCCAGATGACATGACAGAAGAGTTGATATTTGCTCTACTGGCGCTAGTCGTGAGATTTTCCACATCCACGTATTTTCAAGGCCGCTCACATCAGGAACTCTCTCGCAAGTACGGTGAAGTTGCCAGAGGACATATTATGTTTCGTATCTCGCAGGGCGCTGTGAAGGTGTCGTCGATACAGAGTTTATGTTTGTTGTCGTTTGCAAACTTTACAGGTACAATAATTTTGACAGGCTTTATTTTATCCCTTTTACTTCTGCGTGGCCGAATCATAATGTTTACTACGAGTAGTTGCTAACAAAATACAAAATACAGCAAATGACACTCAGTTGGCATGGTTTCATATTAATCTTGCGACGTCCCTAGCGAACATGGCCGATATGAATTTTGAAACTGCAACGGGATTGTCCAACTCGATGGCAGAGTCGAGACGAAGAGTATTCTACAGCATCTACCTTCTCAACCAGACCTACGCACCGCGTTCAATGTTACTTAACATGCTAGAAGATATCGAAAATCCAAAGTACTTGGAACCAAAACGAGATCCAGGACAAGAGTCCGGCCGGTTGCCTCCTTTAACGCCACGAGATCCTATCCATATAGATCCAGTTGACAGGGGCGAGCGTGCAGGAATATGGAGATATATGGTCCAACAATCATCCTTGTGGCGAGAAGTCCGAGGTTACGTCTCCCAGTGTGCGGACGGCAATCAAAAGCCACCCTGGTCACCGACATCAGGATATGCAGTGATTGGGGCACATTTAATGGAACTTGAAACAAAGTTTCCAACCTACCATAGATATGATGCGGTGAAGTTCCTCGATCGATCAGCTGAAGAACTGCAACAGAATCGTGACTACTGGAGCCCTTGGCTATGCATTCAATTTGTGTACCACGCTATCCACAGCATGCTAAACCATCCATTCTTGTATTCTTCGCGGCCAAATCAGTCTGTCCAAATGTCAGTTCCGAATACATTCTGGAAGACTTCGTCTGAACTTGCATTGCTGCACTCTTCATGGACTGTGCGGTTGATAGACATGGCTTGGGAGAAAGACTACGGAGTTTCAGACCCTTTTCTCGGACACTGCGCTGCCATTGCTGCCACGATACACATGTACTACTGCAGAGCTACAGATGTCCGCGTGATGGTTTCAGCGCAGAGTAAGCTTGATAAATGCATACGATTTGTTGATGAGCTCGCTGCTAAATGGCCCGTATGCCGGTTAATCGTAAGCACCTAATGGCATCTAAAGTTACTGGGTCATCTTCTATGGAATGCTGATTTGTGAATTAAACTTGTCGTAGTATGACAGGCTGAATTCGTTAGTGCAGTCAGCACTTGGGTCTAGATCCCAGAAGGAAAGACAGAGCATGAACCGGCGGACTGTCTCTATCAACACAGGGTTGATGTGGGATATTCTCGACTACACCAGTCCAAACACATCGTCTCCGAACAATACTTGCCGTGGTCTCTTTGATCCAACCGTCATCCTGGACAATTCTCCTTCAAAGAAAAAAGATAGAGGGAAAAGTGACAGTAACGACGTCGAGGAGGGTGAGGATGGGGAAGATATCGATGATATTGTCGAGACAGAGATTTTCCATCATCCCAACCCGGCGATCGAAGTCGACACGTCAAACGGAGGGCAGGAACTGCCGCCATACTCGGGTGCAGCTACCCGTCGCAGTCGAAGTTATAATAGTGTCAGCAAACATCGTCCCACGTATGCAGAAAGAAGCACACATTCAGCGCCAGCTCAAGAGCGACCATTTGTTGGTCAGGAGCAGCACGAGGAGCAGCAGCAAGAGACAGATGCGCTCATTACCTGGCCAGCGGATGACATGTGGATAAGTGCATCGATCATGGATGCGAGCAATGATCTGTTTTTCCAGTTCCCGGATCACGATATGCCCTGGGCTGGATCGTGGGAGATTGGAAATCTGTGATGTATGAATGAATGAATGAATGACTGTGATGTATCTTGACATTGTTTACAAAGCATTTTTGGACCGGATATACGGAATAAAGTCGATGGAAATTACAGCGTTCTGATTGGGTAAAGCTTTGTTAGGCTAGCCGAAAACAGCATAGGCGGCTTACCTCATGCTTACTCGATGCTTTGATGGTCCCGTCAGCCAATCAGAGCACGATTAAGGTCACTGCACTGTTTTCCCAGAGGCTTCAAGAACATACCTAGGTACCACACGCTGCGTATATAAGGGTGCGGTCTTTCAATGGCATGCTTGGAGCCGAATATTTTTTCAAAGACAACTCTACTCATCCTATCTATTGCAGTTCTCATTGCAACACTCTTCAATTCCGCATCTTCACCAATCAACTTCCGGTCCTGTCAACCACCGCTAACAGCCGAACAACAAAGAAGCTCTATGACAGCTGCTGCCACAGTAAAAGCTGCAATGTCCAAGCTAGCACACGCCACCATAGTTCCGCATCGGTCTGCGGCTCGCGGGCATGCAGATCACGGATGGTTAAACTCGTACCACACATTCAGTTTCGCGGGATACTATGATCCCAGATTTATGAATTTCGGGTCCTTGCGCGTTCTGAATGAGGATCGTGTGGCACCGAAAACAGGATTTCCTACGCATCCGCATCGGGATGCGGAGATTTTCAGCTATATTCTCAGTGGCGAGTTGACACATAGGGATAGCATGGTTAAGAAAGGCGAGGAAGGGAACCAAGGGAAAGACTTCTATAGAATGAAGCGAGGCGACGTGCAATTCACTACTGGAGGAACTGGTAAGTTTTTCTTTCCCCTCGTACACATATCGATGTATGAATACAAGCTGACGGTAATATGAAAAGGAATTGCTCACTCCGAGCAGAACGAACACTCATCAGAGACAGTCCACTTTCTTCAAATATGGGCCTTGCCCTGGCGCAAGGGTCTGATGCCGCAGTATCACACAGCGACCTTTGACGAAGCACTCAAACGACAGTCCTTTATACCTATTCTCTCCCCTCTGGCAGCCGGCAAAAACGCTTCTGTGGCCGAGGAGAAAGAAGCCAAGCCCAAGGTTGCGGGTACCATTCCAATCCATGCAGACTTGGTGATGGGCGCGGGCATAGTTCCTGTGGATCGGAGATTTAAGTGGAGAGTTGGAGGCCCAGAAGGAGAAGATGGGAAGAGCGTAGTGGAAAGCACCAAGAACCGAAATGTCTATGTGCATCTGCCTATGACTAAGAATGGGAAAGCGCGGATTAGACTGGATGGTAGGGAAGGGGCGGTGCTGCAGGAAGGGGACGGTGCGTTTGTGAAGGGGGTAAATGTCGGTGATGAGATTAGTGTGGAGAGCATTGGAGAGGCAGAGGCGGAGGTTGTGATCTTGGATAGTGATTAGTTTAATGTTGCTTTGTATCTAGCTGTGTATATGAATTAATGATACTCTGTACTATGAGACATGTATAATAGAGAGTACCTAGGTAGTTCGAATCAGTATTTTTTCGTACTTTCGTACGAGGAACGAGTGCTCACGCATTATTCGAACAGCCAATGGAAACTTGTGGGACAGTCGCTCCGATTATCTTGTAGACCGGTGTTTTTCAATCAACCTATCATCATAGCTAAGAGTTCAGTTCTGATTAGGTACTGACATCGGGACATGATGTGAAATGCTGGTGATAGGTCATATGTGTGTGGTTGCATGAAGTCGGTTACAACTCACCATCAATCATCAATAGTCATACCTGCAATAGGCACAGGCCTTCCCCGCACGCCGAGCCTTTGATAATATATCATGGAGGGTATAAAACCGACCAAAATTCCATTCTGTTAAGTAATTCACGGTTGTCCACAGAAAGATTATTCTCTCACTATCTAACATCCTACCCCTAACTAGTGATTAGTCTTCAAGGGCATCTACCAATAATCCAAATCCAGACACACAAGACAAATTGAGAAGTCTTCCCCCAAATACAAGCAGGCCCAAATGGCACCTATGTTCCCCTACCCCCGCCGCATCGTCACGGGCCATGACGAGCAGGGTAACGCCATCTTTGTCGACGACAACCCCATCCCCACAGTTCCAACATCATTCGACTGCGACTTCGCCGTCCTGTACGAGACGCGCGAGTTTCCGGCCAATCTAGACGAATGGAAAGATCCGACTCTCGAACGCACAAAGTCGCTGGCTAACGAACACGGGGTTTTGTTGAGGGTGGTTGACTTCAAGCCTAATACCAAGACTGTATGCGTCTCCTTCCGTGTAGGGGATAAGATCAAAGCGCGGACAAGAGGTGTACTGATGACACGGTCGATGCAGCGGTTCCATCGGACTATGTCGTTAGATTTTGGGATTTTGTTTGAAGGGGAAATCACTTGGTGAGTTTTTGCCCTCTTTTGTTCGGAGGGCCGGTCGTTCCGAATCGGGAAATTATTCCCTCAGTAGGAAATAAATCGACAGCAAGTCAACGAAAAGAGTGTTTTACCAAGTTATCAGTGCAGTCAAGCAAATCAAGAACCTTGAATACTGATCAACTCACCCAACAACATAGCTACCTCGACAACGGCGCAGAACTCACTCTGAAGAAAGGCGATGTCTGTGTCCAGCGCGGCACAATCCATGGATGGGAGAACAAGAGCGATAAACCGGCGCGAGTGTACTTTGTCTTGACAGGTGGGATCATCTATGACTTCTTCTAGATTTTCTACCAACTTGCTGCTAATATATTGCTCTTCCATACAGCATCTAAGCCGGTAAATGTGGGTGGCAAACTGCTCACTGCCACTGGGTTCGATGACGAAGAAGCCGAGACTGGAGGGAAATAGAGGGAAACTGAGTTATCAATACTGACCAACCGAATACACATTTGAAATACAAATTCAACTAATCGAGGTTGCCAGTTCTGTTGAACAATTTGCATCGAAACATACGTGTAAATCTCCTGCATAGACAGTGCGTAAGGTATCTGCCTGATGTCTTTGATGTTGCATAAAAATAAACCGCGATCTAGCCAAAGTGTTCATGCGATGCCACGATGGCTACATTTGGAAGCACACGATGGACTATGCATGCACTCCATACTACCCTGTCCAGGGTTGTAGAATGTAGTGTAGCTAAAGAATACCTAAATCGATGGATCAGCCTGTTGGTTGAAGACGGGCTTCCCGGTTGGAGATGTAGTAGAAGTATCTACCCAGGTAGCTAAGTTATGTAGTACTATGGCCTGGGTCCGACCTTGTTACGTTGCATCCGACTTGCAAGAGAGGTAAGTTGCGTTGGTTCGCGCGCATGCTGCCTAAGCCTGGAAAATTGGTCGTTGTGCTTTGGATGCAGGTTTCCTCTTTGACAAGCAGTTACAGACGAGGGACTCGAGAGAAAATGACAGTTTCGGGTTAATTGTGCAAAGGCACGCACCGCAAAGGGGTCCACGGGTAGCAAGACGAAGCATAGCTTAATAGATTAGCTTCTACAGACTCCAGAGTACCTGGGTAGAGTTGAGGATCTTCTAGCCATGTGGGTTCTTGATCCTGGGCCGATTGCCATCTCTCGCGGGGGCCGAACCTTGTCAACCCAATTATTAGATGCTCGCATTGAATACTGAAAAGGGCCTCGAAACCATCCACTGATCCCTAATTCAAGTCTCATGATCTGATGGCCATATGAAAATATCATTAGCGTCATATGCAAGCCGCGTTTCACATAGGTCTGAAACGTTTCATCCCGTTCCACCTGCTCCGTTTAATAAACATCAACGGCATCCCCGACTGGTTTTCACATTCGGCCAATTGTGAAGCGTTTTGGAACTCTGAATTTACCATCTTTCAGAAATCGTTCTCCAGGTGCAACTCTGCTTTCCTCTTTTCCACTCTATTCCGGGCCAAGCGCAGCCACAACCACTCTTTCTTTCTAGTCTGGTGATCTAGCTTGAATAGTAAATACTAGGGTGATCGTAGTAATGGAAGCTGAATGTTAGTTAGGCTGGTGTAGGCAGTTCAGACAGGGCCAACTACTACATAGTACGGAGTACTAAGTAGTGAATATGTTCGTTGGATTTATAAAAGCTGTATCCACCGCTGTCGTGTTAGATACCTACCATTGACTTCGTAGTAAACACCTTCACCATGAAGCAGGGCTCATCTCTCCTGCTGTTGCTCGCCGCCGCGGCCTCCAACGTCGGTATCGCAGCCGCGCAAAAGTATGCTTTTGCTCACGTAGTCGTTGGCGATACCGCAGCTCACGATCAGTCTGACTGGGAAAACGATATCACCCTCGCCCACGATGCTGCCTTGGACGCTTTTGCTCTCAACGTCGCATACCCCGATAGCGGGTATACCGCAACTCAGGTGGCAAATGCCTTTGCTGCCTGTGAGGCACTCAACAATGGCTTCAAGTTGTTCTTCTCCTTCGACTACCTTGGCGGCGGCCAGGCTTGGCCGGCATCCGAGGTTGTCTCGTGGTTGCAGGAATACAGCAGCTCGGACTGCTACCTCACCTATGATAATGCGCCATTTGTCTCTACCTTTGAAGGTACCGGCAACATCAACGACTGGGCCCCTGGTGGCGCCATTCGTTCTTCCATTAATGTGTACTTTGTGCCATGTTGGACGAGTCTGGGTCCCTCTGGTATCACCCCTTATCTTGACTATATCCAGGGGTTCTGTATGTGTCTCTCGCCGGTTTTCTTTTCTATCAGATTTTGACGGCTAATATGATCTTCTTCGATGCAGTCAGCTGGAACATGTGGCCCGAGGGAGCCACTGATATGACTGATGAGCCTGATCTCGAGTGGATCAATGCCATTGGTGCAGACAAGAGCTACATCATGGGAGTTTCCCCCTGGTTCTTCCACAGCGCCACGGGTAGTTATGTGTGGGTTTGGCGAGGTGATAACCTGTGGGCTGACCGGTGGCAAGAAGTGTTCAGTGTAGGACCTCAATTCATCGAGTATGGCTTTATCTTTCCGTTCATTTCCTTTTTATCTCTTAATGGCACGGGCCCCAAACTGACGAGTAATTGCCAAAAACAGGGTCGTTACATGGAACGACTGGGGCGAGTCTTCCTATATCGGGCCCTTCTATAGCGACTCCGAAGTCCCGAATGGATCATTGGACTATGTCGAGAACATGCCGCACGAGAGCTTCCGTGACTTCCTGCCGTACTATATTGCCACTTTCAAGGGCAACAACTTCGACATCTCGCGCGACCAGATGCAATACTGGTACCGTCTGTCGCCGCTTTCAGGCGGCAGTGAATGCGGCGTCATTGGCAACGACCCTGGTGACGGTCAGAGCCAAGTTGATGCCAACACGATTATGGAAGACAAGGTGTTCTTCAGCGCGCTGCTGATGTCCGATGCTACCGTTGAGGTGCAGATTGGAGACAACCCTGCGGTATCGTACAATGGCGTCGCCGGTCTCAACCACTGGGACCAGGATTTCAACGGCCAGACCGGTGCTGTTACTTTCAGCGTCATTCGCGACGGTTCCACAGTCAAGAGTAGCACAGGTGCGACCATCACCGCGCAAACCGATCTGTCCGATGGCTGCACCAACTATAACACCTGGGTGGGCAGCTTTTAGGCAAGCAGTATGAGATTGTACATAGGTGGTTAGTATATAGTTGTATAATTATATGTCGCAAATCGAAGCTCGGGCTCGGAACACACCGAACCATGCAATAATCGTCCAGCAATAAGATCACCACAGTAAATAGATAGTAGTAGACAAAGGGCCAATCAATTTTATTGACTGCTGTACGACATACCTAGGTAAGGTTTGCGGCATGCAGACTGCCAGATTGTAGATGACATTTCTGATTTTACCCTTCAGTTCATTCAGTCAGCGCCGACTAAAAGGGGCCTCCTGATGCCTGAGGTGTCGCCGCTGGGAAAGCATCAGCACTAGTTTCCTATCTAGGTACGTAGTACTAAGTAGGGATGTATCATGTAACTAGGTGAAAAATTAGCATTATTCGCTCCGAATCGTCGGTTTTGTCTCCGTCTGCCTGGTTTATGGCATTATGCCCCTCATACGACTATGCCCCTCATACGACTAAGGACACACAGCATACGTGTCTCGTCAATAAAGTAGCACTAGCTAGCTGTATTTCATGCACTCGTCGTGGACCATGAACCGAGATAGTTCCTCACTGCGTAGGTATCTACCTGGCTGAGCGTCTTCCACCATGGCCTCCTCCATCGGAGAACTGGCTGCCGCGATAGTCCTCGGCATGGCCGTTTATGTGCTCTACTTCAACCGCGGCGAACATCATCTCCATCCCGAGCGCTATCTCGTCGTCTTCGCCGGCGTGTTCGCTGCCAGTGTAGCCCTAATACATCTGTGCCACCAAGTCTCCCTCTCTGAAGCCCTGTCGACCACGGCCAAGTTGGCTGTGGCCTTCCTGACAGGTCTCTATTCCAGTGTGTTGGTATATCGACAATTCTTCCATCCGTTGAACAAATTTCCCGGCCCCTTCGGCACTCGCATCTCGGCACTCTTCTTGTCGGTCCGTTTCCGCAAGGCCGACAGTGCCCGTCAGTACCTGGAATTGCATAAGAAGTATGGCGACTTCCTCCGCGTGGGGTCGTCCGATTTGTCAATTGTGCATCCAAAAGGCATGCAGGCCGTCTACGGTGCCGGTAGTCCATGCACCAAGGGCGATGCTTACGACGTCACCAAGCCAGTGGTGTCCCTGCATAGTTACCGAGATAGGAAAATGCACGACCATCGCCGCCGGGTATGGAGCGCGGCATTTGGCGACGCGGCCTTGCGTGGCTATGAGAAGCGCATTCGCAAGTATCGTGACATGCTCGTTTCGACCTTTGCGGAAAGTGGAGGCAGACCGATCAACGTCACGCAGTGGTTCAACAACTACTCGTATGATATAGTTGGTGATTTGGCATTTGGTCAATCCTTTGACATGCTCAAGGATGACAAGGTGCATTGGGCTGTTGAGCTCCTAGCGGAGGGATTCAAGATGTTGGCCTTTGGTCTTCCCACCTGGGTCTTCCGGCTTGCTCAGATCATCCCAGGCGCGACGAAGGATTGGTTTAGATTTCTGGATTACTGCCGTGAACGGATGATCAAACGAATGCAGGTACATTTATCCTGCGTCTGTTGGAAAATTCTCTGGTGTATATGTGTTGATTCGGTGTAGAATACCCCCGATATTTCCGATATTACGTCGGCGCTCTTGGTGCCTCTGGAGGGCAAAAAGGTGACTCGAGAGGACATCAATGTGCTAGTTGGTGATTCACATCTGATTATAACTGCTGGTGGGTGAGTATTATTTCTGTAGCCACGTACACTTGCCTTGATGAATGCATATTGATGTACCCCTGTATAGTGACACCACTGCAACGACCCTGGCCAGCATCATTTTCGAGCTATGCATGCATCCCGAGCAAATCGAGCAACTGCGCGAATTAGTCGCACCGTTTATGACAGATCCATCCGGAGAAGTCCTGAACGAGAAAATCGCCCGTATCGATCACCTCAACGGGGTGATCTACGAAGCACTCCGGCTTCATCCGCCGGTGCCGGGAATCATTCAACGCAAGACGCCACCTGAGGGGATAATGGTTGGCGAGACATATATCCCGGGAGATACATCTGTTTTTTGCCCGCAATATGTTGTGGGGAGGAGTATGCCGTTCCACCATTTAATTCTCGGATTCCCTCTGTTCGCTGTCCTCTGACTAACATGAACGGCTTATCAACAGGCGGGGCAATCTATGAGAAGCCTGAAGAATTCATCCCCGAACGCTGGTACTCGCGGCCAGAACTCGTCAAGGAGAAATCGGCCTTTGCGCCGTTCCTGTCTGGTATGCCGTTCTGACACTCCGTTCTGTGGCCTTCTATGCAGCTAACACCAGACAGGGACGTATGGCTGCATTGGACGGCCGCTCGCAATGATGAATCTGCGAGGCACGATTGTTCGGCTCATCACGACGTTCGACATGAAATTCGCCGAAGGAGAGGACGGCAGCAATTTCGATGGGATGTCGACGAATCACTTTCTGTGGTGCCCTGGAGACCTGCACATTTCTTTTACCAAACGGGACACGTGTAGTACTTGACATGTCATTCTCGATGTTGTATATATAATATTTCTAGAGAATTTACCTACCTAGGAGTAGGTAAGTAGTAGGTAGTAGGTGGTAGGTACTAAGGCAGGTATAAATATTCAGGTGCACTAGTCCTGATTGGTGAAGGTGCCTGAGGCAGCAGGTTCCGCGCCGAAACTTGAAGTTGAAAATTGAAAGGTGAAAGTAAGCAAATCGTCCACCATCCAACCACAACGCCCACACCACCATGGCTTCGACGACTTCTACGACTGCCAAAGCAGTATGGAGGTCAGTCTCACGCAGAGCAACCCCACCCCGTCGGGTGGTCACTCTGCCCGACCAGCGTCGTTGCTTCTCGTGCTCCGTGCGTGCCAATCAGTCCGAAAAGACAGAGACGGCGAGCTCCCGAATGACGCATTTTGGATTCCAGAAGATCCCAGAGGGAGAGAAGGAGTCGAGGGGTATAATATATACATATCCAATTCCATTGGTGTCCGGTATAAGCTAACGATATGCTAGTCGGCGCGGTGTTCAGCTCGGTCGCGAGCTCGTATGACACGATGAACGATCTGATGTCACTAGGCATCCATCGGCTATGGAAGGACCATTTCGTGCGCTCGCTCAACCCAGGGTCGAGTAACGCAGGGCAGAATGGCTGGAACATCCTCGACATCGCTGGCGGGTCGGGCGACATTGCATTCCGCATGCTGGACCATGCGACCAACATCAACCACGACCGCGCAACACGGGTCACCGTAGCCGACATCAACGCAGACATGCTCGCCGAAGGACGGAAACGCAGTCTCGATACTCCTTACTACAACACGGACCGATTATCGTTCATGGTCGCCAACGCAGAGCACATGCCCGACGTGGCCGACAACTCGGTTGACCTGTACACGGTCTCCTTCGGCATCCGCAACTTCACGAATAAGCAGGCTGCGCTCAACGAGGCGTTCCGGGTGCTCAAGCCCGGCGGCGTGTTTGCGTGCATGGAGTTCAGCAAGGTGCAGAACCCGCTGTTCAACGAGGTTTATAAGCGGTGGAGCTTCAGTGCTATTCCCCTGATTGGGCAGCTTGTTGCGGGAGATCGCGCGAGCTATCAGTACCTGGTCGAGAGCATCGAGAAGTTCCCCAGCCAGGAGGAGTTCCGTGATATGATCCGCCAGGCTGGGTTTGCGATTCCGGGTCAGGGCTACGAGAATCTGTCGTGCGGGATCGCGGCGATCCACAAGGGGGTGAAGCCGCTGCTTGATTAGATAGATATCGAGTGTATATTAGCATACTACTATTATTGTATTATATTATTATATTATTACTATTTACTGTGTATCTGTGTATGACTAGTAGTGCTTGTATAAGTATCTACCTGGGTATGTACTCCGTACCTAGGTAAGTTACATTTGAAATTTCATGCAGGACGGGCTTCAGCCTTCATGCATGCCATACTTCACAACGCGGGCTGAAACACATACATGATGCTAGATGAGCAGCTAAGAGTTATGCTTTGTGTTTAATACTCCGTAGTGCTACTATAATATAGAATATCTAGTTGATATATCCGATATTTATAAGCAGCATGCCCCGTCTGATTGGATTCCGATTATCGCAGCGGATATCAAAAAGTCACCACTCGCAGCCAATCCTCGAGATCTTCAACTCGCCTTGTGCTCAGCGCTGCTGGATTAGTCACTGGCTAGTTAGAACTAACTAACTAGTCTGGTTGAACTAACTATTGTTTCGCGTTCTGCTTACAGTGCTTAGCCAAGAGCATCCCGATCAATGAATATGGCCTCTTATCGCGGGGGTGTGTTGAACCCCTCTTAAGCCTGGAAAAGTAGCCAGCCCCCTGCCAAGTCAATACATATAATATTTCCTCTCGTTTCTTTTACTTTTTACTTCCACACTCCTTTCCATTTGCTTTGCTCGCGCTGTTGTCTACCATGACAGGCCGCGGAGCAGCGCAGGCAGCCATGCCTCCTCCGACATCAACACCAGCACCAGCACCAACATCAACACCAACACCAACAGCGCTCAATACCGCGCTGCACGTCATCACCACCGAAAGAGACGCCCTCAGCCATCTCGAACTGCTCTATCGCACCAATGACCTGGCCCAAAAGAACATCGACCGCGCTGTTGCCGAGCTCGTGCGCACAATCAAACGCGGGGGCAAACTAATTGTTTGCGGTGTTGGGAAGAGCGGCAAGATTGGTCGCAAGCTCGAGGCGACCATGAACAGCGTCGGCATTCATAGCGTCTTTCTGCATCCTACGGAGGCTCTGCATGGGGATCTGGGCATGATTCGGCCTGTATGTTTCTGCTTATGTATCTTTCATCCTTTCGAGGCAACACATGTGGCTAACATATATATGTCCAGCTTGATACCCTCCTTTTGATATCCTTCTCTGGCCGCACTCCAGAGCTCCTCCTCATGCTCCCTCACATCCCGCAGACAGTGCCAATCATAGCAATCACGTCTCACGCACACCCGTCCACCTGTCCCCTGCTCTCATTTAACGGTCCCGACATGACCATCCTCCTCCCCGCGCCCCTGCACATAGACGAGGAGACATCCTTCGGTCTCTCGGCGCCAACCAGTTCCACAACCGTCGCACTCGCCCTGGGGGACGCACTCGCTCTCGCCACGGCACAGAGCCTGCACACACTGCCGGGCCAGGGCCCCTCAGAAATATTCAAGGGATATCACCCCGGCGGCGCGATTGGCGCCGCTGTTTCCCGTGACAATGCATCCGCGATCTCTACCCCGGCTACTTCGATGACTACATCGCCGAGTCTGTCTTCACTGGAGGATGCAATGCCTATTAAATTGACGTTTGACGATGAGGATGACGACGAGCAGAACCCCCCGAGCACATTGTTACAGACCCGGCTCGACTCTGTATGCGCATCGGAACATTTCATCTCTATAAATTGCATTCCCACGGCCATATCTTCATCTTCATCTTCATCATCTTCATCACCAGAAACATCAGAACAATCCATAAATGACCCCCAAATCCTCGATCTCCTCCTAACAGCCATCCAAAACCCAGCCTCTAAATCATGGGTCAAACTATCAGATACCCAAATTATCCCCCCGCCTCTCCTCCGGTCCCTGACTATGGCATCGTCGTCAACAGACCCAAGAACAAACCTAGCCGCTCCCATCTCCACCATCTGCACAACCACATCTATACCCTCCAGTGAATGGCTCCGCGTTCGCGCATCTAGCTCCATGGATGAAATCCGGTGTATCCTGTTCTCTTTGTCATCTATTTCTCCCAGCAAGAAGCACCTCGTCATCAGCGTTACAGACGATACCGATTCTGAGAAGGTGCTGGGATTTATCTGCGGGGATGATATTGTTTGATTATAACCACACCACTATCTCTCTATTCTGTTCTTAGATTTCTTTTTTTATATATATTTTCTTACGGTGGTCCTCTCGTTATTTGCCTGCCTGTTGACTTCTTCCTCTGTCTATTTTGTTTGCATATATTGAACATACTATATCTATATGTACACTGTTACGAGTACATTTCTGAGACTATTTTCACTGTAAGAAAAAGAAGCCTTTGTCAATGCAAACGTGCCTAGGTAGGAGTTATGAGGGCTTATTTAGTGTTAGAATATCGGATATTGAGGCCTTACTAGTTCCTACTAGTTCAAACGTGAAACGCATACTAACGCATACTAACGTTGCCTCATATTCGGCATATCGTTCAGCATTAGTAGTTATGCCTCAGATCGAGGCATATTACTCAGCATATTCTAGTCAGGAATAGAGATATATAAGGGCCAGTCATGTAATCAGTCAAGCAGAACTCTCACTAAAACCACACACATACAATTCTCCTAGCAATTTGTTCTATTCGTATTCTGGCGCACGTTCGTCGTATCTCACGAACCAATTATCCTTCATTCCACCAAGATTCCACATTCGGGAATCTAACATTTCGTAGTGAGTACGATGTATAAGAAATGCTTAACCCGTCGTATTTATTAGACTGAGCACTAAAAGTATACAAGGGTTATCAATGCAAGCGTTTATTGTTCTCGCTGTATACATACACAATCTATCTATACTACTTTACAGGACAAGGAAAAGAATGACATGGTCCCTACACGCCGCACCACTTAATATCATATAATCAAATGCATCTTGGGCGGCCAGTCACAAAAAGTAAGAAATACAAGACGATAAGAAGATAAGAGGATCTGACATCAGAACACGACCAGAAGCCCAGCAATCCAACCAACTATCACAGCCGCCAACGAATCGGCAACTTCAATCGAACTGGCCGCCCCAGTACTTGTCGCCTGGGCAGACTGACTCGGCGATTTAGTCTTGATGCCCACGTCGGCAACATACTTGTTTGGTCCTCCGGCTTGCGTGCCTCCAGTGCGAGAGGTGGTAGATGTCGCAGAAGCAATGGAATGCGAAGACGGCACAGTCGGGGTTCTTCGCGGCGTGGACATATGCGCACTGCCACTATCACCGCCGGGTGACGGGTCGTCCGTAGTGGGAGTAGGTTCGGCATGTAGAGGCGCGAGAGGAGGAGTAGGGGTGATGACAATGCTGCCGTCGTCGCCGTGCTCAGGGTCGTCTACCTCCTTTCTGCCATCTGGGGCCGGGGCGGGAGCCGGAGTCGGTTTTGTAGCCGGTGAGCAGAGGTTATTCGTAGTGCCACAGACATATCCGGCCTGGCAGCAGCCGCCATTGGGGCAGTTGGGACCGCCGTTGCATGATTCGTCACACACAGGAACGTCACGTGAATATGTGCAGGCTACTCCGTTGGGGCAGCATCCGAGACCGTCTGCACATGCAGTTTGGGTTGATGCAGGGCAAGCACCGGCGAGGTAACGAGCATTGAGGCCGTCGAGGCCTGCGAGGGCGGTTACGGGTGCGAAGGCGAGGATAGAATCAGCCAACGTAACACCAGAAAGCGTAAGCAAGATGAGGCAGAGAAGGGTATAGCCGGCCATTGTGTTTCAGGGAGGCCTCCAAGGTTATATCGAGACAGTATAAAGAAACCGAAGAAGTATGGGTATATTCCAGGCACGCAGATAACGCTGTTCAGAAATATATCTGCAGAGATGCACAGAACAAAGACAAGGTGGGATGAAGATGTGAGGAGAGAAGAGAAGAAGAGAAGAAGAGAAAGAGAAAGAGGGAGAAGAAGAGAAAAAAAGAAGAAGAAAGAAGAAAGAAGAAAGAAGAAAGAAGAAAGAAGAAAGAAGAAAGAAGGAAGGAGGAGGGAAGGAGCACCTGCCGTGGGCGACCGGCTGCCTCGCTCTTTCCCTGAGGCCGCACAAAGAAGACAATCGCAACTGCCCAGACTTAACTACTTCATTCAACAGAGCACTGCACCTTCCACATTCGACATTCCACATTCGACGTTGGACTTGCACTTGCGCTTGCAGTTGGTCATGGACATGGACATGGACATGGATATTGGATATTGGATATTGGGCTACCTAGGGTATTCGATTGCAGAACAAACAGAAAGACAAAACAGAATCTTGCTATGTACAGTGGACGGGCTATGCCGAGCCGTATGGCCTGTGTCAAGGTCCATCTGGCTGGCGAGAAATGAAAAAACAACGCGGATATTTGGAGAAATGCCTCAGGCCGGCTCCTTATCAAGCGAGGTCGTGCTGCCGGCGCCATCGTCTTCATATAAGTGATGCTCCTCAATGTAGTGGATCACCGGCGCCGGAATCAGGTAGCGCACGCTCATTTCCCGCCGGAGAAAGAGCCGGATCTTCGTACTGCTGACATCGTTCTGGATCAGTTGTTGAATGACATGGATGTTGTCGCGCCATGGCTGCAACGCGGCCAAAGCCTCGTCGATATCAGTGCCGCTGCGCTCGACGATGAAAGCCTGGCCCAGGGTTAGTAAAGTCCACGCAGAGGGAAATTGCAACGACATACACCGTAGCGGCCGAGAATGTGATCGAGATCCTTGTCACTCCAGACCCCCGGGGTGGACATGGTGTGGATCAGATCGGCACCGGCGAGCAGCGCCACGCGGACATGCTTGCGGGTGCCATCCCCGCAGTCGATGCCCTTGCGGATTACGTTTATTTCGCGATCGATGTGGTCGAGCACTACGGCAGTGGGTTGGTATTCCTTGTGTAAGGCCTCCCACGGATCAATCATCAGCCAAGTAGACGATTCGTCAACAGCTAATTGGCACATAGCAAGACTATTAACAACACATTAGCCAGCCAGTTCACCGAAGCACCGAAGCACTGCGAAGAACTTACCGGTGCTCTGCACTCGCCAGGCCTGCTTTCCTATAAGCATCCGATACTGGCGATAGATAGCCTCCAATTAACTCGTAATTTGTATTGAATTTTGCATAGTCGGCTGCCATTTCCCTGTGATGCCTATAATTAGAACTCGGCCGGCCAGCATCAGACCAAAAAAAAAAAAAAAAAAAAAAAAAAAATCAAGACTTACTGCATTCGAAGATGCAAATAAGTTATCGGACTAAAACTCCCAGCAGCAACCAAGACCAGGGGAGTCTTGCTCGGGTTGCTCATCACCCGCTGCAAACGATGCGTGGGGAACTCATATGTCTCGAGGCTCCCGGAATACGGGGCCAGGCGCTCTCTGCTACTGGAAGCCGACGATTCCATATTTATGCCTTGACCCTTTAACGAACGTGGAGTGTGGAATTGGGTTAATCCGTGTTGGCAAAATGCTGCAGCAACAGCGTTTACCGGTGGCGAAACGGGGTTGGAGTATGACGCGAACCCAGGGATTCTCGGTGAACGAGATCAGTGTGGGAGAGAGGGACGAGAGGGACGAGAGGACAAGAGGGATCCTGCCACAACAGTGCAGATAAACAATCGATACTTATTTTCAGCGTGAATCAGAGGAACTGAGCCAGCGTTGCTTGATGGAAGCCTCGGACGACAGGCCGATAGCGGGGTCGCAAAATTGGAAATCGACGTCCGCGGCAAGACGGAGCTCCGAGGACGAGTTGTCAGAGACTGGGGGTGTGTGAGGGAAAATAAATAAATACGGTCAAGGCTCACAGAGACCACGTCGATATCGAGTACTTGAATACTGAATATTGAATATCGAATAGAGAGAGGGGGAGAGAAGAAAAGCCTTAGAGTTGGTTAGTCAGCAAAACGGTGTCCCAAAGCGGTAGTTACGTAGTTACAGACTGTACAAGCAGCATATGCCATAAGCATCTCTAGTTACTCAGATGGTTAAATGCTAGTAAGTAGTAACAAGATTAATATAGTGAACATTACCTAGCTGGTTAGTTAACTAGTTACGAGCTTCGCTTACTAAGTTACGCTTCAGGTCAGGCCTCCTGCTGCTGCCTTAGGGAACAGGCAGAAACACGCCGGAAACAGTGTACCTAGGTACAAGTCATTGAAAGAAAAGTGATTACTATAGTATGAGTAGTGAGTACTAACTATACCTAGGTAACGGCCAGTCTGTATGTAACTGCTGTAGCTTGCTCTGTGCGAGACAAATGTAATGGGCATATGCCATACGTTACTCTAGTATCACCTTGGCAGACAGTGAACACGGAACAGGCAGTAAGGAAGGACCAACCGATGAAAAAGAGAAGAAAAAAGAGACAGAAAAACGCAAAGAGACCAAAAGAGAAAACAATCCAGTCCGTCTGTCGCAAGAGCAGAAGTGCTGAGCCAAGTTGCACTCTGGGGCGTCTGACGTCCTCGGAGCTTCCACCACAACTTTTTGGGGCAGCCGCTTTCTCTCGGTGCTCCTCCTCCTCTCCTCCTTCCTCCTTCCTCCTTCCTCCTTCTTCCTTCTTCAACTCATCCAGCCCAACCCAACCCACCTCAACCCAACCGTCTCAACGTGCTCTATCACGCTCGTCTACCTACCATCCGTGTTGTCCTCGCCAAATACAGTGGGTGTATATATAATAACTTAGTTATATATATACATACCCCATATATCAGTCAGTATCAGTAACTATCAGCCACTGACCGACCGTTGGCAACCATCGTCCGGTGTCCCCCCCCCCTCATCCACCGACCTTGGAATAATACCAAATACTCGCTTCTCGCTCTGCCTGTTCTTCCCCCCAGTCCGCTCGGAAGAGCTGCGGATGGCGGGTTAGCAGCCGGATCATTTCATTGCGACCGACCTATGGCCAGACGAACCACTGAGGACTCTCGAGAGCCATATCCGCCTCTTCCTCCTCCTCCTCTGTCGTCCTTCTCCGCATCTGCGGGCTCTCTCCTGGCAGGTCCAACCCTAAGGTACGCCGTGCTTTGTTGCTCTTGCCGATTCCATTCCACTTTTGGTCATTCACCTGCATTCGCCTCTTCTCCCCCCGGCCCATCCCGTGCATTCATTGTGCGAGTTTGCCTGAATTAACGGCTACACCGAGCATATTCTACTGTTTGTTTGTCATCTCGGCCTTACTTATACCGTGAAGAATATCCTTGCTCATATTTCGTTGTTCTCTTTTTTGTTCTTGTTTTTTTCTTTCCTTCGCTCAACGCTTGTCTCTGCCCCGGCAACAATTTCTTAGCATCTATCTAACATCACTTCCAATGTCTCCCAGGCGAACTCGCTCTTCTGCACGCCACGCTGCAGCCGAGAACGCTCTGAGTACCGCTGACACGACAGCAATACCCTCGAGCGGGAGTGCCACTTCCAGGAAACGCAAAGCAAGTGCAAGTACCCGGCGAGGCAAGCCCCTCGACGAAACCGAACCTGCTCGACAGCCGAGTCCTCCACCGAGGAAAGTGAAACGACAACGGACAACTGCTTCAACTGCTTCGAATCATTTAGATCCGAACACCGCTTCAGCTCCCCTCTCCTCTGCTGCTCCTGGGTCTAGGCAATCTGCTCGAAACCACCTCGCCATGTCACAGCCTGGGTTCGTTATCTACATAGCGTTCTGTTCTTTCTTTTTTTACGCAGCTCACTCTCAGAACCTATACTGACTGACTCACGTGGTTTATCTAGCCCCTCGTCACAGCCACCCGATGACGCATCCAGAACCAGAGCCCCTTCGTCTAATTCAAGAAGGAAAACTGGGAGAACCAGCAAGACGGGCCGCCGAGAAAAGGATCCCTTGCCCCCTAGCACGGAAACATATAGCCAGTCACCGACACGCCGGCAAAAGAAGCGTTCACCCAAACACAGCCCAGACTTGCCGATGCGGGATCTCGACGACCCTGCGAGCGAACAGGAGCCTCCAAAGGAAGATGGCGATGAACACTCTTCTCCACCAAGCGAGAGCAATGACGACACTCATACACCTGGGTTGTTAGACGACGATGAGGGCGATCCGTTCCAGAGCGGTCTCTTTGGCTCCCGCACTCCTTTAGGCTTGCAGAATACTCTAAGAGCTCTTACGGGCATGATGTCCGGCATGTCTGCACGACTACGAGATATTTTGAGCCAATTGAGAATGAAAGAAGATCCGTCCATACAGCTGATTGCCTTGCAAGAACTTTCCGACCTGTTACTTGTATCAAACGAAGACAACTTGTCCGGCCAGTTCTCATCCGACTTGTTCGTCAAAGAGCTTGTCACATTGATGCAGCCAAGTGAATTCGGGGAAGAGAATCCTGAGATAATGCTCTTAGCCTGCAGGTGTCTCGCCAACATGATGGAAGCTCTACGAGGATCCGTGACGAATGTCGTTTACGGTGGCGCAGTCCCAATATTGTGCCAAAAGCTGCTTGATATTCAATTCATTGACCTTGCTGAACAGGCCTTGAGCGTAAGTTATTTTCGTTTCTATCGTTGAAGGGAAGTTAAAAAAATAAAAAAAAACCCTTTGCTAACTGAACATGTACCTTTAGACACTCGCAAAGATATCCGAGGAGTTTCCAGCATCCATTGTCCGCGAAGGTGGACTAACTGCTTGCCTAACTTACTTGGATTTCTTTCCAACGAGCACTCAACGAACTGCTGTTACAACGGCCGCAAACTGCTGTCGAAGTCTACCGGGTGATTCATTTCCCGTCGTGAGAGACGTGATGCCAACTTTGTTGAATGTCTTGTCAAGCAACGACCAAAGAGTGGTGGAACAGGCTTGTCTCTGTGTGTCACGGATTGTCGAAAGTTTCAAACACAAACCTGAAAAGTTGGAAGAACTTATCGAACCTTCTATGCTGAAGGCCATTCTTCGACTCTTATTACCCGGGACGACAAATTTGATCGGGGCCCATATTCATACTCAGTTCCTGCGCGTTCTAGGAATCGTCGCTCAGGCTAGTCCTCGCCTTTCCGTCGAGCTACTCCGTATGGACGTTGTGGACACTCTCTACCAGATTCTCACCGGGGTCTCTGCGCCGCGCGACGTCGATGATGCTGATGTAAAAATTGATAATGTTGTCATTATGCAAGCATTGGTACATCGCCCCCGTGAACAAGTCTTCGAGACACTTAATGTCGTATGCGAATTGCTCCCAGGCACACACCATCTTCACGGCGCTCTCTCCCGGTTTGAGAGCTCCTTAACTATCAGCCTGCAGACTCGCTTCGCTCAAATACGCTCCTCGTCAAAATTAAAGGAGCTAGCTGAGATTAGACGCGCATCTCTCGCGGATTGCAAACCGGAATTGAAACGTTTCGCTATGGTGCTGTTGCCAACCTTAACCGACGCCTACTCGAGCACTGTGAATCTAGGAGTCCGGCAAAAGGTTCTGTTGGCACAACTCAAAATGCTTCAGGAAATTGATGCAGATGTAATCCAGGATGCCCTTCGGACAGTGCCTTATGCGTCATTCCTAGCAGGAATACTTTCTCAGAGAGATCATCCATTGCTAGTATCATATGCCTTGAAGTGTGCGCGATTACTTTTTGAACGATTGCAGCATATATATCGATACCAGTTCCATCGAGAAGGCGTGATATCTGAGATTGCTGACTTGGCCGCGAAGACTTTATCTGCGGAAAAAGAAGCAGGCACGCCAGCGGCCAAGGCGCCAGGCAATGATGCAGGCCATCTTGATTCCCGAGCCACTAGTGAAGCACCAAGTGCTTCGCATGACGGTAGTGACGATGAGGATAATGATGACGAGGATAATGACGAGGATGAAGATCGAGATGAAAATGACGATGACGATGATGAGGACCAAGACCAGGAGCACGATGCTTCCGAATCAGAAAGTTCTACATCCTTTCCCGTCTCTCGGCCGACAACTCAGAGTACGGATGATATGTTGGAAGACCAAGTCATCAATACCGCCCGAGCTTTCATTCAAGCGTACGAGCAGGCTGAGGGTGCTGGAGCAATGGCAGACAAAGCAAGTGGTATTCTTACGGACCTACAAATGTTGGCTTCTGCTATCAGGTCTGCCTATGTGGAAGGTCGATCAAAGGCTCTGGTGGCTTCTTTCGACAGCCTAGCAACATACTTTACCGGAGACGCGCTAGAAAGCATCACAAGCGCCGAGCTACTCAGGTCGGGCATCATTGATGTTCTCGTGGAGATTCTCGGTGTCGCCGGCTCATCTCGCGAAGTGCGTGCCAGCTTCCTGAAGGCTTTCATGGGTACCGCTACATCATCTCAAACAGCACTTAGTCAAACATCCTCGCCGTCTACTCCTCTGAGCAAATTAATTCAGAAGCTACACGATCTCCTCAGCAGAACAGAACATTTTGAAGTCATCACCATCGGCCACAACTCTCTTGACGTGACACGCAGCAATGCAACCTATATGCTCAGCAAACAAGTTCGTCTCAAGCTGGTTGCTGATGAAGGCTCGGGTATTCCTCGACAGTACAAGAACATCATGGTTGCAATTCATGCAATTGCTACCTTCAAGTCGCTAGATGATTTCTTACGCCCTCGAATCACCCTTTCTGAACGTCCACGGGCATCACGCAATCTCGACTTTCTTTCGCAACTTGCCAATGCAGAACAACGGCTTCGTGATTCTCCGAATCCTAGTCAGAGCTCTACCGAAAATGATCCACAGCTACCTTCGAATCCTACTCGTCGTCGAGGGCCTTCCAAGAACACAGACTCACCAATTGATGGAGGAGACCGCAGACAGACACATCGGTCAAGCAGGAACCAGGCGTCTAACATGGACGATGATGAGTCCATCGATAACCGACCTTTAGAATGTGCGGATGAGAAACAACTAAGTGATGAGGAGGAAGATGAAGATATGGGCGATGACGAAGATGAAGAACTCAACGCTATTGTCGACGACTTAGAAGATGAGCTTTCTGATGATCCGGGACCAGAACCAACTGCCGTCAATATGGAGATTGCGGCCACTGGAAAGGTTACTGCTCGTAAAGAAGATGGCACTCGCGTTTCGACTCCCTCACACTCACAGACACTTGGTCGGGGTTCTTCAAACTCAGATCTTCCCGCTACAGGTGGCAATTCCTTAGCGATGGCAGGCCGCCCTTTCTCGTCTTATGCTGCTGCTGTTGCTGCGGTCCCACAAGACTGGCATATCCAATTCAGCATCGACGGGGAACCGATCACCACTGATACTACAATTTATCGTGCTGTTCACCACAGTCGAGAGCATACCGAAAATAGCGGTCGCAATATTTGGACCGCGGAACACACTGTGCATTTCAAACGGGTTCCAGGACCTCCGCCCCCCGAACCATCTTCTCTTGCTTCTTCATTCCGCAGCAAAGAGACCATAGATGAGAATACCGGCCTCCCTAAATCGCTAAGCAAGGACCCCACTGCTGTATTGATTTTGCAGCTTTTGCGGGTTCTTCATGAGATGAACATTCACCTCGATGACCTCCGGGCCGAGAGCAAGGAAATAACTACAGTCAGTGCTGAGCCATTGGCGCAATTCATCAACACAAAATTGACTGCGAAGATGAATCGACAACTGGAAGAGCCATTGATTGTAGCCAGTAGCTGTTTGCCCAGTTGGAGTGAGGATCTTGCCCGTGAATTCCCCTTCCTGTTTCCTTTCGAAACACGCCATCTCTTCCTTCAATCCACAGCCTTTGGCTACTCGCGGTCTATGATGCGCTGGCAAAACTCACAGTCTGAAGACGGCCGACGCGATCACCGTCGTGATGACCGTCCATTCCTGGGCCGGCTCCAGCGCCAGAAAGTCCGGATCTCTCGTTCTCGTATTTTGGAGTCAGCGATGAAAGTCATGGAGTTGTATGGGTCATCTGCTAGCATTCTCGAAGTCGAATATTTCGAGGAGGTTGGTACTGGCTTAGGACCAACATTAGAATTCTACTCTACTGTCTCAAAGGAGTTTTCAAAGAAGAAACTGAAGATCTGGCGAGAGAATGAATCCAGTGATAAGAGCGAGTACGCCTTCGGCAAACATGGGTTATTCCCAGCACCTATGAGCGAACAACAAGCTGAATCCGAGGCGGGCAAGAAACAACTTCATCTTTTGAAGTCACTTGGCAAATTCGTGGCACGCTCTATGCTAGATTCACGTATCATTGACATCAACTTTAATCCCACATTTTTCCGCGCTGGCTCGAGTGGTTTTACTCCATCTTTAGGCTCGGTGAAGACAGTGGACCAGGATCTTGCCAAGTCTTTGCTTTTAGTCAAACGCTTTGCAAATGCTAAGAAGCAAATTGCCGATAATCTCACCCTCT
The DNA here is from genome assembly GCA_023625875.1 of Trichocomaceae sp. PYS4502. NCBI lineage: Eukaryota > Fungi > Ascomycota > Eurotiomycetes > Eurotiales > Trichocomaceae > Trichocomaceae sp. PYS4502. The sequence continues at coordinate 122,529 of JAMAFX010000021.1, forward strand.
CCGCTGCTCAGAAGCTCCAAGCCTTGCACGAGATCGAGATCGATGGAGTTCAGATTGATGATCTGGGCCTTGACTTTACGTTACCTGGGTATCCTGCCATCGAACTGGTATCAAATGGCTCCAATATAAATGTGACTATCGACAATGTCGACTTGTACTTGGACCGAGTTATCGATCTCACGTTGGGCAGTGGCGTACAGCGGCAGATCGAGGCTTTCCGTTCTGGATTTTCGCAGGTGTTCCCGTACTCGGCACTGCGAGCTTTCACCCCCAACGAGCTTGTTATGCTTTTTGGACAAATTGAAGAAGACTGGTCGATGGAAAGTAAGTTGCTATCTCCCTCAAACCAATGCTGTATATAAATGGTTTTATTAACGTATTCCAGCACTGTTGGATTCCATCAAAGCGGATCATGGCTTCAACATGGATAGCAAGAACGTACGAAACTTGTTACAGACGATGAGCCGATTAGATGCTCAACAACGCCGAGACTTCCTACAATTTGTCACTGGAAGCCCCAAACTTCCCATTGGAGGTAAATCAGACTGGCTCTTCTTTTATTGTTGCTGTTCTAACTAACATGAATGCAGGCTTCAAGAGTCTCACTCCGATGTTTACAGTGGTGTGCCGTCCCAGCGAGCCTCCCTATACGCCAGATGATTACCTGCCCAGTGTCATGACATGTGTGAACTATCTCAAGCTGCCTGACTACAGCAGTCTCGAGGCACTCCGGGAGCGCCTTCTCGTAGCCATTCGAGAAGGACAAGGAGCATTCCACTTGTCATGAGATGATAACGATGATGACTATGATGATGAAAATATAATCGCTCATTTTCTCCCCTCTCCCTTGTTTTTCCCTCCCCTTCTCACTGCAGTGTCTTCCTGTGCAACCGTCCTTCGCAGTGCAGTGGCCTATTTATTAACTACATTTGACATACCCAGCAGAATGGAATGATATGTTGCATGGCGGCATTACTTACTGGCAGTTTGTGTTTGATTATCTATTTATTTGCTTATTTGCTTTCTGACTAAGGGTTGCAAGGGTCTTGTTTCTTTCTTCTTGTTTCTTTTTGTTTTGCCAATTTCCATTTCGACTTCGTTTAATGGTCAATGAATGCGTAACATATTTTAGATCGCAATGAGAATTCGGGTTTCCTTTATTTCTGCTATTGAGTGCCTTGCCATGTACCTACGTAGTTGCCAGGATGGATATCTGTGCAGGGTACCTAGGTAGACTCGGCACGTTAACAGCTGTTCTCATAGGTAATCATGGTAATAGATAGTTTTCCTGCTTTGCCTACGGTCTCGATGAATCGGATTTTCTTCTCTTGTGTCTGGTCCAGATACAGTAGAACCTGGCTATAACGAATTGAAGGTCTCTCGGGGCATAAGTCACTGTCAATTGCCCTTAGAAGTAAGCTTGATCAAGAGATAAAACCTTGGAAAGCAATTTAGGGATAGATTAATCTATTAGAGCCCTCTTCGCCCATGTGTCAATGTTAAGTAAGCTGATACCAAACATAGCAGGCGATAGCGACGAACGTAATTGCACCATCAGAGGACGTGCGCTCTTTCTCTCTCCCAATAATCTCCTATAATATTATCAGCCCTTGTCCATCATCAATGTAATAAACAATAGAGATATAATAGAGATTTGCCTCCATCCTAGTAAGTGATTGGAACTTCCAGGACTTGGTCAAATTCATTAATTTGTCTGTCGCCTGTCTCCATTCAAATGAGGGATTGCTAATAGACGGGAAAACTGAGAGAATAAGGTCGTGAACATCATTAATATTGAAATGACGAAAATAGTGCCATCTTGCTTCCAAAGTTAGCTTGGCCAACTTTGGTGCAATCTCTCTTTCGTAGATCATGAAATTTGGATGGAGAATTTTCTTGGCCCTCTTGGGAGCTTCAGCAGACGAGGACATACCTACCTAGGTAGTATCCTGGGAGATCGTCCACATACGTTATATCCAGGTTCTAATGTATTATCAACCGATCCCTCATATTCACTCTCTTCCGCCCCATACAGTTAATATCTTCCTAGATATAAGTTGTATGAACTGGCACAGATTGGCTCCATTTCATAGTGTCCAAGTATATAAGTCTGTATGTCCGCCTAGCGTGTGCGGGGAGACAGAGCACGCAATCGCTGGCACGATCGTTGCCAATTCGCTCGCTTGTGTTGGTTTCCAACATCACCAGCAAGACTCGTTGATATAGTTACACAGTTAGTATTGCGTTCAGCTTGCCATGCCAATCAAGTCAGTGGCCATCATCGGAGCCGGCGCTTCAGGTAAGCCCAATCCCATCATCTGCTGAGGAAGACAGAGAACAGAAATATGAAGAGTGATGTACAATCAAAATAGGTGCCGCTGCCGCAGCAGCTTTTGCCGCTGAAGAATACTTTGAGAGAATCCGCGTGTTTGAGCGGAGAGAAAGTGCCGGGGGGACATGGTGATATTCTCCTTCTCGCTTTACCTACCCACCCCCTGTCTTTCAGCTAAGTGGGTTGGATGTATCGCAGGATATATGACCCCGACCCAAGCCCATTGATAAAGATTCATCCGGGAAAGATTCCGCTGGATACAGACCCTCCGTTGGAGATTCCGGATGGCTTGCCTCGAACGACAAATCCCATCTCGCAAGAACGATATGAGAAGACTCCGATATACGATGAACTAACGTGAGCTTGGTCAACCCTGAAAGATTGAAGGGGATGTTCAAGGAAACGGAAGTACTCTAACAACCTTGGAACCGTCAGAACAAATGTCCCTGCTATAGCAATGTCCCTGTCGGACATTCCCTTCCCCTACGGACCATTTGTGCCACATAATGTGCCCAAACAGTATATTGAAAATTACTTCTCGCAGCATGGGACAGATCAATATTTGGAGCTTAGCACGACTGTTGAAGATGTGTCTCGCTCGCCGCATGGTCGTGACCGATGGGTGCTGACTCTCAGAAAGTATGATGCTGTAGAGCATGCGGACCACTGGTGGACAGAGGAATTCGATGCAGTGGTATTTGGCAATGGTCATTACAGCGTTCCTTACGTATGTACCTAATTCTCACCCTCATATATATGTAGTGCCAGGCGGCAGATTTCAGGGAAAGACTGCTAATGGTATCGCAGGTCCCATCCGTCAAGGGGTTGGAAGAGTACATGGAGATATTCCCCAACCGTGTGATACATTCCAAGTCATATCGGTCAGAGGAGCACTTCCGTGGCAAGAAAATCTTAGTTATAGGCAACTCAGCGTCCGGACACGACGTGACTTATGGTGTTATCAAAACAGCACAGTTACCAGTCTACCAGTCCCGCCGGTCACCATCGCGTTGGGATGGCGACAAGCCCGATGCAGGCATCGAGTGGAAGCCCGTAATCACGGAATATCTCCCAACGGGCGAGATCATCTTCGAAGATGGCACGGTCCTAGACGACATTGAGCTGGTGATTTACTGTACGGGATATAAAGCGTCATTCCCATTCTGGAACTCCAAGACCAACGGCGCTCCGATCTACGACTACCGGCAAGACCGTCTCGTAGGGAACTATCTGCATACTTTCCTGACGGATTTCCCGACTGTCGGAATCATGGGTCTCCCGCGAACATTGACTTTTCGAAGCTTTAATTACCAGGCCATCGCTCTTGCGCGAGTCTTCTCTGGCCGAAATGCGCGGCCACTGCCGTCAAGGGATGAGCAACGAGAATGGGAAACGCGACGGGCGAAACTCGTCACTGAGCAGCGTCGTAAGTTCCATGATATTGAGTGGGACAGCGGAGAGACAATGGACTATTTTCGGGAGCTGTATAATCTCGCTGGTCTGCCTCGTATCGAGGGCCAGGGCTTGGTTCCGCCGGTGTTGGATGAGGCTACGAGATGGGCTATCAGACATGTGAGAAAGTATCCGGTGCCTGGAGATGATGACGATAATGGTGATTCAAAAAGTGGCGCTGGTGGTAATGCTGATGATAATGCTGAGTGGGTGGTCGTTGGAAGGGGCCACTATCGCGATAGCCTTCACTTTATATAGAATATAGCGAGTAATATCAAGGCGAATGACATATATCTGAACATCTAGGAAGTAAGAATTTAAAAGTATATTTCCGTCAAACTACCAATCGCCTCGCATAATCCGAATGATGCGTCTAACCACAGCGCTAAGCCTGCATGTCAGCCGCACCGATATGTATGAGCCTCTTCAACAGAGAAAACGTATCTAGGTACCTAGGCATTCTTCACGTTGAGTGTTTGAGGGCTTCTTAACACTATTAACAACAATTCTTGCAAGTAAAATGTCATGCATAGAAGGCTGCGGCAACCTCCTCTCACCAAGCGATCTCACTCGATGCCCTGAATCATTATCGCGGCCACGGCCACCTGCTCAGCAGGGCGCCTACGGCAACATCATAGACAGAATCAACATGCGCCTGAGATGCTTCCAATGCTACCATTCCAAATACCACCGCCGATATACTACTATCAGTTACCGTTGGGATTTCAGTGATCGCCGAGAAGCGGGGACTGCCATCTACGCTCACGATGAAACAAGCACAACACCAGCATACATCAAAATCCCAATCACGAAAAAGGCCCAGTTCAAGGTCATCATGAGCTGTCCGCTGTTCTTCCTGGACGTGCTCAACGCAAGCCCCGGGTCGCGCCAATGGACCCCCGGCAAACTATCGGACACTTACACCTCGAGCGCGAAACAAATTTGTCTGCTGAACAGCTCCGACCAGAGGATTATAGAGCGCAATAGTGAATATTCCATCCACCAGACTCTGTTGCCGCGTGATCGGGGCCCCTATCTTGACAGCACATATGGCAAGACAGAACGCTTCGCTGCCTACTCGAGTCTGCCACCTTCAGATGTCATCTTTGTCAACATATATGGCAGAGAAATAGGAAATGTGGAAGTCAACGGCCTTGTGCAAGGGAGCCGCAATATGTATAACCAAGTTTCTGCGTACGGAGACATGACACTGGGCTCCTATAACCGCTCTGTTGGGCCTCGTTTCGCGAGAGCGATCCCTGCCGACAAACGTGATCCAAAGAAAAAGAAACAGTTACAGGACCATATTCCTCAATCCTTCTTCGAGCTAAATCCACATCGAATGTCTGCGCCGGTAGCTACTCCGACACACCCGGTTGTGGACAATACGCTTTCGGCCGCAATGGGAGAGATGAGTATTGGATCTATTCCTTTGGCTTCGGATCCCTTTCCTCATACTTCAGATGAGATAGGAGGCAGTTTTGGTGAAGGATCTGCTCAAGATCCTGTTTCTGAGAGTCATATGCCTCTCAGTTCGTTTCCCATAGACGGAGGGCTAGGTTCGAGCCATATGCCGACGGATCTCGACGCAGGCACTGTTGGGGCAGGGGATACAAATCTCTTTGGCTCTCAGAATCTCACGTCTTTCACTGCTTTTCCTGAAGAGACAGGGTTGGCTGCGGATTGTATGCCAACGGATTTTAATGCCTTTTCCACATCCTCGGATCTGGGGACTGGTGCTTTTGGACAAGGATATTTAGACCATAACGGAAACCCGTATTTTCCCTGATGGCTGCTTTCCGACCTCGAGCTGTGTGATTTGGATTGATGACGATGCGGTGTTTTTGCCAGACTTGGCTTTTCCACATATTTGGACTAACCAATGTGTTGGATCGAGTGTCCAGTATTTAGAGCACTTTGTGGGTAATATCAGTTATATTTGGCTCCATTGAAGGCTCCCCAAAATCTGGACAGTAAGTGCTGCACGATATATAAAAAACAAACAGGAGAATGACCACCAATAATATACGGTTAGAAAATATATGTACAGATATGAAACGGTTTCAAGTTGAAAAGAGGGAGGAAACAACAACAAAAAAAAAAAAAAACGGCGTAAAAAGGAAAATCAGTAAATTGGACGCCCTTCATCCCACTTGCGAGATTCTCTCGGGCTTCGTAAAAGACTCTTATCCTCACCATTGGCGAAGGATGTCTCGTTCCCTGGAGATAAAGAGAAACGCACATGTCCACTCTCTCGGCGGACGCCATCTAAGTGATTGCCCAAACCACCAATCCACTCCCAAACACGAGCAACATCACCACCACGACCCTCTCGGACCGCCGCCCGCACGTTGGCGTTGCCTTCAACTACGGCTCGCACCCGCTTCCAAAGTTTCTCCCGGCGAGCACCGCGCAGCTCAGATCGCAGCACGTCATCTCGCAACTGGCTTACTGCAATCCAGGATTCGGGTGCCTCTCCCCGCGCATACAGTGCGGCTTGAGTCGAGAGACGGTCAAGCGTCGTCGCAACAAGCTCCGGGACGCGAGCGATGTCTGACCGGCGGGCAAGAAATTGAGCTCTGAGGTACGCTAGGCCCGCAGCAATGACGACTATAATTGAAATAGGGAGTCGATACGCGAGGAGAGATAATCGGAGGTGGCGGCGGAATGCGCAGCCGATGGGGAGTCGGGCGAGGGAGTTGGTTGAGAAGGCGCGGAATGAAGCTCTGTCAACGCGAGGTGGTCACTGTTAGTGCTCGGACCCCTGTCAGAATCCAGATATAAATATACGAAAGTCACTGTTTGGGGGTTACAGTTCGGAATGCAAGCACGGAGTGCATTTTGGAGAAAGAAAAGATGTCATGTGTTACTCACTTTTCACTGATCGTGATCTCCTCCCTAGTAACGAGTTCACCAACCGCTGACGCCCAGAGATTGTCGAACTCTGAATCGCTCATCTTGACACGACGTTTGTTTGCAACAGCGTCTTTTAGCACGGGTTCAGAAATGAAGGGCGATTTAACTTTGCCGTCATCACCACACTCAAACTTCGCTCGCTGCTCGCGTAACTCCTCAACAGCCTTATTAGCCACAGATAGTACGCGATTATATTTCTCGCTATCTGGTTCGCACTCTGGTGGAATAGGAATGAAGCCACCGAGTGAGAGCGGATGGTGTTTCAGCACGTAGTCATCTTCGCATTTAACATTGAGGTTTTCGTAACAATAGGCATGCGGCGGACAAGGCTCACATTGTGGCTCTAGGACGTTTGCCCACTCTGGTACGTTGGTGTTGGCGAGAGACCACCTGGGTTTCCCAACTCCACAGAAGCCGATCTCGACCTTCTCCTGGCGCCACCATGCTGTAAAGCCAGACAGAAGCAGTAGAAGTACAGTAAATGGTAGTTTGTAAGATATATCTCCTTGGCGACGCCTGTTCACCACTCGTGATTCAGCTTCAGCTGTCTCGAGTGCCAATTGCTCCTCTGGCGTGAATTCCTCTCTAGCTTGGTCTTCCGACTCATCTTCGAACTCCGGGCTAGCTGTCCGAAGACGTGAAACCGGAAATTCGAACGTCGACCTCCGAGGCGCAAGTGCATCTTCCTCTTGCTTAATCTTGACTGGCCGCCCTGAATCTCGTTTAGCCCGGTGTTCGGCTGCTAAACTACTCTCAGCCGAAACGCGTGGTGTACTCCTACGTTTACGCTCTCCGCTAACAGTCCGAGGGCGAGGCGTCTGTTCATAAGAAGTAGGCGAGCTTCCACTTTGAAAAGGATTCTCATCTGTGAAAACGCTGCCAGCACGGCTGTCAGCCCTAACACTTCGTGTATACTCGACAGCTTCGTCGTAAGATGGTACCGCTTCGCTCTTGCGAGTTTTACGAGCAGTCGATCGACGCTGAGGAGTAGCTTCTGCTATAGCAGGCGTAGCTATATTGTCATCGGTCGTTTCCGCATCTGACGCGCGGGTATTTCTGCTAGGGCGACCACGGCGTCTTGGAGTTGCCTGCAGTAAAGCACTATCCTCTGTATCGACGGTTGATACCCGTGTGCTCGGTCGTGACCGTCCACGTCTGGTTCCCGCGGCGGATGATACAGTAGACGGCGGAGGTGGCATAGAATCTCTACCATGGTCATCGTCCCCATCATAATTCGCTTCAGAGTTGGACTGGCTACTCATGTCCGTAATCCCAGCACTTGTTCTGCGGACACGCTCTCTGTCCCGAAGGAGCTTTCTCGCCTTGGGTAAAACTTCCTGCTCAAAGATGCTGATGAGCTGAGCCTTTTTGGCCGACGACGGATAGGAGACATCGTGGCTAACAAGAATCGCACGTAAACGCGGAACGGTCAGCGTGGTGAGGTCGAAGCCAGGTGAGAGATAATCCAAGTCATCTAAGCCGGACGACATGATGTTGTTTCACAAGGTCTCGCCTTGAATGACCCGGGGAAGTCGTTGTGTCTACGCGTAGGTAGAAATAGGAGAGACGCCAGGCGGTCGTCTAGATCCAGTTGATAAATCGGATGACGACCAAGAGGGGGATGTCAAAATTTCAACTCGCTTGCTCCAAAGCGGACAAACACATGGGGTTTTTTGGTGCGGTATCCCGGGCAACAGGGTTGTGCGCTTGGTATAGCGGCTGCGCAATGTAGATGCTATTTTCTCTTAATTATTTCACGATAGAAGGATGGCATACAGTATCTGAAGGAAAGAATTCTGCCCGATGATGGAAATAGACATGTAGGATGAAAGGATGATGCAGGAGAATGCGAGACAAAGGTTGGTTGCATCAAAGAAGGAAGACCGACGTCAGTAAACAACAGCCCGCGCTACTGCTGCACGTGACGCGGATGACAGCCTGAGGCCATCGGATTTGGATTTTATAGTCGCGAAATCACAGCATCGTGGCAGTGAAATTATATGAAAGACCAAGCATGGTTATACAAGAAACCTTGGAAGTAATTCGATATACACATACAAACAAAGATTTGAGGCATTTCCCAGAACAAAAACGTGTGCTAGATAGAGGACGGATTACGATGACAACGATTTGCAATACAAAAAGAACCGCTCTCATTGTTGCGAAGCAGCTAAAAAACTAAAAAAAGATCTCATGTATCTATGCAATGTTGTGGTTGTCCGTGTCGTATCTACAGTGGGGGTGCAAGAGTGTTAACACGCCTTTCTCACCGCCCAAATTTACTGCCGGACAAAAATTACTAGCCGCGGATGGCTGGTATTAGGGATGCCATAATACGGTAAGGGTAAGGGGGTTACATGAATTTCACAATTTTCACTAATTTTTTTCACTGTAAATTGAAATACGATCATGTGGTTTTCTCGTAGGCGGTAAGATGTATATAGAATTAGATGTCTAGATTTGTCCTTTCGAGGCAGAAATCTTTGAGCCGTGGAGCTCAACACCATTCCACATGAAAATATATATAAAAATCTACATGAACGTGCCTCGCATACGGATCATTTGATATTGCTTTCAAAACAGTGAGTAAGAATCCTTATACTATTACCGTTCACGGACTATTTGTCACGGTGCCAGCCCGCTGTCCTAGTTAGTGGCTGCCGCTTGCCGTAATGACCCGTCCTGTCAGCTGACCACTGCTGCCCTAAGTCCTGACCGAGGCTACATCTTAGCCTGATCATGTGACCTGTACTATAAGAAGCCCCTGTCTGTCCTGATAGTTTTGTAGCTCTTCGAGCTACGTTCTGTATCCTCCTGTACCTGTACCTGTGAGAGATAGTCTGACCCGTAGAGTATCTGAATCAATCCCAATCCTTTCTGTCCTGCCTGACCCTGCACCCTGACACTATTCAGTATTCACTAATAAAGACTAACTTTACCATGGGAATTGGGGAAAGAGCTATCTTTTTTTAGAGCCTATTGCTGAGTTAGCGGAATTAAAAGACGTCGTAAACATACCATCCCTAGTAATTTGTACAGGGAAAAATACTTACATAAATCCAAAAAAATTCTAGGTGTAAAACCTGTAACTATTTCACGGAACCCAATTTATGGTAAGGCCGGGCGAATTTCATGAAATTCACGTCCTTTACAAAGTGGGTCCGGCAACCCTAGCTGGTATACGAAGTATTAGGGCTATTTGGAGGTTTCAGGAACGTTTAGTGTATCCTAATTAGGAAGGCGGTGTTAAGCGGGTATTAGTAATCAATGAAAAGGGTGTTAACACTCTTGCATAGGTACTGTAGGTAGCCGCAAAGGCCATTCTAGCAAAAAGATAATGAACATCAGATTTATCAAAGGACCTAGCTTCCCAACACATTCGAATGAATCCAGTGCCGTCCAATCCGGACTCCCCGCCAATGATAATATAAAAGAAGACACGACATAAAGTAACATATATATAGATATAGATAAGTTATATAAAACATAGACTTGTGCATGTGACATATGGATGGATATAGAAGTGCTCAGGAGGTGCAGCGTAAGCGTGGTAGTGAGAAATTGTAGCGAAGATTTAACGGTCAGGGGATGGAGGTGACAATAGAAGGCGTATGTGGGAGGAAGTTGCTGAGTTAGTGCCACTGCTTTGGGCACTTGGTGTTTTCAGCTCGAGCCCTATTCGCGTCGTTGGATCGGGAGCCGCAGTAGCAGCCAAGCCAAGGTGCTCTTTGAGAGCTCGGAACTCTGCCAGTTGACTTTGGAGTTGCGAGAGAATGTCTCCTATTGGCATGGCATGGTCGGCTAAAGAGTCCCCTTGTTTAAAGGGACGCATCATATGGCGTAGTGAGAGGGTATTAACACAGGACTGTTATATTACAATTAGCAACTTTTTTTCGGCACAGGGCAATTGCGATTTCTCATACCTCAATTCTTGTAACCTGTGAGTCGACCAAGGCAAGAATTGTACTGTCCGCCATTTCCCCACCACCTCTCTGAATGGCATTCATTAATGATCGATTTGGAGTAGTGAGATGACTCTGTCCTTGCGTTTCCAGCGTACTACAGAGTCTTTCTAGGCGCAGAGTGATCTCCCAGAGTTGCCAAATCTGGCTAGTGGTGATATCAAGCTTAGATTCTTGGTTGATTGTCGCAGGAGTCATGTCTTCGTTCGAAGACATGCCCTCCTGAGCCACAAGCCTGCCAGCGAGTGAATGTGGGAAGATGAGATAGAGGGATTCCGGATTCTCAAGGCCCTTAAGCTTCTTCTCCCCCTGGTCCTTGACGATGAAACCTTGACTATGCAACTGCTGCAGTTCGCGACGAATGTTGTGTAGGGGATCTCCCATCTCGTAATCACTTCCCGAGCTCACCGAGGGCGACCGCTCGCTTTCAGCATAGGCCTCGCTTGTTCTTTGCAGCTCATTCATAAAGTCAGACGAGACAAATATCTGACCGCCGTCGGCCACAGCCGAAATACGGGATGCGCGGTTGACCATAGGGCCAAAGTAATCCATACGATTAGTCACGGGGTCTTTTTCGCACACTGGCTCGCCCCAATGGCTACCCATTCTGACCGAAAGACCTCTAAAGATTAGGTTCCCATCTTTGTCATACCATTCTTTGCATTGCGGCTGCTCCAAGATCTCTTTTGGCCACTCCGCTTCCAATAATTGTGTTTGGCAAGAGAAACACCAAAGCAGAGCAGCACTAGGGGTGGTAAATGCAACCATAAAAGCATCTCCTTCTGTCTTAACTTCGTAGCCACGGAATATACCGAGTTGCCGGCGCAGTATGTCGTTATGAATCTGAATTGCAGACCGCATAGCATCTGGACAAGTCTCCCAAAGCGACGTGGATCTTTTGATATCTGTAAATATGATTGCTAGCTCTCCAACGGGCGCGTCAACATAATCGAACCGCGCAAGTCGAGAATCGCCAATAGCATCACGGGTCTTTTTAGGACGTTTCGGGAAAAGCGCTTCCTCAGGGAATGACGACGTCCCAACAGAAATTGGTGCAACTGGCCTGTGTCTTTCACGCTTCTTCACCCCAACAATCATGACCATTAACTTGTTACTAGCCCCAAATGCAATTGCAAGATCACGGATCTTCTGGCTCGCCCTCATTAGGTCCATACTTTCAGCTCGAGCGACGTCAACTACCACATCGAATGTAACATAATCCCAAACTTCTCGGGATGCCATTATGATCAGCTCATCTTGCTCAGTAAGTGTAAAGTGTGCAGTATGCGGTGCTGCGATAACGGATGGCATCAACGGAAAATAACCGAAGGCGCGGGAGACAGGGAGGACATCGTTCAACTTCCCATTGCGTGAGACAAAACCGCCAGCTTCTCGTATGCGAGCTCGCTCGCCAGGTTCAGCCGGGTCATGGTTGAAAGTGAGGTGTGTATGACTTCCATCTGACCTGATTAAGACGGTTTGTGCATCACCCACATTCGCGACGTATAGGTCCATGTTGCGAATATAAAGAATGGTAGCAACACCGCCGGAGTGAATATCATCTTGGTTAAGCAATTTTGCAGCTGTTGAACCACGAACAAAGTGACGAACTTCTTTGTCATCAACAGACTTATATGCAGCGGCCGCCATATCCTTATTAAGAGTGAGAAACGTTCGTCTCAGCGCGTCTAATGGAGTGTCGGTATCCGCAGACAATCTTTTCAACTCTTCAACGAAGCAATGCGGGAAGTTCTCGCGAAGGAATTTTGCAATCTTGGAGCCTCCAATAGACTGAGATTGACCGTCAAACATGCCGACGAGAGTGTCCATATTCTCCGCACGGAGGCGAGGGACCATCATATCGATTATAGACAAATGTTCATTTCTTCCCAGGGAATCAGCCATTCCATAGGCCAACGATCCCGCTAAAGATGCAGAAGTACGAACACGTCGATCTTCCGTTTCTTCCGGCACCGTTTTTATTGTCAAAGTCACATCCATCAATCCCAAGACACGCAGATGCGTCAGTGAATTAAAGCCAGTCAGGTCAGTTCCATTAATAGACGAGGGGGCCAAAGACGCAATATTCGGTTTGATCTCTAATCGTTTGTTGCCGGAAAAATTTAGGTATTTCAGGTTGCGATTCCAATTCCAATTCCAATCATAAGGCCAGTTGGAAACGTTGTATTTCAACTGGTTGCTGCCAACATCCAAAATGGCTAGCTTGCTGACCTTACACAGCTCAGCCGGTAAAACCTGGAATCGGTTCGCATTTAGATGCAAGATCTTCAGATTGCTCGTCTCCTCGAGGTCATCGGAAGGCAAAGATGTCAACTCGTTACCAGAAAGGTAGAGATCTGTGAGATGCTGCCATCTCCTGAGAAATCCTTGAGGGAATTCAGTCAATAAATTATATGAAAGATTTAGCACGCGCAATTCCGGAAGGAAGGCCAATTCTCTCAGCACATCATCCTCCAAGCGATTGTCAGCAAGATATAAATTTCGCAAAGAACCGGAAAATGTCGTCGCCAGTCTCTGTGCAAAATTTGAATCTTTTCTAGTCGAATTGGAGGCCTCGGTGTATGTCCGCGATGCTGTCGAGGCCTTACGACCATTAGTAGTGGCAGTGTAGTTGCGACCAATACCAGGTGAGGCAGCAAGGCCCAGTAAGCCATTCGAGACTTGGCTTGGACGGCGTGACTGAGCCTCATCAAGAGCGGCCATGTTCTCATAACTTGGGGTAGTTGATAAGCCGGGTGTTGATCCTGGCGAGGACATATATTCACCAGGTGCTAATGGAACATGACCAGTGTGTCGGGGAAATCCATCGAGGATATTCGATGAAACGTTCAAATGTTCCAACTTCAAACAAAACCATATCTCTGATGGTAACCGATTTAGGTTACATTCTCTTAGGTTCAGATACTTCAGTTCGGACAGACAGCCGATAGTGGGTGGCAATGTGTTCAAAGGATTCTTAATCATGCTGAAATGTTCTAAGCGACGCAGTTTGCCGATATGGGGTGAAAGCGTCGAGAAATGATTCTTGTCGAGGATCAGCTTGGTAAGGTTAGGAAGATGCTCAAACATTGATTCTTTCAGCTGCACAAGCTTCCCCGACGCCATGTTTAGAGAAGTGAGGGTCGGCATTGGCGCATCAAGCTCAAATTGAGTAATCGGGCAATGGTCGAGCACGAGTGTCCGTAACTTGGGAAATGATCCTTTAAATTTTGTCACTGAATTGTGTCCCAGCAGCAACTGCTCCAACCGAGGCAGTCGCATGATGCTATCAACATTTGTAATAGCGTTAAAGCGAGCGTCGATTTCTTTGACACTTCTTAGTCCTTGAAACGATTCATCCAGCGGTCCTGACAACATGTTGTTCGTCACCCACAGGCGTTCGAGTGCTTTAAGTCGCCCTATATTAGGAAGTTCCCGAATGCTGTTGAAACTGATATCAAGATCGACCAAATTCGGAAGATTACAAAGAAAATCCGGGAAAACTTCGAAGTTGTTGGAAGAGAGCGTCAGATTCCGCAAAAGAGAATAGTCACCAAAATAGGTTGGTAACTGTGATAACTTGTTGTTAGCTATTTTTATGCTAACCAAGCCATGGAGCTCAGAAAGATCAGTACGGTCTAACTGATCTAGCTGGTTGTTGGAAACATCGAGATTCGTCAATCGAGTTGCGAAGCGGAAACTGGAAGGTAATCGCCGAGCCTCGTTTCCAACGAATTTTATTTCGCGCAAGTTGATACAACTCGTTATGAAATCCGACGGAACATCCAGAGAAAGGTTGCGGGATAAATTCAAAGTAATGATCTCAGAAGCTCTCTTGTAAAGCGTGATCGGTATGGTAGCCAAGCTGCGACCTTGAAGATCAACGTAGCTGAACTTCTGGCTCTTATTAAACCCAGGATCGGCATCTAAGCTGATATAACCGCTAAGTTTAGTCGGCAGAAAGATGAATCGGCAAATGTAGCTATGATCTTCACGGCCGACATCCTCAATTCTGTCCTTCAATTGGTATCCCACTTGATGGAGCAACTTCTTTTGCAATAGAATTGGACGCTCGCCATGTTCTAGCTGCCTTGACATTTCGTTTTTGCGCATGACGATCTCATAATTTTTTAGGTCGTCTTGCAAGAAGGACTTCCTTCCAAGTAGTTCAAGAATATCAGAAACAGTTGCGTTCAGAGGCGCGGACAGCGTAGCAAATGTTAAGTCAATGCGGAAAACACGAATGAAATACATGGAATTATCCACGCGAGCAGCATTTTCGAGCTCGTTGTCTATTTCTGGGAGACCGCGAACGATATCATCGCCTTGCCTCTTGACTTGCCAACTCTCGGGGGCATTCCAGTCTCCTGTTTGGTTCTCATTTGATTTTTCGTCCGGCAAATCCCCGTCAAAGACAAATGTCTGCTCTGTTGGAGAGAAAGGCCTAGGATCACTGACGATGCCTTTCATATTGTTAAGATCAGTGTCTAACTTATACATATTCGGCTGTTGATCATGTGGTGACTTGTTTGATACGTTTCTCCGTGGCCTTTTATTATTTTTGTGCGTATGAATACCTAGACCTCTTCCATCTTTCTTGCGGTCAAATTGAAGACTTTCATCGTATCTGTTTCCGGTATAGCTATCGGCACTTTCTTGACGATTTCGAAAACCAGGCGAAGGATCACGCTTATGTGCTCTAGCCGCAGCCCTAAGGGGGTCAGATAAAGATTTATCTGAGCCAGGTAGACTTTTCAGAGCATGGGATGGTTTGCTCCCGAACACGCGATGTATGAAACCCCGCTTAGGATTATTCATGCCCGGGGAGTCTTGGCCGGAGCCAGTATCTCTTTGAAATACCGCACTTCGCGTACTCGGAGTAGGACTGCTAGGTCGACCTGCTAGAGTGCTTGAGGAGCTCATTGCAGTAGATGACAATAATCCTCCAGCGTCACGAAGCCGGAAATTTGTATCCGCATCTTCCTGGGCATTAGCCATGCTTGTAGATTTAAGCACTGACTCTAGTGATCCCGAAGAGGAAGGTTTTCCCTCTTTGCTTCGAGAATGACGACGTCCCGTAAAGGGAAGTTTGTGAGATGATTTATGGTCAGTGTGACTAGATGAGGGCTTCCCATTGATAAAACGTTGGCTATCAGGCCCAGTAGGTTCCTTTCGTATAGGAGCCTCACCATATTGAGGGATGTCCTAAAGCAAAACCAAGGTTAGCACTATTATGGCACATAATATTAAGACACTAAAAGCGTACTCCAAATTGTTGGTACACCCATGGAGTGACATCACTGGATGGAAGAGGCGTCCGTGGACGAGAGGGTCTTGGCGAGAGGGTGCGGTTCTTGGAATATTCGGTGAAATTTTTCGAGCCCGTCGAGTCATTGCGACTGCGCGTCTGGCCTGGAGGCGCTTGAATATTGGGATCGGAATCTTCGCGATCACTGTTCTCCGCAGGTACGTTATCTTCACCAAAGAGTCCATGAAGCCGCTTGCGAAGAGGTCCATTCTGGCTCGATTTGGAGTTGCCACTATCTGCGCTCGTAGCTGATTGCCGTCTGTAATCCTTGTAGCCAAAGTCCTGGACATCGGACCCCGTCGTATGGCCACTACCAGAGCGATATGCGGCGGCGGGGCTAATGGGGGAGACTTCATGCTCTGAGGCATCCTGCAAAAATGTGCCGGAATTAGGATTGGGCAATCCATTTTTTGCGGACGATGACCATCCTGTACCGAAAGGACCGTGAGCCATCGGGTTGAGAGACAGTTGATATGAGTCAGAGGAAGAGGACGGGGGCGGCTGCGAATTCAAAGTGAAGTAATCTTCGGCGCCCAGGATTGCCAGTGCCTTACGATGATTTCCAAAGCTCGGCTTACGTTGGTCGGTTGGAGATATTGACGGAGACTCGGAGAACATAGAAGTATACAGTTCGGGGGTTTGCAGGTTAGATGGCCGACGAGAACGAAATCTGTATTGAATCCTATCAGCAGTAATTCTCGTTGTGTGTATTTGATGAATTGAAATCAAAAATTGGCCCAACACTGAACATCGAAGCAGTCCAGCATCAACGAGCTCAATTCAAAGGCGGCTTTCGAAGGCTACGCGGGATTTTGGCTGAGCGTACCTATTCCCATTAGAGTTTTGGGACGATCCATCGCTGTTGCAATCCTCGTTCTGTATATCTGGCTCGGTAGGTCCATCCTTTATGGTCGACTGAGATTGCCAGCTACTAGTCGAACTTTCGGACCCATGACGTTCGCCGAGAGACATCAAGTCTCCGTTTCGTTTAGCCATGGGGCGGGGTTGTTGGAGGAAAGCTGGGCAACAACCTTAGACGCCAGAGTGCAGGAAGGAGCTTGTTGAGTTTGATATCACCTGTTCTAGTTCATTTGGCGACGAGGTCCTCTCGATGGGAATGATCAAATATAACAGTTTTCGAAATACGGAGGCGGGTGGAGGACAGTGTCGCGGATGTGACGAGGCAAAAAGATAATAGCACCGGTAGCATGTAACGTGCCTCGAGAAGTGAAATTGGGATGTAAGATTATACCATCAGATGAGATGCAAGTGTGCGATCAAAAACTCGGTATATAGGTGTGTAGCGCAACAATGCGACGACATCGCTACACTGGCTCATTTGCGAGAAGTCGAGTTGCCGTAATCAATCAAGAGCATTCGATATGAGACAAAAGCGTCGAGGATGTCGCTCGGATAGTCCGTCGTCACGACCAGCAAACACGAAGGGCGACCGAGGCATGCCTCGCTCTGGAGGAGTAACGAGTGATGGTATGCAGTAAGGATGGAGGTTGAAGTGTTGGAGTTAGCGGGAAAGAGCGGCGCGGCTGAAGTCTGCAGTTGCGGCAGCGTGGCGGCCCAAAACGGGTTAGAGCCCCGGATTCCCCAAAGCGTCCAAGCGTCTGCGGATTGTCAGATATATCTAGTTAGTTAAGTTAGTTAGTTACTAGTTAACTAGTTAATATCTAGTGCGTTGTCGCCAACAACCTTGGAATATCTTATTGTTAGGCATGTCTGGGAATATAAATGTATTTCATGTATTTCATGCATACAAGGATACCTTTCTGGAGGAATCAAGCATCTCCGGCTCGGATTATTTCGAAGCGCAGGCAAAGCAACGAGAGTACTGCCTTGTAGCTTGCATACTGCCAGAACAAGAGTACAAGGCCATCAAACTATGAAAGAGCATCTAGGTGGCTCAACCTAAAGGTATCTCGCGGCGTATTCCCTGTTCCAATGAAGACAGGGAAATCCTAATGTCACTGATATCGCTGTAATACCTGAACGATACTCTGACCCTTAATATATATAGGTATACGGGGTGCTTGTTTACTTAGATTTTTATTTCTGATAATTTTAACACGTAATTGCCCTATTTCTGCAATAAGCTCACCATCTAAGCTATGATTAAATTCTACCTAGGTGAGACCAGCTTCTTTGATAAGGGAGGAAGCTTAAGGATGTATTTAATGCTGCTATTTACAAATATCCGATTTATATGGTTACGACGCCAACCTTACTGAATTGTGATAGGAAATGTCAGAATAGGTAGCAACAGGATTTTTTGATATATTAAAAATATCATTACCACCAACTATTGAAGGCATTATCTTCAATATTGGAAATGTTGGACACCCAAGCGCCTTGTGGCAACTAAGAGCGACGGCAGAGGCCCCAACATCTGCGAAATCAATTGGCATAACACCAACCTTCCAACATTCAGTGTCATATCTAACAACACTTTTTCACTGCATGCAACAGGGACAAGAACACGGAGATTTTTGATATTATACTTGATGGAAGTTCGATATCTCGCTAGGCACCGAGTCAGTGCGAGCCTTTGACGACATACTTGTGCTCACTCAGTCGTTGATATGGAGCATCCGGACGAAGATGAAAAGTCAATTAACGGGGGACTTCTCAGTTTACTATAGTATGTAGGAACAACCTATCCATACTCCAAAGAGGGAAACTTGATGCAAGATCGAGCGGGAGCCCCACTCCGGGACGATTCCCGACACCCGCCACTCTATTTTCGGGCCAATCATATCCAGCGATACATTCACTCCACTGTCCAGAGTCCTGGAGTACTCCGTACTCCCGCTCGGAATATCCCATATGTAGTAATAATCCATAATAATAAGTAAGATTTGCGCACAATTGTGTGTCAATATCAATCCATGTACTTGTCATGAAAAGTGACAAAGTCATCGCCCTTGATGATTCTCTAGATGTCCCCACATTGGGACTAGCGGCTGTGGCAGGGGCAGCCCAGTGACGCTATTGGTTGGCGATTACTTTAGGCTCTGTTGAACGTTTAAGCGCCAAAACAAAGAGGCTGGGCCAATTGTTATGGTGATGACGACCGTTGATGGTTCTGCAGCTGTCCTTATATCTGTCTTTTCCTGTTGCAAAATCTTTTTATGAATAACTCCGTACCTTGTGCGTGCATATTTATCATCCTACCCAATTGTACTCCGTACTCAACACTTGCAGAGAAGCTATATCCTGGGTTCTCAGGCTCTATAGCCAAAGGACCTTTCTTTTCCTTTTCCATCCTTTTTCTTCTTCTTGATTTTACCTTCTTGATTTAGCGTTAATCAAAAATGAGGATCTCTACACTCTCTGCAGCTTCTGCAGCATTGACACTATCATCACATGTTGTTGCACAGACTTACACGAGCTGCGACCCTATGGACCAAACTGGCAAGTCTTGATACACACGCCATCCTTCTTACAGCCAAGTCTATTACCTGTGTACACTAACACACTGCTCTTTGACAGGCTGTCCACCTGACCCCGCCCTCGGTGGCTCTGCCTCGTTTGACTTCACGCATGGGGCCTCGAGCAACTGGACTGCCGCTGGCACTGTCGACTACAGCAGTACAAATGGAGCGACCTTCACAGTCGCAAAAGCGGGAGATGCGCCTCTTATCACCTCCAATTTTTATATCATGTGGGGCCATGTTGAATCGGTGGTGAAAGTAGCGCCTGGCACTGGCATTGTCAGCAGTATAGTCATGCAATCGGATACGCTGGATGAAATCGACTTCGAGTTCCTGGGCGGCGACAATTCCAGTGTGCAAACAAACTATTTTGGCCATGGCGATACGAGCGAGTATAATCGCGAGCAGACAATCTCCATGGCAAACAACCAGGCGAGCTTTCATACCTACACAGTGGACTGGACGGCCGATTTGCTTGTTTGGCAGGTTGATGGCACTACGGTCCGCAGCATGACTCCCCAATCTGCCGACTCGGGTCAATATCCACAGACACCAATGATGATAAAGATTGGAATCTGGGCAGGGGGCGACCCTAGCAACCCGCAGGGCACTATAGGTAAGTCTGCAATTGCATTTTTTTAGGCATAATCATCCAGCTACAAGCAGGCGGCTGATCTGAAAGCTCTACGACAGGCTGGGCTGGCGGAGTAACGGACTTCAGCGATGGGCCATTCACTATGTACTGCAAATCAGTTTCAGTTATCGACTACTCTACCGGTAAGGAATACGTCTACACCGGTCAAAGCGGTACGTCGGACTCGGTTTCGGCTGTGGGTGGCAGCATAAACGGTAACATGGGTGCTACGGCGTCGGTGGCCACAGCTGCTGCAAACCCAACAATCACCAATTCATCAGGCGGCGATGCACCACTTCCCTGGGGCGGCACTCATAGAGAGACTTCATCCTTCGTTACCCCAGACGTCTGGCCATGGGTAGCAACAGCGACTCATGGAGCAACCAGCACAAGCCCTGCAAGTCCTGTGGAGGTTAACAGTTCAGGTGGCAATTCTTTGGCGCCATTTACGCTGTCTATAAGTGAGTCAGCCCGTTTCTACCCGTTGTTTGATATTTTTCAACTGACATTGAAACCTTGTGGCTTCATCCGTATAGACTTCTCCGTCTACTGCATTTCGATATCGCTCATCTTTGGATTTCTCCTTCCTCTTTGGCGCTGAGTTTGCTTGCTCTTAGAAGCAATGAACTTAGTAGCAACGACTCATATCTGCACTCCACTCAGCATTGATCCCTTCCAACATATCTACCTTATCACACACTCTTATGTTGAGACTAATTGCTTTACACCAAAAACATAACCGCTACCAGTTTCCTTCTCTCAATTCTTACTCGAGTGGAGTGTGGAGGGCGCAACCGTCATACTTGGAGTTTTGGGTCCTTTTTTCTTCCTTTGTTTGGGATAAATGCATTTCTCACGCATTGCACATAGACGGCCAGCTACATACATTTCTCACCTTGAACAGAGGGTGAACTCGGCGTTTTCGGATTTTCAATCGGATGTTGTCCACGGTGCTTTTCACATATCCTTATTTTATGATTCTGGCCACGTGTATGATAATGAAATATGGACTCGTTGATGAATAGAGTAACTAGTTACCACATTGTTTATCTACCTAATGCATACTATCAACTACCTTATGCAGCTATACTGGCACAATATCAACACCCAGCAACAATCCCTATACCTGAGTATCGAGCCCGCCTCATGCAGTGTTAAATTAGATTATATTAGACTATATCTTCTCGTGTCCTCGATTTTTGCTGGTTGAGAAAAAGCACTCTTTTCACGCCGATCCAAGGAGTGTTGACAGGACTCTCATCCACGTAAAGGAACATATCATAAAGCCAGCCACCGAACGCAGTGCCACAGAATGGTGCAACCATTGGAACCTACATTCGTTTCATCAAATATAGTCAGCTGACTTCTTTCATAAATGCTTCTCTAGAGTTAGGCAGGTGAATTTCCCACTACCAAATTACCTACCCAGAAGTAATAATTCCCTGCAGCCCAGACATTATGCCCATAACCTATCATATAACTAACAAGTCTTGGACCAAAATCACGAGCAAGGTTTATGGCATATCCCGTCTCCCAGCCAAAGCAAGCACCGATGCCAAAGACAAGGAAGAAAAGCGCCAATGGCGTTAACGGGCCGGCACCGATGTTCTTGTTGTCCTTGATGGCAAAAATGACGAACATCAATATTGAGCTAGCGATGAACTCGGAGAAGAATTGTCCGGTTTTAGTCATGAATGGTGCCGGATATGTACAGAAAATCCCTGCGGTCGCATTCTTCGAGTATCCAGGCACCGTGCGAATATTCGGTCCTCCTTCGTAGACGTCGATAGCAGATTTGTAGTTAGCGTAGACAATTGCGGCTCCCAACATGGCGCCTAGTATTTGGGAGAGCATGTATATTGGGAATTTGCGCCAGGGAAATTTCCGATACAGACAATTTCCAAACGTCACTGCTGGATTGATGTGTCCTCCAGATATGCCGCTGGCATACACTCCTAACATGACTCCGATTCTATCGTTGATGCATCCCTGAGTTAGTTGCTTAGATACCTAGGTAACCTTGGGGAACAAGCAATAAAGTACTGCCAGCCATATCCTAGTCTAAAGAAATATAAGCAACTCACCCCCAACCCCAGGATATAGACTGATAGTCACCTCTCTGGTCCTGACTCAGTGTTACTTGAGCAACAACGCCGTCGCCGAATAGTATCATGACCAAAGTCCCGAAGAACTCCGAGAACGGTTCTCGTAAGTAATGGCGAATACGAATCCAGAGAAGCATTTTCTTGGAACTACGTTCCGAATCTGGAGTAAAAGACTGGGGCCTCTGCCCTTCACTGACACTAGCGTCGTCGATATTTTTAAAGCTTGCTTTGGTAGCCATCATATAATCTTCGACAATTCCTTGACCTGAAATATAGACCAGTTAGGTATCAGCCAAGGATGGAAGTTTTGCCAATTGTACAGTTTCCGCGGAAGATTTTCGAGGGCTATAGTAAGCACATATACCTCAGGTAGTACCTAGGTAGGTTTTTATAGGTATTCGGCAATGTGCCCATGTCCATTTATCAAGAACACAATACTATTGTGAATGGTCAGAGTCATCCTGACTTTCATGCATCTTGTGCCACCGACTGAGGGCATTAACCGCCATACAATAATTCCACTAGAGCTAAAACTCGGTTCGGTTTGTAGTTACTGGTGGTGACTTCTCAGCTGCATAGATGCCTTCCCAAAGATAATGGTAAATCAGTTTTTGCCAATAGGGCTGCACACCAAGCCACCAGGTATCATACACATGCAGTGGTACGCTGTGGCAGCCCGATTTATAAGCTGACGTGCAACGAGAATTATTGCGCTGTTACATCTCGGAATGTATGTAAGTCGCATCGTGTCTTGCGTACAATAAGCGAGCGACCTCGCGATGAGAAATCATGCAGCAAAACGGATAACATCTTCACATGCGGATTTGACTTCTATAAGCCCAGAGAATTTTCTCTTTTCGTATTTGCCATTCACAGAATATGTGGTTACATGTTTGTTTGTCTGTTGCATACCCCGGATTCTGTCGGTCTGGACCATTGCTTCCCCGGACCCATATTTTTGTGGTCCGTACGGAGTACTCCGTGCAAATGCGGAGTTGAATCCACGCATATGCACATGCATGCCATACAGGACGTTGATCCAGATTGAGCGTTTATCACGACGTATCCTTAGTTTTGTAATGATTTTTGCGTCCTTCAGCTCTGGCTTTACTTGCTGGGTTATAAAAGCCGATGAGCGATACATAGGGCGGTTGAGTCTCCGATTGCTTTCTTCGGAAGTTTGGATATGCACCTAGGTATCCGTGTACAACGTCGATGTAGCATCTCAAAACACGATTTAATAATTCGTTCCCACCCATTACGATGTGTTACTCTATTTTCTCAGCTTCGTGGAGAAGAAGTTGCCTAGCACTCACTCACTTCCTAATGCGCAACTCATCCCAAAGCAGTAAAACGCACGGACATCAAGTCCCCCCAAAGTCCCAGGTTCTCACCGGAGATGCCGGTGCTTTCTCCGCTTGGCACTTGCACAATCTGCCACTAGGAAGCTCGCGATAGCCCAGACGTCCGGAGATTATTTTCCCCCCAGTCACATGAGAATGTTGGTGCGGGGTTCAGTTATGAGTGATAAATGGATGAATGGAGGAATGAACTTGGCTCCCTTAGTCTCTCGTATTAAGCGGACCCCTGGCCAAAGTGTCCTTAAAAGGCACCATTTTCATTAACTATGTACCGTACCATTACTCTTTTGCCGAGCAATTTGCTTGCCACTTGATTTCAGATCTCACCAACAATCAACCCATTGCGACGTTTGAATAATGCCCGGTTTAGCGGAATCTTTCGTCGGGTCTATTGACCAAGGGACAACAAGTACACGGTTTTTGATCTTCAACAAAGACGGTGAGCCTGTTGCATCACATCAAGTGGAATTTGACCAGATATACCCCAACCCAGGGTATCACTACTCAAAAGATTGCGTAGTACTCCAACGTACTGATTGATCATAGATGGCATGAGCACAACCCATTCGAACTCGTGTCGTCGGCTGAAACGTGCATCGATGAGGCAGTCAGGAAATTCGAAGAGCTTGGCTACGTTCGCGACAGCATCAAGGCAATTGGAATCACTAATCAGAGGGAAACCACGGTATTGTGGGACTCTGAGACAGGAGAGCCCTTGCATAATGCAATCGTGTGGACAGATACCCGGTCACAGTCTATCGTGAGAGAATTGAAATCAAGACATGGTGCGGATAGTCTGCAACAAATTTGTGGTCTGCCTCTTTCGACATATCCATCCTCGACAAAGTTGTTGTGGATGATTCAACATGTTCCCAAAGTCAAATCCGCATATGAAAAAAGGAGACTTGCATTTGGCACCGTCGACTCATGGTTAGTATACCAGTTGAACGGTGGACCAGCGGCAAATGTATTTGTTACGGACCCAACAAACGCATCAAGGACAATGTTTATGAATCTTGAAACGCTCGAATATGACGATCGACTGCTCGACTTTTTCGGAGTCAAAGGCAAAGTACACCTCCCTAAAATTGTTCCCTCATCAAATAGAAAGGCATATGGTATTGTGTCTTCCGGTGTTCTCCAAGGAGTGCCAATCATGGGCTGTCTTGGTGACCAATCGTCGGCCTTGGTTGGACAAAAAGGGTTCTATCCGGGTTTGGCCAAGAATACATACGGCACAGGCTGCTTTCTTTTGTACAACGTGGGAGAGAAACCAGTGATATCCAAACATGGCTTGCTAGCAACTGTTGCCTTTCAATTTGACGGTAAACCCGTTTATGCGTTGGAGGGTAGCATTGCTGTTGGTGGGTCAGGGATCAGGTTTCTAGAGAACAACCTCAATTTTTTCAAAGAGTCCAGGGAAATCGACGCATTGGCGGCAACTGTGGAGGACAACGGTGGCTGCATCTTTGTGACTGCTTTTAGTGGCCTCTTTGCGCCATACTGGATAGACGACGCTAAGGGCACCATTTGTAAGTCGAATGTCATATTCAACACGAAGGAGAAGATTAATCTGTTTCCATTACATTAGTTGGAATCACGCAATACACGCAAAAGGGCCACATAGCCCGGGCCACGTTAGAAGCAACCTGTTATCAGACCAAGGCCATACTAGCCGCCATGGAAAAGGACAGCGGACATGCACTCTCGGAACTTGCTGTTGATGGCGGCATGAGTAATTCGGATTTAGCGATGCAAGTACGTGTATCTATGGAGTTGCCTCACTATAGCTCTCGTTTTGAATTAACTCAATGTCTTTTAGATTCAAGCCGACCTGGTATCTATTCCAGTATATCGCCCGAAGATGCGGGAGACAACTGCTCTTGGAGCCGCTATTGCAGCAGGCTTAGCCTTTGGTCTTTGGCATAACTTCACAGAATTGCGAGATATCAACCGAGCCGGCGGTGCGGTCTTTGAGCCAAGTATACCCCCTGAGAAAAGCTCCGAAATGTTTTCACTCTGGGAAAAGGCCGTTCACATGTCAAAGGGGTGGGTAAAAAAGGAGAGTGGCAACGTCAATGGAGCCAAGAACCCCGGAAAATCCCCAGTAGTTGTTAATATCAAGCCAGTAGAACCTGTTTTTGGCAATAATTCCATTTTCAGTGACCTTGACGAGGCAGATGAAGAGGACTTGCTACTTGAACTGCGAAAACTTGAGATTCACCAGCGTCTGAAGCGTCTGAGGAGAGCAACCAAGGCATAGATTGCTTGTTTGAGAGGTTGCACGCAAGGATCGAGATTATTCTTTGATAATGGATGAAATGAATGTCTAATGTCATATCTATTAATGAGACGCAAGAAATTAACACTTGGGGTTGCTCTCCAATGTGAATCCAATGTAAAAGATGGGTCAGTTGATCTGCTGCAGTAAACAAGGAAGCTGCAACTGGTCCCCAACACAAGAAGTAAACCTCGACCCTTCAAACTCCTATCGCATGAATATTACCTGGCTATGGTTGTCCCAGGATACCAGCCCGGAATGCTCCCAAATTCTCGAATGCCTTAGAATAAAATGCAGAAAACTGATTTATCGATGATTTTCTTGTCAGTATCAGATACTTTTTATCACGGTTTTTGACCATAAACGGTATATCTAGGTACAAAGCCGTCAGTAAGCCGGTTCAAAGAGGCCCCAAAGGCTGCTAATGTTATACTTACAGGGTCACCGAAGGATAATCTCTTTGAATTTCATCAATCAAAACATCAACCTGGTTGTAAGCCATATCAGGTGCATCTCCGAATGACTCCATATTCACAACAGAAGGACCTTCCTTCTAAAGATCAGCACCGAGACTTGCTTCCGCCTTTGAGACAATGCCTTACCAATTTCGAGTCTCCTACTAAACCATCAATTGGCAAAACTCTTCTCACAACGTGGATGTTGAGGAAACCAACCCCATGCATCCATTGAGCAAGGGGCGAGTTCAAGTGAATGGTCGTTTTACTCAGATCCTTTATATTGCAGCTGTGTGCAAGCCATTGCAATATGCGGTTATCTTTGGACACAGATGTGTCATGAGCACCGTATATGGAATCCAGGTCCTGAAATTCAACCCAGCCACCCGAAATACAGTTGCTAACTAGTTAGACTGGTAGGGATATGAGAATATTATAGGGGACTTACTCAAAACACTGTCGTATTAGTTTAGGCCAGTCGCAGATTGTTCCAGCCATGTAGCGAGCATGGATATAGTCAAAAGACCGGTTCCAAGTCCATTCTTCTTCGACATTATCAATTTCAAAGGATAAATTTGGGGGCACCAGAAAGGGCTGAAAGAGGTTGAGGTCGACTCCAATGACCTCGGCACCAGGATATGAATCTGCCATTTCAATGCACCAGGTCCCAATTCCACAACCAATGTCTAGTACACGTTGTGGACTCCAATCGATAGGAGCTAGGTGTAAATGGCCATTGAAAGCCCTCATGAAGATTGAATGTATTGATTCTAGTCGCTTCATTTCGGTCTGCACATGCGGGAGTAAGATACGAATCCCTACTTGTGTTTTGGACACGCACGCACTTTTTCATTTGGATATCTATATGCTATGAGAGCTGTGAGCCGACATTTCTCTCCTTTATTTTACTTGCTTCACTGAGTCCAGGCAGAAACTTACCTTCATAGTGTGTTATACCGTTCTCCAAATGAATATCTATGAGACTTGAATCGAGCGATATAGTCGATTCGTTGTCTCTATACAAACTGAGGGTCAACCACGAGGATCTTTATGTGTGTAAATGAGAGGTGAATATTGATAACAAACATTTCTGAATATCCCTCATCCATATAACGCCCATATACAGGCAAAGGAGAATCTCTCATATTTCTCACTCGCTCGGTCCGGTGCTAGGAGTTCAGTTGATCGGAAAATGGACTGACTGGAAGAAAAGAAGGGGGAACGACGACATAAGATCAAAACTTATTTCTCCCACTTCCAATATGCTCTGAATCATTGCGGATTAAATATGCAAAGACAACCAACTCATCGGTCAATCGGCAATCCAAGTTCACCGAACTAGGCTGCTTCGCAAAATTTCGGGGAAAATTTTCCTTTTGACAAATCAACTTTGCTTCCCATTGTAAATATTCTTTTACCGGGGCAGCTCCGAGGCTCGCTTACTTTGAAATGTGACAAGTACGGCTTTTATGCAATGTTAAGTGTTTGCATATTTTGAATATCGGCACATGATATCAATATGAAAAACGCATTTTTTGATGTGTGTACTTTGTCTCTCGGAGATCTTCTTGAACAGACATGCCATTTGCTAAAGGATTGATCATACTGGCAGCACATCGACATTGGGGGCACCCTTTCTTTGTATCGGAATATTTTCATTGCTGGTCTCGAGCGCAACAAAGTGAATAAGGACAATGACGGCTCAGTGGACATCTGACATATCAGCTCATGAATGATAAAGGAAGTAATATCTAATAAAGCAATCTTGCATACGTCGTTCCTCCAGGACCGGGCATTCACGAATGGAAAAAAGGACAGAAGATTCCAAATTGTATCCCGGCCGTGTTACCGACCTAGACATGTCAAGATCCATGGATGCCGAGTGATTTGCGTGAATTACTCGCTTAGAGTAACTACCTAGATAGGCAGTAGGTCTCAATGGGTCTCATTCCCGCTCTCGCTATTCAGGTATGTACCTAGATAGACCGAGATCCATACGTACCAGGTAGGTAATAAATTGCTTAGTGACGATCGACATCCATGCCGACAGTACCTACCTAGGTAGGTAGGATACTTATTGGAATATTTATCCGGCCAACCGACCTCGGAAGCATTGATCTTGTGAGTGACAACCTGAAATTTACTATTTAGGTATTGGTTTGGAAAAACTATTGCATTACTAGACACGATGAAATATATCACACATCCATCCTTTAAAGAAAGGAAAAAAGCAACAACGAAATTCGGTTAGATTTTCGGCTTTCGGTCATTAAAATAATTACCTAGATAGGCAATTTTTCTTGTTCAAAATTGTCCCTCACCTTCTCTTAAAAACACACAATTCATCTCCGCTCCAGGAGACAGGGTCACTTCAAATTGCAAAACCGGATCCTCAACTTTATCATGACCGGCCCTCGGAACAGCGACAATCTTTTCGTACACCTGCAGAATGCGTACAATAGTATAACACATTTCGAGCATGGCAAATTGCTGGCCAATACAAATACGGGGTCCGCCGTTAAAAGGTATGAAATGCCACGGCTTGGGCTGCCAGCCTGATGTCCAACGTTCAGGAACCCATTTAGTGGGATCATAGTATTTCTCTGCATTGGGGGGTTGATCGCAGAATGCTGGATCGCGCTGCATGAGGATTGTTGAATAGACAATTCGTGTGTCTCCCCGTATGCCGATAGGCGATCTACCATCCGGACCGCCGCCACGGGGGAGAGTGGTATCATGCAGACTGTAACGGACATTGAATGGCACTACAGGGTATACTCGAAGCGTCTCGTTAATCACGGCATTCAAGTATTTCATTTCTTTTAGGTCAGCATATGTGGGAATCTTAGCCTCAGCTCCGACACCAAGGCGCTCAGCGATTTCGACCCTTAGCTTAGCCACGACCTCTGGATTACGAGCAAGCTCAAACGTGCAGAAAGACAGCGTCCCAGCAGTTGTATCTCGGCCTGCAAGAAGCACGGCGACTAATTGGTCCCGCAACACTCGCGGGTCGCGCGTGAATCTTGCCAAAGCATCGAGAAAAGTGTCCCGTTTGGAAAGCTTCTTCTCTAGTTCCTCGGGTGAAAGCGATAGAACAGTTTCGATATAAGGTTGAATAAAGTCGTCCATTATCTTCAGCTCTTCTCTAAACTTCTTCCGAGAGAAGAAACCACTAAGTGGGCTGGACTTTCTATCAGCCATCGACCTTTGTTGGACGAGGTTATAATCAACTTGCTATATGCCACTCACCCCATCCGGAAGAATTGTGCCTGTCTTGATTGTACATATCGGAAAGCCTCAGCAAATCTCGTCGTTGGATTCTCCAGACTATCTGTTCCCTTGCCTAGGAGGTAGTCTGTGGAGGCATCAAGTGTATAGCGGAAATACAGTCCCCCAATATCAACAATTTTACTTCCATTGGGAGCCGAACTGCCCCCAAACAGACGAATAAGTTTCTGGACATTTGTCTCAAAAATCTCAGTGTCAACAATGCGGTCTCGAGTGAACATGGGTCGGATTAAATGTCGAGACGTAGACCACAATTCCCCATCGGTAGCAAAGATGCTGTCACCTAAGAATTCGCGCCACTCGCGATGGAATGTTTCTCCTTTGCCAAAGTCATTAAACTGACCGGTTAACATGGCCTTGATGTTCTCCGGGTCAACAGTGAATATGAGTCGACTGGACACTAATTGATTGATCTCTGCCGTGAAAGGCACGGAGGGGAGCTTGTTCGCATGTTGAGCTTTAGCAAAGGCCTTTTGCCAGAATTCAAGATCCTCGTTCTTATTGGCGGCTTGCAGAGATGCAAAAATGAAATCGGCCGCTGTATTTTTTTTTTTTTTTTTTTGATTTAGACTCTATATTCATACAAAAAGAGACAGGAAATGCTTGCACTCACCTACAGGAAGATGAGTAGGAATCTCTGGTGACTTCCCTCCCAGGGCCTGGATTTGGTGCGCCACTCGCAGTTTCATCACCCAGAAAACAATGAAAAGAGCTAGACCGGCCCCCAGGACTGTGCCCGGGGACGATAAACTGGACAGAAATGCTTCAATCATATTTTCGACGTTATTCTCTTGTTACACGAGCACCCAGGTAGGTTACTTAGGTATGTGAAACAATGATGAAATTGGGGAGCCTAAGGTTTTATTTGGCTGGGGTCTTCCCCGCAAAAGAGCGAGCCTAGGCTAGTTGGCAATCATATGCAACTTCGATGCCATCATAACTACGAAGAAGCAGTGATAGCATTTTATCAATACAAGATAAAACGGAATATAGTTATGGACATGGACACATATTAAGACAAGTACCTAGGTAGTATCTATCCATTTTGTGATCGAGACTTTTGCGGATGTGTAGTTATCAGATGGTTGCCGTATTTCCCAGGCAGCGATTTGTAGCCTACCTCGGCAAGCATAAATAGCCCTAAATGGACGAATGACAACATGCATAGTTAATTGGCAGCAAGTAAAACGTTTACATAGCACGGCTGCAATATATCTTAAGCATTCACAATTTGTGACGACATGTTCGAACATGGCGAGCCAAGCCACTAGTTGAATAGAGGACATGGATGATGAAGCTATTCCGAGGCCTTCACCGGCATACAAGCCGATAGTTTCTATTGTTGGCACACATATGTATAGTAGGGCATTTCTTCAAGCGGAATTGGTAAATTTATCTATATTATACTTTATTATCACATTGCTTCATTGCGGCATTTTCATAGCCATATTCCCGGGCAAGCTGGGCATAACTGGCTAGATCAGACATTCTAGGATACCTACCTATATATTGACTGTATCAAGTTAGTCCATCCGTATTCAACGGAGAAACCATTCAAAATCCCCTGCTGAGTTCGTTTTGTTTGGGGGGAACTATGTAAGTGTACAATTTTAGATCAGTCCATGCTCCTCCCGTCTTCGGGGTTCTTATGGCTAATAATCTTACATGAAATTAATAATCAAGGTTATTGCACTCATAAAGCGCATATTATATCTAGGTATCATATGGCGTGCAAAGATCCCTCTCCCTGGTTGGCTGTCTAGGTAGATACCTAGGTGGAGCTCGTCAAGATCCGTGGATGAGGCGCGATATACATCGCGTACCTAGGAAGGCATGCCGGGCGCTCACGTACCTAGGTAGGGAGTATCTTGGCACCCGTGGACGTCAGATACCTTGAGCATATATGCATGGTTATCTAAAGCAGGGATGAGCTGATAAATCATCTAATGTAGCATGGCCTGATTACTAGCTACGAAGAAGTTAGGGCTTGTAGGAGCTAGGGGTTGCCTACTGGCTACAAGTCAGACAGGAAGCCTACGTCCTTCCACGCTGACTTGCATGTAAGACTGGTAGGCAATATCACGAGCTCTGTTAAGTAGGCACATAGGCACCAGCATGCATATGTGGCCACGACTAACAATGGTGGGATGGGATAGGGGGTAACTAATCGGCAAGCAAGGCAAACAACGAAGCATTCGGAATTTTCATGTGCATGAAATTCGTCAGATGTTTAATAAAGCTGCGAGAGTACGATAGTGTTTGACCCATTAGTGCCCAAGTGGTAACACCATGGATCGGTTGTAATGGGATGGGCGACTAACTGAAGCGTTGGCGAGCACTAAACACACATTTCATATTACTTACCTAGGTACTCATTCTCTTGAATTCTACGCAATTCTCTTGTATCTAATCACTTCTATAGTTGTCCATTAGGCAATCGTCACGGGTGTTTACGTGAGTCATTCCGAGGAAGGCATCTTCGTTGTCCGTCTTCTTCCTATCGTCTAATCCACCTTCCGAATGCGCGACCTTCCCGATTGACACCATTCGCTCTATTACTTCGTAATGCATCATGGTGAGACTAGATACTCTTGCATAGCAGAGATAGCACTGTTACATTGGGGCACCTTCTAGATCTGCATCAAAGAGGAACCCGCCTGTGACAGTTGAGGTCAACGGAGATTAGGAATGTGTGGCTTTTTATCACTGGTCCCATTGTGCCTTTGCTAACATCTTGTTGCTATTGGCTGCTAATTTGGAGGGATACATGTGTTGGCCGGCCTCTTTTTCGTCTTCCAAGTATTTGAAGTCAGTAGTTTTCCTGACAAACGCTATAGCTTCAAGCCAATTTCTTTTCGAGTGTTCTCTGGTTACGTACCAACAACCAACACGTTGTAGGGCCATGTTGCCTTTAGAAGTGGCAATAGATTTGTAAGAGTTTGGCTATATAGTATACACCGCTTAGCGCAGTAGGATGGTAACATAGTGGCATACATAGAGTTTCCGGGAAGGGCAAAGGATTCGCACTATTCAGAGTATTGTAAGGGCGAATAGGGCTAGACCGAATACGGCGTTTAAAATGGAGCTAATCAGCAAGTAACGAAGATTCAAGAAAGATATGTATATGAAGATGTGTAGATGGTCGTCACATAGCCAATGCAACTGCCGCTTATATACTCCTCAGATGAGAATGGACATACATTAGCGCCAACCTAATATTGGCGGTGTTCAAGATTTCAACGCGCTATACCCGAACGCCTAATAGTCCCGACCTAACACACGGGATGTTGGAAACGGCGTCGTTGCTGACGGGAGGCAAGTTTCCTCCGACACAGTCCGTAGGCCCTTTTTTGCGGCGTTGGAGGGATGACTTTACACCAGCTAAGGTGTGGAAGAAACTCAAATGGAAGAAGATAAGTACGCACTAGCAGTAGCCGTATCTAGTGCGTCACTTTGAGGCCACAATATGTACCTAGGTAAGTGGTTCTGTAAGATAAGAGAGACTGTCAGTGTCTTGTTGTATACCTAAATCTTTATTTCTTCAGGATGACACCACTAGTTGACTGCATCGAGAGAAGCACACACATCTTCACAATTGTTAGTGGCGGCAGTAGGCTGTAGGGCATTAAGCATAAGGCGGACTACAGTACTAGTATACAGATGCCAAGAGAGGAGGATCGACGACGACGTCTTGCTTGGGATGGTACCTACTACCTAGGTAAGGCATCAACCGTTGAATTGCCTCTTGAAGACTGCAAGCAGAGCCAAGCCGGGGGGTGGAGGATCGTGTGGGGGCTGTCTGTTGATACAGTGCAGGTTCGGGATCGGCAGCGGCTGCCATTGGTGAGATCTCTAAATTTATTATGGGGCAGGAGGGTCCTTCCAAGACTTTGTGGGGTTTGCCAAGACTAGTCTAAATACTACGTCGTAAAGACCGATTCAACGGCTCGTGATTGGTTGATCGCAGCCATAGACTGTTGTATGTGAGCAGCCCCATACCTAATATCTTCATCCATGGATGCTGAATGCATGCCACACGCAGAGAAAAATGCTACCTCATGCCGAGAGAAAACCCCCGAAAAACGCAATACCTAACACAATAACAGCGTTAACCGCACAAAAAAACACACATACACACGGACATACAGATACACGGATACATACACGCAGAGGGAAATAGCCACCTTCTAAAACTGGGACGAGGACGCGTCATTCAGCGTCTACCCAACAGTGTCGCCGGAAAAATGTCTATCAAGATTGATTCTAGGACCTGACGGTTATCAGGGGGCCCTATGGCCTGGCATCTTTCCTACCATACTGGCCAGTGGCCCCCCGGGACTGCATCCATATCAGGGCTAGCAAAAAGTCGGACTTAGGATGAGCATATCGAACTGTTGAATGGTGTATTGGTGGCTTGGTCAAGCTTTCCACCGGCGATTGCACGTAGATCCACGTATTTTACGTGGCATGAGGTGTGTCTGGTCTCTGGATTCTGTAGGCATATAAGGGGAAGGGCTCCTCGTTGAACTTAAGACAGTCGATGTTGTTGAGACTGAGACCAAGGCGAACCGGTGACTCTTTCTCCAATAGAGCAATAATAAACCATGGCAGAAATGTCACGTAGTTTGTACGTCCTCTATGCGTTGTTATTCTGTTGAATGGATTTGATTGCTTTGCTCCTGGTTTCTTCTTGAACTTGCCAATTCCAGGTTCTAACTTTTCAGCCAGCCTTACGGAACAGCTTCTGCGCCTCCGTAATGAGGCTTCTCATCCAGACTCTTCACACCAACTCTCAGACCTTCTATCATCGAACTCCAGCCCTTGGCCCATCCGCCACCTAATTCTGGCATTTCAAGACATCTACAAGTCCCTTCCCGAGTCCCTTAAGGCAAAGAACGACGAATCAATAGCCCGTCTCCGGGCAAAAGTCAAAGCAGCCACGCCTAGTATTGCAGAATTAATAAGGACGGACTCTCGCGCCGGTTTCATCGATCCTACCACTGAACGAAGTCTCTCACATAATGCCATCCGGCAATTTGTGCAGAGTTTCCACATATCCGTTGGCCCTTCCCGCCATGGAAAGCCTCGCATCGCCGTCATTCTGCCCAACGGTCCTCTTATGGCAGTCGCAGTCCTCACATTTGCCAACAGGTATACCATTTTGCCAATGGTGTCGAACATGGTGCCAGAGCAGTTGCACATGGATATAGAACATTCACAAGCTGACGCGATCGTCGCACTGGATTCTGACATTGGCAAGTTGCAGCTGGACAACGGTAGCCGGCCGGTCTTTGGCATCGAGCAGCTAGAAGATTTAACTTTCAAAGTGGTTTCTTCACAACATGTCCCTAGTAAGACAGTACAGTTCCCACCGAATGCTGGGGACGACATTGCAATTATTCTTTTCACCAGTGGTACTAGTGGTACCAAGAAGCTGGTTCCTATCACAACTTATAATCTCATTGCTGGTACAATCGCTACCATCGAGTCGGTAGAACTGTCTGAGACAGACGCCTGCTTAAACATGATGCCGCTGAACCATGTGTATGTCAACTGCCAAATCACAATCCAGACAAAAATACTAACGATACTAGTGGTGGCATCGTTCGCAGTATCTTCTCTCCCATCGTTGCTGGCGGTGCGACAATCTGCTGCCCCCTTTTCGACGCTAGCATGTTTTGGGATATCGTGGAGAGCCCTAATATGACACCAACTTGGTATTATGCCACACCCACAATGAACCAAATGATTCTTGGTGAGGCTGAGCACCGCCCCGAAGCTGTAAAGCAAAGCACAATTCGATTTCTTTGTAACGCTGGTGGCGGTCTTCCCCCAACGCTTGCAGTACAGCTCCGGGATACTTTCCACTGCACTACTCTTCCCAGCTACGGCATGACTGAGTGCATGCCTATTGCTGCACCGCCCAGGGACTATACACTTGACCGCCCTGGAACATCCGGGCGCATCGTTGGTCCCGAAGTTGTAATTATGAGCGAGAGCGGCAAGCCTGTCGAGCGTTGTGGGATGCTCGGTCATATCTGCATTCGCGGATCACCAGTTTTCGAAGGATATCTGACCTCCGAGGGAAAAATCGATACCAGCGCATTTAATGAATCCGGCTGGTTCGATACCGGTGATTTAGGGTACCTTGACGCTGACAACTACCTGTACATCACTGGCCGCAGCAAAGAGGTTATCAACCGTGGTGGTGAAATTATATCTCCTGTGGAAGTAGAAGACGCCGTGTTGACTTCGGCCAAACAACCTGGCTCTCCGTTGTATGGTCGTGTTACCGAGACTTTGGCCTTCTCTGCCCCCGACACAGTGCTGCAGGAAGTCGTCGGCATTGTCATCGTCACGCCTCCCGGCACCACGAGGCCGGATCTTCGCCAGCTGCACGAAGCGCTGCAGCCTATTATCCACCAGCCCAAATGGCCCGCTGTGGTTGTGTACATGGACCGGGTACCAAAGTCAAACAATAAGCTCCAGCGTATTAGGCTCGCTCATCGGTTGGGCTTGGAAGCAATCACACCAACTACACCCCTGGCAGACCGTCATTATGAAGCCGTCTGCCCGCCAAACGGTACACCACTCAGCCAACCAATCCCGAAAAAAGCGTGTATTGTTGATCAAAACCTGATCCGCTCGTTTCTTAGCGAGATTACCAGTAATCCTGAGGTGCACGTCCAAATAAACCAGCGCGATGGATTTGCCCATGCTGTTCTGTTCGGCCGGGACCCAGATGGCGACCACATAACGCCTGGCGACCTCCACAACCAACTCGATGGCCACCTTATCCCTAGCCGTATCGTTGCGCTGCAGGATACTATGCCCGTCGATGCCTTCGGAAACCCTGACCAGGCCGCTATTGACGCCGCTATCCGTGCCCGCAACTCGGACGGCGATCTGTCGTCCCTCCAGCGACGTGTGCGTGATATCTTCGCTGCCGCCTTGTCGTGCCCAGCAGAGGAAATATCCGCGCTTACCGACTTTTTCGTTGCTGGCGGTGATAGTCTCAGCGCTGGTCGTCTGGTCTCGCAGCTCCGTCGCGAATTTGGCATTTTCCTCGCTGGTGACATTCTCTTCCAGTACAGCACTGTTGGTGACATTGAACACAAAGTTGCCGAGGCAGTTGAAGTTAAGGCTGCCAAGGGCGAGGGTGGTCAAGTGGAATTGCCAGGTTGTGAAGAAACATATAGCAGCACCAACCTGATTGTATTGATCCTACATCTGTTCCCCATCACGTTCTTCTTTCCCATGAAGCGCTCTTTCCAGTGGATTGTATTCTCCTACGTGGTGGCCGAGTGCTCAACGCGGTTCCCCATACGCGAACAGCTCATCGGTCGTCTGATTCTGATCGTTCTGGCGGTGCTGTCTGGCCGAATCGCCACATACATCGTAGCTCCATTCTGCGGCATCATCTTCAAGTGGCTCGTCATCGGTCGTTACACCGAGGGCATGTATCCCATGTGGGGTCCTTACCACACGCGCTGGTGGTTGACACAGAAGGCATTGCAGATTTGTGGAAAGGGTATGTTCAGCCACCTCAACTGGTCGCGCGTGTTATTCTATCGCCTGCTCGGTGCAAAGATTGGCAAAAACGTTACCATTTCCAAAACTTCTAAGCTTGGAGAGTACGATCTGATTGAAATCGGTGACAATGTCGTCTTGGATAACTGCCAGTGCCGTCCCTTTGCCGTGGAGCGCAATACCTCTATGCTCTTGAAGCGCATCCGCATTGGCAAGGACTCGTCCGTAGGACTCAAGTCCATCGTTGCCCCCGGTGCTGATATCCCCGAGAATACCTGCATCGGCCCCAACTCATCCAGCTGGGAACTCCAGGATGCTGATGAGAGTAACCGCGAGCTGCTCTCCACTCGTATCCCTACACCGCACTGGATTTGGAACATCATGCTCATTGAGCCACTGCGAATCTTTGTCTGGATCTGTGCTCGTCTCACATGGATGGCGGGCCTCATACCCATGGTGGCCCAGATCCCTAATCAATCGCCTAACATGTTCCTATCTACCCTGGACTGGTTCACCAGCGGTAAGCGAATTGGCTTTCACATTGCCGCAAGAGTATGTCGGGCTATTGGAGGCCCTATTGTGCTCTTTGTCGCCATCCTAATTATCAAGACATTGCTTGATCTCATCTGTGGCAAGCCCAAGCCCGGCCCTGCCTCCAAGCAGAGTACTCGCCAGAAGGTACGGAGTGCTGTGCTGGCGCAGGTCATGCCCGCCGGTGACATTCACGATCTCACCCGGCTTGCTGGCCGCCACTACGAACTTGCCTCGATGTTTGTTCGTGCTCTTGGTGGCAAGGTTGGCAAGCGAGTCTACTGGCCTAGCGTTGGCCCCATCGTTTCTGACTTTGATCTTATCGAGGTTGGCAACGATGTCGTCTTTGGCTCTCGTTCAAGTCTTATCACCTCCGATGGTTACGGCCGTGACCGCGTCGTGATTGGTGACGGCGCGATGGTTGGTGATCGCGTCGTCGCTTTGCCTGGAGCTACCATTGGTCGTGAAGCCATGATTGGCTCTGGTGCCTTGCTTCGTCGTAATGGTGACTTCCCAGAGAAAACAGTGTGGACTGGCAGCAAGGGTGGCAACGCGGTGCAGTTCACGACATCCACCTCGGTGACCACGTCAAGTGGTCCTACTCTGGTAGGAAGTAGCAACAGTAGTGACTACGGCGGCAGTGAAGACGAGAAGCACATGGCACAAAAGACGCCCAACGAGAAGCTGGCTGTCGTTAGCGAGAAAGGCAAGACTGTCACCGAGATCACCGAGATGGATACTTGCAAACCCTTCGGTCGTGCCTTCTACCGCCACGAGTCGAACTACTACGTCCTCCGTATCTGGCAGATTGTCGTCTATTCCATCGCTTCAGTCATCTTCACCACCGTCTACTGGATTATGTCTCTCGTTTTCTCTCTCTTGGCACTCCGTGCCATCCTGACCCACTGTAACGCCGCTGGTTTTCAGCAGGGCCCGTGGAGTCCATTTGTTATGTACGGCCTGCTCTCGGCAATCATGTCCGGAGTCAGTTGTGCCCAAGCCTTCCTCGCTCTCGGCATCATCATCTGCATTAAATGGATGGTTATGGGCCGGCGAAAGGAAGGCACCTTCCACTGGGACAAGAGTAGCTACAACCAGCGCTGGCAATTTCTGCTCTCCTGCGAGACTCTTATCAAGGACTGCTATGGCGGTGCTGGTCTCCTGCCCTTGATCACTGGCACTGCCTACCTTAGCTGGTATTACCGGCTCCTGGGCGCGACCATCGGGAAAGACTGTGCCATTCATGCGAACGGCAGTCCAAACATATTCTTTACTGAGCCGGATCTCCTCACACTTGGTAACCGCGTTGCAGTGGACGATGCCAGTCTGGTCTGCCACATAAACTCGCGCGGCGAATTCGAGCTGCACACTTTGAATGTTGGAGACCGGAGTATCTTGCGCGCCGGATCGCGCCTGATGTCTGGTGCCTCAATGGGCCAAGATGCTTGCCTCTTAGAGCATACACTCGTTCTTTCAGGTGACCATGTTGAGGATGGTGATACGCTCCAGGGATGGCCTGCTGAGGGCTTTGAAGGGAAGCGCGTTTAGAATCTCAAAATACTGAATTTCTTGTTGTTCATCTTTCTTGCTGTTTTCCTTCTTGTTTTTCGCCGGCCGTGTTGGTCTGACAATGTGGCGTATTGAAGCTGCGTGATAGAAAAATTGATGCATTTGGTATTTGCGAGCGTTCAATAGAGAGATAGAAATTTGAATTGGGTGCCTGATTTGTAAGGCAGAAAAGCGAGTCGGCGCAGCCGACAATTGAACTGTCCTCAATTCCTTCACTTTCCAACTGACT
Organism: Trichocomaceae sp. PYS4502; assembly: GCA_023625875.1. Classification (NCBI taxonomy): domain Eukaryota; kingdom Fungi; phylum Ascomycota; class Eurotiomycetes; order Eurotiales; family Trichocomaceae; species Trichocomaceae sp. PYS4502. Next base: position 161,925 of record JAMAFX010000021.1, read on the forward strand.
GGGGGGAGATATAAAACGTTGTAGCTGTTGAGTGGACATAGACACGTCTCGTTTCCTCACAGCTTAAGATGAAGAAGTCTTTCCCAGTTGGAAGTTTCCTAGGTTTGTTGGGAGAAATTTTCAGGTTAGGGTTTCATCTATGCAACCCTAACGCACTCTTGCCTTCGCTTTTTATAACAAGCAGCTCTCATGCATCCTACCTAATAATTCTATTTATGCAATACCTACTACGTATAGGGGAACCCGGGAAGATCACATTATTTACGCCACAAGGCTGTCTCGCACGGCGCAGGGTTTTGACCGCCAATCATGTTTACAGCCTGGGACATAGCCTCGTTAGCTGGCAGGCCGAATTAAAACACTTAGCACTTTAAACTGCGAGGCCGCTTGGCTCGGTTTAAAAAGAACTCTTCCTTCACAGAGGTCATTGTCAAGAGAGTCTGTTGAATACTGACCGAGAATATTCCACACCGTGACGTTGACGTTGTTGGAGACACCCAAAGACTACCGCTATATTGGGTTTCACCTATGGACGGCAACGATATCTCGCCTCCCCGTCCAACATGCCGTGACGAGTTCGAAATCGCAATCATCTGCGCCTTGCCGCTGGAGTACGATGCCGTAATCGCTGTTCTAGATGGCCGCTGGAATGATTATGGTGACCCATACGGGAAGGTCGAACATGACCCGAATACCTACACCACAGGGTGGATCGGCCATCACAATGTCGTTCTCGCGCTCTTGTCGGACATGGGGAAGGTAAATGCTACTAGTGTCACGACCAGTTTCGCGATGAGTTATGGCAGAGTGAAGCTCTCCATTCTTGTCGGGATTTGCGGAGCTGTGCCCCGAACAAGCGTTGGGACTGAAATCGTGCTTGGCGATGTTATTGTCAGCGAGCAACCTGTCGAATACGATTTCGGTCGCCGATATTCAGATAGGCTGAGACTGAAGAATAAACTGCCAGGCGGTTTTGGACAACAACTAAGTCATAATGCTCTTCGTTTCATAACCTCGATGAAGACTGATCATTACCGTGAGCTGTTGCCGAAGCGAACTTTGGCGTTCTTGAGGGCAATTCAAGAAAAGTATCCTGGAAAACACCAGTTTCTTCAGACAAGTGAAGATAAACTATTTCCGGCAGAATACCGACATAAGCACCAAGAACAAGCAGGCTGTGTAATTTGCAATCAATGCAAAGCACCATCAGACCCTGTTTGTGATATCGCCCTGCATTCTACCTGCGAAGAACTCGGGTGCTCTGAGAGTCAGGTTATTTGTCGAAGTCGATTAGCAGACGATGATGTACAAAGGAAACCCAAGGTCCATTGGGGTACGATGGCGTCCGGCGACACCGTTATGAAATGTGCAATGTATCGGGACGAGATTGCAGAGACCCATAACGTCATTGGGTTCGAAATGGAGGGAGCTGGAGTCTGTCACAACTTTCCATGCATCATCGTGAAGGGTGCTTGCGATTAACTGATAGTCACAAGAATAAAAAATAACAGAATTATGCAGCCATCACGGCCGCTTGTGCGATGAAAACGCTCTTGAAATGGTATCCTCGTACTGATCGACGGTGGAGAGCCCCTGTATTCACGTGTGAGCAAGGGTTCAAGGTGGTCAGTGTCCAACGAAGTGCTCTAGTCCGGCAGCAACAGGAGCTTCCTCCTCAGGTTCCTTTTAGAGATATCGTGTGTGTGAATGATGCGTTAGGAGAAACATACACGTTACCATTGACACTTTTTGATTCCCTGGAGGTTTTTGAATCACATTCCCAGTCTGTGACAGGCCCGTTACTAATTCAAAATCCCCATTAGTTATTTTTAATGGTCCTGAAATATAAGTTCAAAGATGCCGGGGTGGGTAAAATTGAACGAGGTGAATGGCTGCTTCAGGATCGCCGTACCAGGCATGTTTTGAATCTAAACAGACCTTGGAAAGCGGTGGTCAAGGTAATTAGATACTATCCCACGGTTCTGATTTGGAATAAGCAATCTGATATCAAGTCTGCTAACTTACCTGTATAGCCTGGCCAGATTCTTGACATGAGCATGATATTCAAGAAGCGAAATATACCGTCCAGTCAATGTCCCTGGTGTGAGAGTGACAATGAGTGTGATGTCCAAGGCCAATATATCGAGTGGTAAGGTGAGTTCCTTTATTAGATAAGGGTAGTAGCAAGACTAACGACTGGTTTAGCACTCAATGCTCGAGGAAGTATCAACGTATTGAAGAAGTGTATGATATTGTTGGCATGCCAGACACCGAACCCCAGCATCAAGATACGACGCACCAGGAGCAGCTACTGGGCAAAATGCAACTGGGGTCGGAATTGCCAACCCAGTATCCGATGTCCCCTGATAAACGCTATTAAGGCCGAAGAAGCACCGATCCCAACAGGAGTCCCCTCTGGGTTAAGACCGGCCAGTGCCCGGGCACAGAAGCTATCAGCAGCATTATTAAACGAGTTAGAATTCGGCAGTAAGATATTTCCGCCACGATCGCATTTGACAATTTGCCCTGTATGCCAGTGGTTGGGCATACAACCTTCTCGAAGCACCTCGTACAGTTACTGTGTGCGTTTGACGCTGCTGTCATACCAACGTGAAGATGTAAAATACTGCAAGTGGACACAGGGCGTAGGTAGCCAATTTGAAATCTTGGGAAATATCTGGACTAGCTCCACATTTGATAGTAGCCCGTGAGTTACCCTTATATAAAAATTTGAGCATAGCCTAGATCGGAGCTTAGTTAGATATACCATGCATTCAACAAATGTTCAACAAATGTTCGACAAATCTTGAACAAATATTGTGGTGTTTTTACATGTTGCGTCCTCAGGCCTCAACTGATATATTTCGTTGCGGCGCGGGCCAATAACAGCGTCTTCCAGAGTGGGGCTTCATTACCTAACTAAGCCTAGCTCCGTGGCGTTTCCTTTTTTGATATCATCAACTTACAACGTTGTAAGAGTTAACAATCCTATCTCTATAATCTCCAGGTGCACGAACACACCATTTCGAACCCAGTTTAGCACTCGTCGCATCTTTCCCCTGGCTATCCGACTCGAGTTGTATTTCCTAATCACCTCGGCCGTCTCGCCTGTTGTGAACATCGCCCCAGTGGCGCCTTCCGAAGCCTGCTCTTCTCTTGCCCTCGCCCCAACCACCGCTACTGACTCGGACGCTGCGATAAGCTGCTGGAAAGATGTCGACAACAGTCGCCCTGGGAACGCCCCTGGCAGAGGCCTTGAGCAGCGTAGTGCAGCCAAAGCTGGTGGAAATGGGTTGGAGCTCAGACGTCGGGGAGGACTCCGCGCTGACTGAGTATGTCATTCTCATGCTGGTCAACGGCAAGACCCAAGAACAAATCGCGGAGGAGATCGCGAACGACCTTTTAAACTTAGGAGAAGGCGATACTCAGGCACTCGATTTCTCGCGGTGGCTTTTTGAGCAGGTGGAAATCCTGAAGAATAATAGCAACGGTGTGGCGCCCGTTTCGGATGCAACGCCGACCGCGCCGCAGTCGATACCTGTGAGCAACGGCCATCAACTACAAGACCAACCAGGGCAACAAGATGCTGAGATGGGTGATGCTACAAGTACTAGCGACATTATGTGCGTATAAAAGTCCCTTTCTTACTAACACTATTATTTTTTTTTACACAGAACTAACCTATGATGTAGACCTACGGGGCCTCGAGCGATGCGAAACAATAACCAGCGTAACAGGGGGCGTTTACTGAATCAAATCAATAAGAACATGGAGCGAGGTCCTGATGCGATGCTTCATCGCGTGCGTAACCAGCCTAATAATGGGAGAATTAACTCGCATGGCCTTAATTTTCACCAGAAGGGCCCACGAGGCCAACATGGCGCCGGCGGTCGGTTCGGTCAAGGCAGACAGCAAATGGGCGGAATGGGACCGGCATCAATGCATGGACCGGGAGCTGGCAATATTATGCAAATGACCCCTGAAAATCAGATGCAACTCATGGCCCTTCTTGAAGAACAGGCCCGAATGATGTCACAGCTCATGCCAGGTTTCATCCCACCAGCTGTCAATCCGAATTTCCAAAAGCAGCAACAACAACAAGGCGGCCGATCACTATTTGAACGCATCGAGCGTCCAGCACAGCGACAAGGTGGCGGCGATTTCAAGTCTTGGGGTTCCCAGAATGGCGGTTCGACTAAGGTCAATGAAGATGCTGACATGGACATGGCCGAGGACCAAATGACAGCCGAAGGCCAAGCGAACACTGATAGCGTCTGTCGATTCAATCTTCGGTGCACAAGGGTAGCCTGTCCCTATGCGCATCAGTCGCCAGCAGCTCCCGAGGGTGCTCCTGTAGATGTCACAGATCATTGCCCCTTTGGAGCAGCATGCAAAAATAAGAAATGCACCGCTCGGCATCCATCTCCTGCTGTGAAAGCGTCTCACCAAGCCGAAGAGATTTGCCGCTTTTTCCCCAACTGCGCTAATCCTCATTGCCACTTCAAGCATCCCACCATGCCCCTTTGCCGGAACGGAGCTGACTGTACTGCGGAGGGATGCAAGTTCACCCACCTCACCACAGCGTGCAAGTTTAATCCGTGCATGAACCCGAACTGCCCATACAAGCATACGGAGGGCCAAAAGGGCAACTTTAGCGACAAAGTGTGGATTGCCGGCCAGGAGAAGCCCCACGTCAGCGAAAGGAAGTATGTGGAGGATGAGAACGGAGACGAAGAGCTTATAAAACCTGATATAGCTGCTGACGGAGCTCAAGCAGAGGAAATCATTACTTGAAGGGCCATTTTTTCATTCTGTTCTGATTCGACGAGGAGATCTGTGACTGTTTAGAGTTGAGTTGAAAGAGTTGGGCGTGTATTCTACTCTCCAAAATGCATGGGCGGAATTGCTTGGGGCAACGTGGCGTTGGAGACTTGTTGTTTTCTGTATATTCCATTTGTATCGATTTATTAATTTACTGTCGACCTCGTTCTTGTTTTCGAGGATCCTCCTATTAAAGATGCAATTCGATGAGTGTGTTGGTGTAGCTTCCACTATTAATTCCTGTGTATTTCACACTGGCTTGATTTTAGATATACCATAGATATACCTAGATCCCTGGGGAATAGTAGATATTCAGACATCACGATATATAATGTAAGATGTCAACTTACAGTCGTGCTGCTGTTCTGGTGTGGCCAGTTCACGGCGAGCGCGATCCGAGGACCACACGGTGACGGTGTTGCCGCTCCGCAATTTGTATACCTTCCCACAACGAACCACTAGAAACGTCAGGCAATTGATACAACCCCCCAATCCCTCCCACTGCTGGGAACTTTCACACCCGGGACGTTTACACCAGCTCCTAAAACCAATGCATACCTAAGTTCTCAGCGGCAGCAATGCGGAGATTCCGTCTCACCCATGCGATTCGCTCGTGTCCTGTGAAGCCCTCGGCACATCGCGTGCGCTTCTTTCACCAGGAGACCAAGCCGTACAATGTTGCAGTGATTGGAGGCGGCATTACCGGGCTGACTGCAGCCTGGAGGCTATTACAGGATTCCAAGTGCCAGAACATTACGCTGTACGAAAAGTCCTTGCAGCTGGGCGGTTGGCTCCAGTCTGAAACGATCGACGTCGATGGTGGACGCGTAGTCTTTGAATACGGACCCAGGACGATAAGAGCGAGCGATCCCGCTGCTCTACCAATGCTAGACCTAGTGAGAATATACACTCGATCATACAAGGACGGAGAGGGAGGTGAATTGTTTGTGGCCTAGATTACTGATCGATACTGCCCAGCTTTTCAGCCTAGATATGACCGAACAATTATTCCTCGTCGACAAAAAGTCCCCAGCTGCACTCAACCGCTATATCTATTACCCGGACCACCTCGTTCGGTTGCCAGGACCTGAACCTAATGGGGGAGCTTTGAGTGCCATGTGGCGAGGGATCGTGACGTTACTCACGGAACCTTTGTTTGAAGGTGCTATCGGGGCATTTCTTAGGGAACCCATCCGGGATCCTCGCACGGATCGACAGGATGAGTCAATTGGCGATTTTGTTTCACGCAGACTCAGTTCTAAAATGGCCGACAACCTCGCGTCTGCTGTGTTCCACGGCATCTTCGCTGGGGACATATATAAGCTCAGTGCTCAGACGATATTAGGCGCACAACATGCCCTAGAGAAGAAGCACGAGTCAGTTACAGCTGGCATTGTAGAAAATATCCAAGAGAAGAAGAGAGTGGTAGTTGCGGACCATTTGCTGGCGACATGGTCGGTGGAGGAGCAACGGCCACTGGGCCACTTTGACCGTTTACGTGCAGTACTGAAGTCGATGAGCGTTTTTGCTTTTAAAGACGGTATTGCTGAAATAGCTCGGATAATGGCAAAAAAGTTTGAGGAAAATTCACACAAAATCAAAGTTGTTACGGGCGCTGATATTAAGTCGATCCGCCGGGAAGAAAATCATGATATAACGGTAGGCAGTCCTGAATGTTTTGAAATTGGAAATGTTAGATGCATAGATTCGAATGCTAACTACTTCCCCCCAGATATCACTGAATCAAAACAACAATAAGTTGGCATCCCAAACTTTCAACAGAGTCATCGCTACGGCACCACCACCAGAGCTAGCCAGGCTTATAGAGGCGGGCTCTGAGAAGGACGACCAGAAACCTATTGGAACCATATCGAGATTGAAAGACCACAATTACGCGGTAAACGTCATGGTCGTTAACTTGTACTACGACAATGCCAATCTCATTCCCCACCGAGGTTTCGGCTACCTTATTCCTCGAAGTGTATCATTCGAACAGAACCCCGAGAGGGGCCTCGGAGTAATCTTCGGTTCGGAGACGAGCCAAACCCAGGATACAGCTCCGGGCACAAAACTCACCGTGATGATGGGGGGTCACTGGTGGGATGGCTGGGCAGAGTCCGATTTGCCCAGTCCCGAAGATGGGATCCTTAAGGCTCGGTCCTTGCTGAAACGGCATCTTGGGATAGAAGCCGCCCCGGCTGTTGTGCGCGCAAGACTTCAGCGAGATGCCATCCCGCAGTTTACGGTGAACCATCTGACGAGAATGGCGAGCCTATCGCGGGCGGTGCGCGATGATTTTGATAGACGGCTTACGCTTGCGGGAAACTGGTATAGCATGCATGGTGTTGGGCTTAACGACTGTGTAACTCAAGGCTACTTAGCAGCTACCTGGGGAGTTGACTCAACAGAGAGTGTTGGGCCCTTGCTCGCCACCATGTCTGATCTTATGGAAGACCAGGCGGGTGGTATCCCGACTTCAGCACAGCGCTATCTGATGATGAAATATCAGCAAATAAAAAGGGCCGAGTGAATTTAGGCATTAACTGAATATTAGAAAAACGGACATGATCTGTAATCAAGTTGTCCACGCGGTGTCACGGCTACCTACCTGTACCTAGGTAGATGGATGCATATATCAACCACTGTTCCCATAAAAGACCACCTAGACTAGAAACCATAGAACAATTTGATGTTGAAAGTTGTAGATTCTGCCTAGACAACTAATACAAAGGAGCTCTATTTCTGTATGAACTCGATTCCACCATTTCCTTAGGCTCTAAGGGTCCGCCAAGCAAGCTTGGTACAAATAGGGAGACCCTTGAGGCATGTATTATGTGTTGAGCAGAGAACCACCGTCTGAAATACACTGTATTGATCAAGTAAATGATACAACAGTCACGGCCATATTTGCATAATCGAGCGAGTCGAAAGCTTGTATGGTGGATTGGTGGTGGTGTTTGTATTGCCTTGCGGAGAGATTGATTCGGTGTATTCCGTATCGCCACATGCATATAGCACAGGAGAAGGATTCGATTTGCACGTTGGAACGGGAGTGTGTATGTCTCTCATCGCTTGACATCCATAATACACCCACCGCTATCGATTTTGCTAGGTCATTATACGAGAGGTATGTGTGTCCGAGAAATGGTTCACACAGCTGACTTCTTCTCTCCCTCTGTATCAAAGCCCAATGCGTCGAGTTCACGGATAAGTTCGTTGATCTTGATGACCTTTGCTAACTGCTCAGGAAGCAAGGATTCGCCTTTGTCTTTCTTCTCACGGAGCTCACGAGCTTGTCTCAACTTTTTCTTCAGGTTGCGTGCTTTCTTCTCCTTCTCAGCTTCTGGGTCAACAACCGCTGCCGATTCAGCCTCGGTCTTTTTCTCTGCTGCTGCTCCATCCTCCTCTTCGTTTTCTCCTTCACCTGCTTTCTCCTCGGCCTTGGCCTTCTTCCTTGCTTCTCGTCGCTTGGCGTTTTTGTTGCTGGCTGAACTTCCACCTTGAGGATCGGTAGAAATAGCTTCTGCCCCAGGCACCCCACCCACGCCTCGATTCTTCCACGCCTCTGCCGAGGGGTTCTTGTATTTCTTCACGTCCTCTGGAGGCTGGTACCCCGGGCGAATCCGAATTTCCTTGCGCTTGGAGCCGTCAGCACGGGTAGATGAAGGGACGTGGCGTTGGCCCGTGGCGGCATCGACCACGATGCCAGAAGAAGTGGTTGGTTCTTTGGCAGGCATTTTTAATTGGCAAGTTGACCAGAAATTCGATTGTGGTTGGTTCTCAGTCTATGCACTCAGTGACGGTTGTGTGTAGGGCAGAAGAGCTGTGGGAGCGATAACTCGTAAAGTAGTACCAAATGAGCACTAGAAGGGCGTACTCATCGCCTTCCTCTCACTCTCACTCTCACTGTCAGGCTCTCTCGGTCTGTTTATTCGTGGTGTGTGAGTCTGAGATGAAGAGAGGCCGCCGACCAATAAGCGAGCCGGAAGTTCTCGGATTTCCGGGCGGAACCTCAACCTCAACGACGGACTTCCCCAAGTCCTTCCACTTCGACCTGCAACGCACGCATCAACCCTCGCGCTTTTCCCAGTTATCCTCAACGTCCGAAACAATGGCCGGAGTAAGTGCTGCGCTGCTAGATTCACTTTGACGAGGTCAATGGCTAACCTAACCTGTGCCTCAATGCGTTACAGATCTCACAAGCCATCTACCAGCAAGTGACCCCCCAAGCAGAGCTCGACGAATAACGCTGCCCGTGACGACCGCAGTCATACTAATGCCGTGTCTTCACTTATAATAGGACCCTTTTTGCAAGGAATGCGGTCTACCTGACCTCCATCTTCGTCAGCGCTTTCGCGTTTGAGATGTACGTCGGCATCTCTCTTTTTCCTCTTTTTCACCCGAGTCTGCTTGAGTTTAAAACGTGAATGCTGAATGCTGACACATCGACTACTGCAGTGCCTTCGATAGCGCGTCCAACAGGATCTGGGATGCCATGAACCGAGGCGTATGTTCCTACCCATGCGCGATTTTCGCTTTATTTTGGCACGCTGTTCCCTACTGACACACGAGGTCATATCTAGCGCCAATGGAAGGATATCCGCCACAACTACGTCAACAAGGTCGAGGACGACGAGGAGGAATAGAAGCGTTTACGTTTCCCAATGTGTCCATTCTGATTGTTAGAGAGGGATGGGGGTGTACCTGCTGATGTACGATGCCGGCCTAACAATGAGGCGAAAACGATAGAGATCCTGCACTATTCACAATAAGATTCGTCTTTTTTTCACTGTATTACCCATTTCCTGCTGTAAAATACACACCGTTATAACTACTACGATCAGTATTGTCCCTCGTAGACAAAACTGCGGATCGGCTGAGATTTGCCGAAGGATGTCATCAGTGGGCGGCCTCAGGCCAGTCATCGTCACATCCCGCTCGCAGAAGTCACAACCCAACGTCAACGACAACAACCACAAGAACAAGGGCAAGAGCAAGAGCAAGAACAAGAACAACAATAACAAGACGAAATAGACAGCACCGTCGGAATTATCCAGCGTTGACTCACAATCCCATATATACCCTGGTTTCCTTTACCCTCTTTTCGCCTCCTTCCCCGCCTGAGGAGTTTATTGGCAACCCCACAACTAACTGCACAAGTATACCTGCAGTAAGAGTCTAGAGAGGAGCCCAACACTATCAACCTTGGAATTCTTGCTAATACGTACTGCTGCTCACCATCTGCATAGCAGGCGCCACTTCAATACTGATTCGCTACTTGCCAGTATTCGCCAATCCCGGACTCTATTTCAACCTTTGCCACATCCTCCCTCCTGCTCAGAGCTCCGGCGGCTAGAAACACCCAAACATCTGTGACCGACTTTCCTATGGGTCTTCTCGCCGGGTGCTAGAGCATAACAAATAGAGCTGAAAAATACGATGCTTGCGGAATGTGAGAAAATATTGGGCAAGGGCCTTTTGCGCCTGCCAGCTGCGTACGACTGCCATTACAGCGTCAAAGCGGAGCAGGAACTGATAGAGCTTCTCTTTCGATCACTATGCGGCCACGACCCCCAACGGCTACGGATGCTCTTTCCTGACGGCATGCCGGACGACCGGGCGTGGAAATTAGCAGAAGCTCAAGGCGCCCAGGAAGGCGCGGAGTACAGCGCCGCCGCTCGTGGTAAACGATGTGGCCATATCTTCAAAGCTGGCGAAGGAACGTATCGGTGTTTGACATGCGGTGCCGATGACACATGTGTACTATGCAGTCGTTGCTTCGACGCGTCTGATCACACGGGCCATCAGTACCAGATTTCACTGTCGCCGGGGAACTGCGGCTGCTGTGACTGCGGTGACGAGGAAGCGTGGCGAGTGCCCCTGTGCTGTGCGATTCACACGGATACTGGCGATGGGAAGGGCAAAGAGCGTGTCAAGCCAGGTCTACCACCGGCATGGGTGGACAATATTAGAACAACCATTTCGCGAACGTTGGACTATTTCTGTGATGTTATTTCATGCTCCCCCGAGCAGCTTCGACTACCGAAGACCGAAGAGGGAATTCGTCATGACGAAATAGCATCGAGGCTACGTCCCGGCTGGTATGGCAAGGGAGACGAGCCCGAAGATGAACCGGAATTTGCCCTGGCGCTATGGAATGACGAGAAACATACTATTCGCGATGTTTCCCACCAAGTCACACGTGCGTGTCGAGAACGCTCTAGCTTTGGAGACTTGAAAGCGCATGAGACGCATGAAATTGGCCGCAGTGTTATCAAGTACTCAAGGGATCTCAATAGGTTACTGCAGGTGTCGAAGACAATCGAGCATATCAAAGTCACTGTGACTATTCGCTCTGCTCGGGATACATTCAGAGAAGGGATGTGTGGTACCATCGTTGAATGGCTGTCTGATATTGCTGGTTGTAGCTTTGGTGAAGATAACGAAATTCTGCGGAACGTCATCTGTGAGGAGCTTCTGCGTCCTTGGCGGCAGGGCAGCGGTGCGTACAACGCAGATATTGGAATGAAAGGCATTGACGACCATGAACGCCATGAGATTACACCCTTCTACCGCACGGCAATTACTCTGACAGTGTCTCCGCAGGGGGGCGTTATCGTTGGGACAGAAGACGATGACGACGAAGACGATATGGATGAGAATGAGGCAGAACAGGACCAGGATGAGGATGGCATGGAGGAAGACGAGGATTTCGTTGCACATGAAGATGATGACGACGAGTATTCCGAGGTTATGGACATTGAGAACTCACGCCTGCGTCAATTGCTGGGAATAAATTCTATTAACGACGATGTTGACATGGGTAATGTAGATGGTGAAGGGCCGGATACAGATGCAAGCACGCCTACCGCAGCAGCCCAAGCAGAGAACCAAACAGCACCGCCAACACCTCCCCCTGGACGACAAGGCCGGGATAATCAGGCAACTATCTCGGAAAGCGAGATGGGAGACAGAACTCATCTGTATGGATCCTCCCACGTCAAGATACCTAGAACACCCACTGCATCTGTCAAACTGTCCGCGACCAAAACCCCAGCTCACTGGCAGACACGGCCTCCTCGACCTGTCGGAAATGTGCCACTTTACGAAAACCTCAGTCAACGTACTCGACTTGATTGGATGATATTGTTTGACCTTCGCCTGTGGAAAAAGACCAGAGTTGACCTCCGAGATCTGTATATAAGCACAGTAGTCAACGTCCCTCAGTTCAAACGAATCATGGGGTTACGCCTCTCTGCACTATACACAGCACTGGCCCAGTTGTACTTGATTGCCGACCGTGAACCGGACCATTCTATAGTGAATGTGTCGTTGCAGCTCCTTACAACGCCATCAATCACGGAGGAAGTAGTCCTGCGTGGCGATTTCCTCACCAAGGTAATGGCTATTCTCTATACTTTTCTCACGACACGTCAAGTTGGAGAACCTTGGGAGGTCAATCCGAGTGCAACGCTGGCATTCGATGCTGGTTCCGTAACAAACCGTCGACTTTACCATTTCTTCCTTGATCTTCGCCATCTCCTTCTATCAGAATACGTACAGAGCCGTATTCGCTCTGAAGAACAGTATCTTTTACAATTTCTGGATTTGGTGAAGCTCCCGCAAGGCATTTGTCCGAATGTCCGAGCTGTCGGAGAGCATGTGGAATACGAAACAGATGCCTGGATCAGTGCCTCTATGCTGATGAGGGAAGTCAATCGTCTCTGCCGCCAGTTTTGTGAATCATTCCGACATCCGTCTGCAACCAATGGCCCCAATTTGGTGCGCGTTATCAAAGCGGCAGCCGTGTATGCCATTGTTCACTCAACCGGCGTCGAGAGGAAACGGTTCGATCAAGCTGAGATCAAGGAATATGTCAAATTTAAACAACTTCCTCTGTTCGATTTTGAAGTCTCCCCACAAGGCCACATCCAACGCCATCGGGTGGTTGATTTCGTCGTTGAAAGGGGCTCTATTAGCTTCCACCATGCTCTTCACTATACTCTTTCGTGGCTGCTAGAATGCGGTCGCGATATGAGTCGTGAATTGATGCGTGACATATTGTTTGAGGCTGCCCAGTTTGCCAATGAGAAACATGTGCACGACAGGCATCTGAGTAATGAAGATCTCCTACTAGCCATGTTTGACTATCCACTTCGTGTCTGTGCATGGCTGGCCCAGATGAAGGCGGGCATGTGGGTGCGCAATGGGCTAAGTCTCCGCCATCAAATGTCACAGTACCGAGGGGTATCGTCCCGCGACTTTGCATATTATCGAGACATTTTCCTCCTGCAAACTGCTCTGGTGACTTGCGACCCGAGCCGAGTTCTTGCCTCTATTGCTGAGCGATTTGGGATGGTCGCTTGGTTTACTGGGGACTATCAGCCCCGTCAAGGTTATGAAGATTCCCAGATTGTTGATGTTGCTGAAGAATTTATCCACTTGCTTATAATATTGATTACGGATCGCAACTCACTCACTGTTAATGATGACGATAAAATGCTTACGCGCGAGAACATCAGTCGAGACATTGCTCACGTCCTTTGCTTCAAGCCACTCTCATTCTCCGACCTTTCCACACGTTTAAGCGATAAGTTGCTAGAGACAGACATATTCCAGGATGTGCTTAACGATGTTGCTACTTTCCGCCCACCAGAAGGATTGAACGATACCGGCACCTTCGAACTGAAGCCCGAATACCTTGAACTGGTAGATCCTTACAGTGCTCATTACAACAAGAACCAGCGCGATGAGGCGGAAAGTATCTTCAGAGATTGGATGGCCAAGAAGATAGGGAAAAAGCCTTCTGATATCGTGTTTGAGCCTAAGCTCAGACCCATTGTGAAAGGAGTATTCTCCGATCTTTCAGCATTCACGAGAACCCCCTTGTTTGCCCAAGTCATGCATCATTGCCTCGACTATGTTCTGTGCTCCAAGGAGAAAACTCCCCAGATTCCGTCGACTCGGGTTGAAGCTTTCTTGCATATTGTTCTTCATCTAACTCTGCTGGCTACTCTGGAAGATGGCACATCAGATAACGACGATGACAGCAATAATCGACCCCCGGCGTCATTTATATGGAATGCGTTAACAAAATCGAGGCCAACGCAGGCAGAATCCCATCTCACCATAGTTGGTCTCTTGGAAAAAGTGTCTATTGCTGGCGAATACGAAAGCTGCAGTGCAAAAGTTAAACATATCATCAAATTGATGTGGCAGAGACGCCCGAGGTCGTACGCAATCGCCACCGAAAGACTGAAGTTTCCATATGAGCGCCTCGATACCAATTCGCCCGCGAGCAATGCTGAATCCGAGCAGGAAATGAAAAAGAAGCAGGCCTTGGATCGCCAAGCACGTGTGATGGCGCAATTCCAGCAACAGCAGCAAAATTTCCTCAGTTCGCAGGGTGCCTTTGATTGGGGTGATGATGAAGACTACAGTGACATGGAGGCCGAAAGCTTGGGCGATGAAGAATCTAAAACCTGGAAATTCCCCAGTGGCACTTGCATCCTTTGCCAAGAAGAAACAAACGATTCCAGGCTCTTTGGTACTTTCGCCTTGGTTCAGGACAGCGGCATAATGCGGTTGACGGACATCCAAGATAAGGATTGGGTACGCGAATCACTGCGCACTCCCACAAGTCTCGACCGCTCAATTGAGCACATCCGACCGTTTGGTGTTGCCGGGGAGAACCGCGTCATGATTAAGAAACTGGACTCTTCTGGTGGCGAGGTGATAAGTGAGAAGGTTGGACTCAGCAAGGGTTTCGCTTCCAAGAACACATTACGAGGGCCAGTAACTACTGGCTGTGGCCATATTATGCACTACGCTTGCTTTGAGGTTTACTGCGCTGCGATTCAAAGACGCCACTCCCAACAAGTTGCTCGGAACCATCCTGAGAATTTGAATTTGAAGGAGTTTGTTTGCCCGCTGTGCAAAGCCCTTGGCAATGCGTTTTTGCCTATAATTTGGAAGGGCAAAGAAGAGTCATATCCCGGGGTACTGAATACAGAAAAGTCCTTCCAAGAATTTGTCAATGAAGACTTACGGCTCAGCCTCTCGCAGCCACCCAATGTGCCACTGTTTGTCATGGAGAGCGAGAAGATACCGCACGATCCTTACTTTCATATCTCTAACAAATATCTCACCAAATCCTTAGTCACGCCACTGTCCGCGGCTATTGATGAAAAAAATACTTGGCCCTCGAATTTCTCACGACCACGTTCTTGGACTCTTCAAGGCAGAATTCTCATGCCCGGTGAATTTCCCAACACCGCTGCTGAAGAAACAGGCGCCACCAGTCCCATCCGACCACCTCCGCCTCCTACAGATACATCAACGCCAGAATCTCCATCCGACCCGCTCTCCGAACTCATGAAGATCTACCAACGACTGAAGAAGACAATACAAGCCAATCAAATTCAGTCGCAGTTCTCTCATAGCAAGAATCCCAGTGTGTGGGATGATCTGATTTACACTGATTGTCTATTCAGGACCTTTGGATTCAGTATATCCGCTCTGGAGATTTCTCAACGTGGCGTGGAATCCGACGCTGGTGCTACTTTGCTGGACAAGATTCCGCAGCTAACACTAACGCACCTTCGTATCCTTGCCGAGACAGCCTATTCGTATGCTGCTCTTGGCTCATCCGTGAACTTTTATTACGGCGATAAAAATGGGACAACGGAAGAGATCTATGAAATGCATCGCCAGAAACTGTGCCAGCTCTTTGTCGGCCATCCTGCCACCAGCAACTCGCCATTGCTGGACAGTGTTCGAAATATTGATCCATTACTAGGAATGGACATCTTTGTCTTCCTCGCCGAGTGCTCCTTGTCACTAGGCCCCGTGTTGAACATCGAGATTAGACATTTGATCCAGCTGTGTTACATGGCTGAAATTGTCAAGGTTGCTGTCACATTTATCCTATGCAACCATCATCTCAGGGAAGAACTCGCTCGGCATGAGAACGACGACTATTTGCAAACCGAGTCGGCTGAGGCGAAATACGCGATCATGCGTAAATTCTTTGATGCGGTGGTTTCCGAGCTGAAATCCAACTCGATTGGACGAGCCGCTGGATCTTCTATCATAAGTGGTTATTTGATGGAAGGCGAAGACTCGAGCACTCCTACTTTAGTGATGGCTTTACGACGTCTCATTTCTAGTTATGCATTGCCGTTCCTGCGAAAGACCGTTATACTATTGCATGTTCAGCACGGAGTCAACTTCCCAAACACGGGGCTCGGCGATCAGAGCATGTCAGAACTCGATCGCTTAACTACAATTCTTCAACTCCCGACGCTAGACGAGATATTCCTTTCGTTCTCGAACCCGGAAGTCGATAATTCTTTCTACAGACTTTTCTCCGGGTGGATATTCCATTGGAACGCATCGCGGTCGGGAGTTCGTCTTGAAGATCGTCGTCTATGGCCAAGTTTGTCTCATCCCGCGCCCTTTGAGCTGATTGGTCTTCCGAAGTACTACGACCTGTTGATCGAAGAAGCCAACCGACGACGATGTCCCAAGTCAGGAAGAGAGCTGAGCGACCCGAGTATTTGTCTCTTCTGTGGTGAAATGATGTGTTCGCAGGCAGTTTGTTGCATGGACAATAAACTCGGCGGCTGTAATCAGCACGTTGCGAAGTAAGCTTTTCTTTCCCCCCATCTCATAACTCGTACTAATTAAGATTAAAAAAATTAGATGCGGCAAGAACGTCGGCTTGTTCATAAACATCCGGAAATGCCACGTTCTCTACCTCCACAACCGCAATGGATCATGGCATTCTGCGCCGTATCTCGATAGACACGGCGAAGTCGACCCTGGTCTTCGCCGCAATCGCCAGCTCATTCTTAACCAAAAGCGGTACGACAAACTGTTACGCGATGTCTGGCTGTCGCATGGCATTCCGGCGACTATTAGCAGGAAGCTGGAGGCGGAGATTAACAATGGTGGATGGGAGACTATATAGTCCCCGCTCGCATCTGCATGTTTCCTTTCTCGTATTATCACTCACTGCTCCTGTCTTCTGGCCACTTTTGTTGACAAGTCAGTACTTTTTATGACTTTAAATAGCGATATGGACTTTGTTTTACGTATATGTTTATATTTAGTGTAGTAGAATGAATCAATGAGCCATGACCTAGAGAGACATCCATGGTCTTTTAATTAAATTTTGGATATTTCTAGCTAGGTAGTTCTCTAAATAAAGCATGTCTGTGCATAACCAGGTGCCCAGGTGGAATAGGTATTCTCCACGGTAAGGCTTGTGCAAGGCGGCGATGCATCAGCTACCTAGGAATCTAGGAGAGAAAAGACTACTATTTGTATCATAGGCTCGTATTATCGATCGTGGTACATTCATTACAGTGGACGCTTTGGGAGTGTAAGTACCTAGGTAAATCGCACAGAAACTACTTCTAACATACTACTACTACATATCCTTACTCGTACTTCCGAAATGCGTTATACCATGCACCACTGCCAGGATAGAACCACGGCTGTAATTTATCAATCTCCTCAGCGAAGATAGGAGTCAGACATGCATCTTGATGCAACTGTATCAATTGGTGGTAAGCAGGCATCTACAACAAGGAATTTCTGAACAGACATACCTCTATGCTCTCCCATCCCAGAAAGTAGAGGGCGAGGCGCCTGTCATCTGGCTGAAGCAAGGCACTCTCCGAGAGAGCGACGCCGTCGGGGTGATTGGCATTGAGGGAGTATGCCCACTGGCCGCCGACAAATCCCTGCATTTTATAGCAGTCGGTGTATGTCTTATGCATTGAAGTACGCAAGGCAGTGTCAGACAATGGGGCCTCGGGCGACAAGCGAATAAAGGCCTTCATAATGATTAATTAGTACGTATCCACTAGCTATCCCTGAAAAGATGGCAGAGGAGGAGAACGAACAAATTCACAGATGGGGGCCTCGATGCCTCGAGTAAGTTGTTCAAGCTGGGCGTCATCAAAGTCATACAGCATAGTCGTAGCTGCACCCTGGAAGATGTCGTCTAGCCCATCGATGGCCGGTTTATTGGCTATATTGTAGTTCTTGTGCCATACTCCATTCGAAAAGCTCATTAGCCACTGTAGATGATGACGTAGATGGGGAGGACACTCAAACGCATACGTATAATCCAGCAGATCTCGTGCCTTTTCTTCGGCAGAGACGCAGACTGTGTGGATGTCATGTAGCTGAAATATTGACGAAAAGCGCCTGCTTTGGACACATGCTGGCGGAGCTGTGTGACTGCTGGAGCGGCGAGCGTCAAGGACGGCAGCAGAGTAAAGCGGACGAGCTGAAGCAACATGATGCCTGGTCTTTGTCAAGGCATACTGGGGTATGTATGTAAAAAGAATTCATTTTTCTGTTCAGCCTCTGGGCAGTCTACTTATACCTTCAGACTGATGTAGCCAAATCGGCGCTTTACCGTTCTAGGAAAGCGCGCGCTCTCTTCGAACGACTTCACCTCATGAAAGGATGAACCTCGACATCGAATCAAAAGGCTTGGTAAAAATCATTTTTGGGACTTTCCATGCGTCGTTCTACAGTCCCTGCAATAAATTGTATTTGACAAATGCTAACATTTGCTTAGGGCTGGGTGTAGGATAATGTTAACTTGTCATCTAGGTATATGTAAAGCCTCCCACCCGGCCCACATGTCCGGCCGCCGGTGGGAGCCGCACGTCTTCCAGTCTATAAAAACATCTTAAGACATCACTTGCCGTTCTGGAAAGCGCGCGCTGTCTCCATCCATGTTTATGGACATAGTTTCCACAATCTGAAACTCTAGCTATGTCGTCTGCCTGCTGGACCTGCCGACTGCGCAGGAAAAAGTGCGACAGAGTCCGGCCGGTCTGCACAACCTGTGCACGACTGCGTATTGGCTGTGACTATAGCAGCGTCAAGCCAGGATGGATGGACGGGTCCGAGAAGCAAGCAGAGAAGGCCAAGGCCATTCAGGCCCAGATAAGGCAAGGCGCTGCGGCGGTTGATGACAGGGCCTTTGCCGTCCAGGTGTTCCCTCTTCGGGAGAGTGCAGCGTCACATACCCAGTCTTCGGATTCCAAAGAAGCGATTGATACGCATAATCCTGTTGGCCCTTCGACGTCACCTCCGAACGAGACGGACGATTTCCTAACGTCTTTATACCTGGATACAGTCTTCCCGTGCCTGTTTCCATGGTACAAGCCTCAAACATTGTCCGGCGGCAGGAGTTGGCTGCTGACCATCCTCAAGACTAACCAAGCCGTGTTCCACGCTGCCATCAGCCTCAGCGCCTACTACTTCACGCTGCTGCTTGCCCGTGATGCGACGCATACTCTGCGCACGCCCTGCGAGCAGCACGTGTGGGATACCTGGAATAGGCACATGGACCTGTCCATGCGACTGATCCGGGAAGACTTGAGCGATACCAATGCTGGCCGCAGACAGACAGACATATTTCACAGCACCCGTGTCTTAGACGGTATCGTCCACCTGCTCGTCTTTGAAGCATTTATGGCCAAGTCTGAGGACTGGAACTTGCATCTTACTGCAGCACTGAGCCAGCTGGATGATATTTTCCGCGTGAATGGCAAATACCACCTAGAAACAGTCCTTTATAGCATGCAGCGGCCCTCGATCTTTGACGGCACGCGCCTTGACTTCCACGTGTGGAGTGCGGACCAGGCTGGTTTCCTGTTTTCTACGGCTCTTCTTATTTATGCGGATATCGTTGCAAGCGTCTGCCTTCGACGAGCCCCTAGATTGCAACATTGCCACGAGGCTTTAATCGCGGATAGTAGCGTGCTGCATATGGAGGATTACTTTGGCTGCTACGGCTGGGCGTTTATCTTGATCGGCGAAATTGCTGCCCTAGATGCGTCGAACCTTGCTGGTGGGATGGATGCTGCTGCTGCTGCTGCTCAGGGGAAACAGTTGGAAGTCAAATTATACCATGGCATAGACAGAATACAACCAATGGCTGCAGCTGCAGCGTGCGAACCACTACAAGACTCGAAGCAGTCGGAGCAGCATGTGCTAGTTACAAAGTTATGGCTACATGCAGGTCTTATATACCTATCGACCATACTGTACGGAGCACAGATGACAGACCCTGCTCATGTCCGCGCGGCGCTGAATCTGATACAGACTCTTGTATCAAAGTATAATACTCGCGGTCCGATGTGGCCGCTCTGTGTTGTCGGATGCATGGCCCAGGACGACGAGAAGCAGGAATTGAGGCGCATCATAACTGAATTACCGCCATTTAAATCCTTCGGGGCGAACAGAGAGGTTGTGAATATTGTTGAAACTGCATGGCACCGTCGCGGCCAGCCTGAAGAAAGTAATCCTTGGAATTTAGCAGAGCATCTGCGAAGTCATGTCTCTAATGTCTTACTCATTTGATGTAATTAGATACAACGTCTTAGATAGTAAATACTGCTTTTTAAACAAACTACCTAGGTATCAATAATCCAATTCTGGTACGTGTTAAGTCTTGCCCTTTCGGGACAACGCGCGCCCTCCGAATTAAGCATTAGGGCACGACAGACCATTTTCAGTCGAATGCTGATGAATACTTCTACAAGTGTATTTGTCAGGAAATATGAGATATTTGTCAGAATGCAATAGTTACAGGTATAAAGCGACCCTCCTGCCTCGTTTGCCAACTGACAATCAGCAGCGCATCAAGTCTTACTACTAGGTAGGTATTCTTCAGCACCACGATTCTTCAGTTATACCCCTCGTTGCGGAACTCTCTTCATTATGGTTATCGTTGCTGTTGCTGGAGGATCAGGCAATGTCGGTCGTACCATTGTCGACACTCTCGTGGACACTGGAGAACACGAAGTCATTGTCCTTGGACGGAAGGTACAGCATATTTTGCACTTTTATGGGGCAACATTGACGCTAATGAGGCATATATGCAGGCAACTTCGAATACAGCAAGCGTCAAGTCTCTTGTCGTAGACTACGGCGATGTTAAGGCAATAACCGAAGCCCTAACCCAACACAACGTACATACAGTGATAAGCACAATTTCAGTTGCAGATGAGGTCGCATCGGCATCGGAGATTACTCTCATCAAAGCATCCGGGCAGTCATCATCGGTGAAACGCTTCATCGCGTCAGGATGGGGTGCTCTCCCAAACGAGAAGTAGAAGACCCGTCACGCCTCTCCTCTTACAACGGATTCGACAACTAATCTTCTTTCTCAGATCCCCCTTTTATGCCCTCCAAAAGGCGTCTAATGATGAGCTTCGCAAGACTACGCTCGAATGGACACGGTTCTCAAACGGGTTCTTCCTCGACTATTACGGCTCGCCGCGTGTCAAAACGCACCTGCCGACTATTACCTTTGCAGTTGACATTGCTAGTCGAGAGGCAGCGCTGCCAGGCACAGGCGATGAGCCTATTGCCTTGACCTATTCGTTTGATGTTGCCAGGTTTGTGTCCGCATTCTTGGGTCTGTCTAAGTGGGAAGAGATCACGTACTGTTACGGAGAGAAGACCACTTGGAACGAGTTCATCAAAGTTGCTGAAGATATAACCGGTGAGAACACATCAAGTCCACTCCTTACCACTCTTCTTCTTGTTCTTCTTCTTCTAAGAAATGTCACTCTAGGATCCCGATTCAGCGTTACCTACGACTCAGTCGAGAAGCTCGCAAAGGGTGAATTCACCGAACTTCCTCCACATGCCAAAGAAATTGCCGCCTCGCCATTCCCAGAGCCGATTGCCAGACAGCTTCTCTCGATTCTGGGTCTGTGGGCAGCTGAGGGGTACTTCAACGTTCCGATGGAGCAGTCGCTGAACCAGAAGTTTCCGAATATCAAGACCATGACGGTCCGCGAGATGTTGTTGCGGTGGCAGACTAGGTCAGCAGGAGGGAATAATATTCATGTAGGATAGGATTCTGCACAGAAGATCTTGTATATATTTTTGGACAGTTCCTAAGCTTTGATCTGTGGTGAAATTTGAATGAGAAGAAGATGAGTTGAGGCTCTAGTCACCGCCTTCCGCTTTAGGCCATTACCTTTTTGACAATCATCCAGCATTTGTTTTGCAGCAAATTCAAATTCAAATTCATCAACGATTTATTTCCTTAACTATAAGAACCTAATCCACAATACAACGTTCATATCATATTAGTTTCAATGAACAACGATCAGTTCCGGCGCCTGGTCCTCGACCAACCGGGCCAGAAAAGAGCCGACAATACTACGTCTACGCCCTCGCCAGCCGCAGCAGCTAGTATTCTGGGCTCTCGTTTTCGCTCGAGTATTCCCATGACACCGCGAAATGTCAAAGGAGCCGGCAACGCCGATTTTGCGCGTCAACTTGCCGAGCATCGGCGCGAGGAATCGCAACAACAACAACAGCGGCCTGCGAAAAGATTCAAATCGTCCGCGGCGCCGAAGGGTACGAAATTGGCCAGTGGGTATCAGGACCGAACAGCTCTGCGGCGTGATACTGAAAAGGGGGATCAAAAGGATGCAGTAGGAGAAAAAGGAGATGTTGCTCAAAGACTCAAGGCGCTGGAGGATATGGTCAAACTGGGACAAATCGATAATGCTACGTTTGAGAAACTTCGGAAGGAAATCGGTGTCGGTGGTGATTTGGGCAGTACGCATATGGTCAAGGGCTTGGATTGGGATTTGTTGCGGAGAGTCAAGGCCGGAGAGGAGGATCTTTCAAAAGAGGATGAACAGGAAGAAGAAGAAGAAGAAGATGTTGACGAAGAGCTAGATCGCATGCTTGAGCAGAAGGACGGTCAACTACCACCACCGAAGGAGAAGAAGGCCAAGAAAGGGAATCTGGCGCCTGCACCGGCTGGTAAGTTGTCTCGAGATGAGATTCTCAGACAATTGAAAGCCAGCCGCGCCGCTGCTGCAGCTACAGCACCTGAGTCGACACTGAATGCAAAATTCAAAAAGATCAAGGACGACAAACCCGAGAAGAAGCGCTGGATTGAAACAGACGCCAACGGTCGTCGTAAAGAGGTGCTGGTCATCACTGATGCTGAAGGCAAGACGAAACGAAAAGTTCGCTGGCTGGACAAGGACAAGGAAAAGGAAAAGGAAAGCAAAGTCGATAGCAATGGGCTCCTGCTGCCTGGACAAGACACCAAACCGTTGGGCATGGAGGTTCCTGCCGCGGTTGCCGCAAAGATTGCCGCGGAATTAGCAGCAGCGCAGGCCGAGGCTGAAGACGACGACATCTTTGCGGGTGCTGGAACAGACTACGATCCGCTTGCAGAGTTGGATGAGAGTGATTCTGAGGAGGAGGATCAGAAACTATTGCAAACTAGGCCGAGTGAGGCCGCTCTACAGCCTACAGTATCGGACGAGGCAATACAACCGACGCGAAGAAACTACTTCAACGACAAACCCACAACAGAAGATATATCTCGCGGCAACCCGCTAACCACTGATCCCACGCTCCTTGCCGCACTGAAACGTGCCGCTACACTCCGTCAAGCTTCATCGAAAGATGTAGAAGGACGAGAAGATGAAAGTGAACTTATCGATGATGTAGCCGAGGACCCGGAGAAGCTAGCACGTCGCAAGAAGTTCCTCGAAGAAGCGCGACGCCGGGACGCTCAGGATGCACTCGATATTGATTATGGATTTGGCAGCAGTCGGATCGAGGATGAGGAAGACGAGGAGGGTCCCACGTTTGACGCTGCTGGCCAGCGCGGCGGCAACAAACGCAAGCGAGGGCCAAAGAAGAGGAAGGGTGATAAGGACTCGGCGGCTGATGTGTTGAGAGTGATGGAGGAGAGGAAGAAGCAGTGATTTATGCCCATTTTCCGCTATGCTACAATATCTTAGACATCAGCCTACATTGGACAAATACTACAGTAGAAGGGTCAGATTCATTCATAGCTAACTAACTAACTACGTAGCTACACATAAGTAGCCATGCCCATGCCGCTCAGGCAACTATTCCTGTCCTAGGTCTCTTACGTTAGCGGTGGAATATCTGGTTCAACGAGCTGAGACAGTTTACTTAGGGGAGCTTACAAAAAAGAGTAGGCGGCTAAGCCGCCTTATGTGATTTTGTTGTGTCGGTTCGTCTCGTCGGTTCGTCTCGCCGTCTCGTCTCGTTCGTTCGTTCGTCTCGTCCGTCTCGTTCGTCCGTCTCGTTCTCCGTCTTCACTCGCCATCTCCTTCTCGTCAATCTAAGCGGATCGAGAACTAACGACTCTCTCTGTCTTCTCTCGCCATCCCGCTCTCGTCAATCTAAAGCGGATCGAGAACTAATGAGCAGTCAGTATGTATGATACATACTGAGTGAGCCATGGGCTCCCTCGGCTAGGAAATGCAAGTGTAGGGATATTGGTTTAATCTATGCCATGGTATCCATATAGATTAAGAATAGTGATGGGGCGGCGCAACGGGGATTGCGGACTGGGCAGACTGGGCAGACTGGGCAGGGGCAGGGGCAGGAACGAATCCATGACTCACCGGAAGGGATTGAAGGACAGATCGAATATAGAATGTCGATGCTAAAGAGCAAAGAGTTGATGGAGAGCGTCAGCATGATCCGGACTCCATGCTGTGTGAGTAACCAGGGCCATTAAGAAATACAGGATAAGATATGTATCATAAGATATATAGACGCAGAAGGCTTCAGAAGCAGAAGGAGTGTGGCAGTAATCTGGGACTCACCTGAAGGAAGAGAGCGGTAACCGTCGTCGATCGAGTCGAGTCGAGTCGTTCGCGTTGGTGTTTGTGTTCGTGTTCGTGTCGGCCTGGAGATAACTCAGCATGTCTCCATGCTGAGTGAGATACAAAGCAAAGGCAGAGGAAGGGCTCTCTAGAGGGGAAAAAAAAGAAAGAAAAGATAGAAAAGAAAACTAGGTGAGTATCTACGTATACGGTGTTTGCATCTCACCTTCGGGAGCGTCGTCGCGGTTGCAGAATCGGACCCAAACCCCTTTCAGCACGTTGCAAGGCAACCAGACTGGTGAGACAGGGAAGACGTCGGGGACGCCACGCTTGGCCAAGCGGTTTGGGGGGTCTCACCTGGTAGGAGGACTAGTAGTACGAGTAGTACTAGTAGTGTGGTGTTGAAGTTGAAGTTGACGCTGTCGTGGATGGCAGAGTCGAGAGGATGAAGGAGGAAGAGAGAAGAGAAGAGGAAGAAGGAGGAAGGAGGGGGGAAGCCTGGTATTTATAGCCAGACGGGGCGCTGCTGCCTGGCTCGACAGGCAGAGGGCAGGAGCGCCCGATGGCTCCTGCCTGCAGGCGCAGTCGTGCCATTGCAGCGTTGCTATTGGCTGAAAAATGTTGGAGCGCCCTGTCAGGCGTGCGAACCATGGTTCACGTGTCGATCATGTGGTCAATTGACTCAATTGATTCAATTGAGCCTGGTTGCGGAGCGCCGGTGAGGCTCTATTTGGCTCCGCCTGGCCCTTTCTGGGGCTGCTGCCTGCTTGTCCCGACATGCGCCGCTCTTGGCATTGGAAAATTGTCTCAGTCTAGTCTCCAGCGGAGATGTTTTCCATGTCAGGCGACCTCATCTCGCAGGCGGTGCCTAGCTAGGTAGCACGTAGGTAGTCTCTACTGTAAAACTCATCCCAAGAACCAGGAGCAATTGAGATCTTCTTCATACGATACTCATCAGCAACATTGTATGAACGGGCTGATAATTTATCCTGCTTTCCCATAGCATCGTGGAATGCCAATGCTACGCATCCACAGCTGTCATATCTGTCATATCGGCGTGGTGGAGACGCCGTGCCGATCTCTCGGGTCTCCACCCTCCGGGTGGCCAATCAGCGTGCCATATACATGTACATACATACTATGGTTGACCCCGGTGGTTTTGTTAGTACGGTGGGCCTTACAGGGGTTCTGACCGCCTGCCCAATACAGGATA